>JASJSC010000001.1:0-195663 GCA_030450195.1 Saccharomycopsis sp. KB-2023a | reverse complement strand
CCCGCCCCCCCCCCCCCCCCCCCCCCCCCCCCCCCCCCCCCCCCCCCCCCCCCCCCCCCCCCCCCCCCCCCACGGCTCGCAAATCGGTGGAGATAATTGTGTCACAGTTACTGTTCTGGATATTTATTAATGATAATGATTTTTGCTTCTTCTGCGAAGTAGATTCATATTTAATCCTAGGACCTCTGCATCCTCATAACAGTGAAGCAAATAACATCAACACGTTACACGATTCATCCTCACATTTTTCTAATATGATAATCATATTTGAATTTTCAAACGTTTAGGTTTAGGAGATTGTGGAATTTTTAATTCTGATCTTTGATGTTGATTTCATTATTTTGAGATTTTCTAAAAAGAAAGCAAATATACAATACAAAATATATTGTGAATTTATTGTAGATTATTATAATAATTCTTGTTTTTGTGTGGATGTGATGTTATCGTCCAAATCTGTATAGTCCGTGTGATACATGCATAGTTAGTTAGTGGGATTTTTTTGACAATTACGTCATCTGAGCCCCGGCCTGCGGACCTCTGACCGCCAAACAAGATTGAATTTTCAGTCGCAACGGTATGAAAACAAAAAGCAAAAAAAAAAGCAACAGTCAAACAGAAAAATACACAGCAAATCGAATGATATGATAATATTTGTATTGAAAAAAAAAATTTTTTTTAAACTAGTTACAAAAAATTAAGGAAAAAAAAACGAGAAACGACACACAAAGACAATTGCTAATGTTTGGATTCACACCCGTTGGTCCATTATAAATTCCAGTAAGGGCAGTGACTTATTATATATATAAATAATAATCGGCCCCCCACATTTTAGCGTGGTCGGTCGGTCAGTCAGTCTAGTACTAAATAAATTTTCGCTTTTTTTAATTTGACAGGGGACCACACATGCTCTTTTTCCATGAACGATCCAAGTAAATCATAAAATCAATCAATTAATTAATCAGTCAATCATCATCAACCAATCCAAAAACCAGCTAACCGAGTAAGCCGGCACACTCTCATAAATCACAAAATAATAACATTATAAAAAAGAAAAAATAAAAATGCAAAAAAACAACAAAGAATTATGACAAAATCGTAACAGCATAAGTCAAAAACCAAAAACCAAAAATGAAAAATGAAAATTCAAGTCACCACAACAACAACAAAGAAGAAAGACAATAGCCATTGTGGATCTAATAAATACTATTCTTTCTAATCTTTCCTAGCTTACTTCTTGTTTCTCGTATCGACACCAACCTTTGTAACTTCTTGTTCCCGCAACTGAAGCATAACTTTAGATTCTTATTTATTGAAAAGTATTCTTCAAACGACTCGGGGCTCTGATACCATATTTTATTGTAAACGTGACAGTATGGACAATAATCATCATTCCCATAATAATAACCCGCTCCAGAAGACGAATAAACGTAGTTAGACATTGCTAACAAAGAATAGAGTAAATATATATAGATATATTATTTTGTCTTTCTTTCTTGGAGAAAGGAATAATAAAAATGCAAAAAAAGAATGAAACCAGATTGATTCGTAAAATAAATGAATTTTTAAATTTCTGGGGTGCAGTGAGGATGGGGGGACCCGCGATTATTTTTACTGGTCACGAGCATGCAAAAAAATTTTCATTGTAACACAACAAGCAAACAATGAAATGAAGATCTTGAGATTGGCCCAGTTACACATGATTAATTTGTATTAAACATGACATAATGTATATAATAAAACCTATCATTTTTTTCGTTGATATTAACTTTCCGATTAAATTTTAATTATATATAAAACTATGGTTATGTATGTATTTCTGGCCCGGCTGCCGCCTAGCCAATGAGATGGATCACTGAGCTGCGGGATTGATATAGACCCCAACTCAGCAATATTCACAATTCAAGCCATCAGCTCGCTTCATCAACTCGCTTCATCAACTCGCCGCCTCGCCCGTTGATTCACATAAACCCCTCCCTCGGAATATTCCCTTTGCTGGCATTAAAATTTTGTATAGCCTGATGATAATCCCAATTACTCTGTTCCATTAAATGCCCAGCCCACTGAATATTCAACCTGGTTTCAACCATAACTTTAATCAATACTTCTTGTTGTTGTGAAGTCAAACTAGCAGCAATTGCTGGATCAATGGTGATATTAGCAGCAGCAGCCAACGGATTCCCACTAACCACTGATGCTGTAGCTGGGATAATCGGGTTGCTCGCTGTTATTGTCGATGTCGCTGTCTGCTGCTGTTTGCTAGTATTCGCTATCTTTTTATCGTTACTAGCAGTCCCCACAGTCCACGCCAAAGTACCAGCATATGGTCGCACTGTCAATAAGTCACTAGCAATAACAAACGAATTGCCACTGGAAACAATTAACCAACTTCTATCAAATGATCTCGTAGCTAATGACAGATTGGTGCTATTGCCACTATTGTTGCTATTATTTTTGTGGGAAAATGCCCCTCTTCTATTAATTCCTCTATTAAATTGTTTAATAACCTCTGGTTCACCAACTTCTTGATATTCCCCATGTAATACAATCATTATCGAATTATTGGAAACTTTCCAAACATCAGTACTAAATTTTTCGGGATTACTACCCAATAAATGTTTTGTCTTAGGAATATTCTTGAAAAGTGCCAAAATTTTTTCTGGACCTTTACCTAATTTAGAATCAGTGCCGCTGCTACTATTATTGTGACTGCTTGCCGCACTTGTCTTACTCAAATTTCTAGAATTCGGCAAGTAATAATTCCAATTTTTATCCGATCCACCTGTGTTGGCATTGTTATTATTAGCATCAAAATCTTCATTTGGCGCTGTTGAATCAATCGATAATGAAAATTGAGAATCTGGGGTATACAATGAAATTAATTGACTTCGATCACCATCCCAAAAATTTAAAAAATTCCCAATAAAATCAGTTGATATACTTTGAATTTGTTGATTTTCAAAGAAAAATTGTCGTCTTAAAAGTGGGAATTTCCAAATTTCTTTCAATTTATTTTCATCACGAACCGGTATACTATCGAGTAAAATCATTCTTGGGAATAATTTTAACATTTCTTCTTGGTAACCCTTTTCATTAGTAATTGGATTATTCACCAAGATTAATTCTCGTAAACTATTAAATTTATGTCTAAAATTATCCAATGATTTTAATTTGCTAATTCTATTCGATGATAATGATAAATTTCTTAAGAACGGAAA
This sequence comes from Saccharomycopsis sp. KB-2023a, assembly GCA_030450195.1. NCBI lineage: Eukaryota > Fungi > Ascomycota > Saccharomycetes > Ascoideales > Saccharomycopsidaceae > Saccharomycopsis > Saccharomycopsis sp. KB-2023a. The sequence continues at coordinate 192,448 of JASJSC010000001.1, read as the reverse complement.
AGTTTGAGGAAGTAATGTTATGGTTGAACCATCTTCAATTCCATTCTCTGATAAATTTATACTTTCAACGTTATTATTTAAAAATTCTTCTTGACCAGCAATTGTAAAAATTGCTCCAAAAATTTTTGAATGATTTAACTGGAAAAGATTAACTGATCTCAATTGTGAATCTCCCAATGCATTAGTTAAATCTAATAACTTCAATTCAGGGTTATATCTTCTTTTCAAAAATTCTCTAAACATTTCAACCGTATTTGAAGCTTGTTCTGATCCAATTATATTAATTTTTAGTATATTATTGGCAAAACGAATACCGCTAAAACTTTTCAAAAATTCAGCATCTTTTTTATTCAATAGACTAGCTCGAATTATATCCCCATGAACCTCAACATCTTTTAAACTAAGTCTCGTTTTCCTCGATATAAATGACACCAAATCTTGTTGGGTAGCATTAGTCCATCCTTGAATTTCTACCCATACTTTATTTTGTTGATTGAAATTTGAAACTTGATTATTGAATTGACTCCCACCAGGAACATGTCCACTATTATTGTTATTAGCGAATCGTCGATTATTATTGTTGCTATTACTATCGTAATAATTGCTATTGCTAAAGTTTCCCTGATTACGTTGATGACCTCTGAAACTCATGGTTAATTCAAGGGCCTTTGCCTGCCTTTGTTGTAAGAAGAAGCAATAAATTTTTTTTTTCTTTCTTTTTTTAAAATTTTTTTATTTTTCAGGTTATTCCGCCATGGCGGGCGGCCCTTGGACGTTGCTTACGTGAGCTAACCAGTCAACTTTTGGCACATCCATTTAATCAATCGTCACCAAATCTCTACAATAAATGAATAAAAAGACAAAAATAAAAAAAAAATATATTCATCGACCTGCTAGATTAAATATCATCAATATCCAAATCATCCAATCGTCTATCTTCTTCTTCTTCTTCATCATCAGAAGCAGCACCAAATTCAAAATTAACATCACCTTCGTCATCTTCAATAAATCCAGTAGCTTCATTAATTTTAGCATTCTCTGGTAACTCTCCAATACTTTTCAATTGTCTAGCTTCATCAATACTATATTTTTGAATAATATCACATTGATCATCTTGGAAATCTCGAAGTGAAACAAGAACAATATCTCCCGGTCCCATCCAAACTTTCTTTCTTAATTTACCTCGAATATGTGCCATTCTTTTAACATTATCAAAACATTGTGCTTCAACTCTGCCATTTCCCAATAATTTAGTAACTGTGGCGTACTCTTGTCCTTCGTCCTTGGTAGTTAATTCTCGCTTTTGGTAATCACTCTCGTTCTTACCTCTTCGTCTATTTTTACCTCCCTAAAGAAAAGTTAGTCATCTACTTGTAATATCATGTAATCTCTTTTACTTACTTTTCCTTTACTCTTTGGCATCTTTGATGTGTGTTACGTTAGTTTTGAGTGTAAATTTTTTTTTTTTGGAAGAATTTTTTTTTTCTCCTGTTTCCTGAAATCACACGCCCCTTAGAAACCGGGAGAAATTTAACACTGAGCTACTTCTCCGCACGAATTGCCCCGAACCAATACAAAACCACAGCCGGACATACGTTTGCCATTCTCTAATCAACTTCTCTTACTCTGAAATCTGAAATCGAAACGGTGGTCATCTTTTAGTTTGTTCCCCTTTATTTGTATAGCCAATTTCTTTTGTTGCCTAATCCCCTGGGTTTCTATATAAAGCGGTTAGCCGCGCCCTTGGCACCCCTGCCTCCCAAAAAAATTTCTCTAGTGATATTAAATTAATGGCTTCGCTATTCGATTTGATTATAAACAAAAGGAACTCAACAAAAAGGACCTTCAAAAAGGAGAAAACCGATGGGACCCGTGATAATGATAGAGACTGTGGAGATAGAGGCCATGGAGGTGTCGGTCTTGGAGGCGTTTTCGGTGATGGTAATTGGGATAATGAACTGTGCCCCAGATTAAATGTTGAACCTGGACCTGATTGGGGTCAACTAGGAAGAGGAGGAGGAGTAAGTCGTGCCTAATAGCCGTAGGGAGTGTCCCAGGGGATCCTCTCTCAGTTGCTATAATTACGTTATTATGACTTTATGAAAACCACCTCGCTAAGCATCGATTCTCTTTTAAAACCACGCTTCGTATTTGATTGCTATGTATATATATAAAGCCACATTTATTTCTATATTTTTTTCCCTTTAGAGTATTGCTTGCTGCTGGATTTATTGGGGGATGAAATCACTAGCTGAATCTCTGATTTGATTCGCCAATAAATAAACTTCATTCTGGGCTGCTGCCCAATTACCTTCATCAATAGCATCTCTAATACTTGGATAAGTCCACCATTCAAATCTTTGTTTATTTTTTTTTAATTGTTCTGGTTCATTTAATTGTGGCGCAAATAATAGGTTTTTAATCCATGGTCGATTATTTATCCCACTATCAACAAGCGCAAACCTTTGGAAAAAAATTAATTTGGCATTCCATTCCCATCTATGAACTGATAATAATGATGGTTCCATACCTCCATTTTCTTTATCAACTATATCACTCCAGGTTCTTCTCCAAATATTAAATTCATCCCCGATTTTTTTAATAAACAGAGTCGCTTGTCTCATAACATCAAAACTTAAAGTTTTACCTTTCTCATAATTATTCGTAGTTTGACAATATTCTTCAAGATCATCAAGATAATAATTCATTTTAATTGCTAAATTTTCTAATCCAAATGGTATTAATGGCTCATCAATTAATTTGATTATAAATGATGATATTATTTTAACTAATGTCTTATGATACTCCATATCAGAATCAATCTGTAAATCTTTAAATCTTTGGAAATTATCAAAACAACTATCTTTAAAATACCTTTTCGAATATTCATCACTATCTTTGTCATCAACAAATTTAAATTCAACCACCGGACATCCAATTAATGATAACCATGGATAATAATTTTTAAACTCATTTGGGGTTTTATACATTGATGGCAATGGTTGTTGATGTTGTTGCAAAACTTCAGAAATTATTGATTCAAAAATTGGATGAGTTTTAATTTGCAAATTTTTACCATTTACAGCATCGCTAAGATCAATGTATGCATAAACTTCTTTCCTTATTTCTCTAAATCTTTCTTCTATCCATTCAGTTATCCCAGCATTGTTATATTCGGTGCCATCAATACTAATAAAATATATCGTTCTTAAAGGTTTCCAATTTAATTTCCGTTGTAAAAGTGCAAAAAGTTTAACTAATTCAACTAAAACTGTAGAACCAGTATTTGGATTAATTGCTCCATAGCATGCTGAATCTCTTTGCGCTCCAATAACTATTGCCTTTTCACTTTGTTCACTACCTGAAATTTTACCCACAATGTTCCATATTGGCTTTGCTGGTCTCTTAATAGTTTCAACTTCAAAATATCCTTTTAATTTATCATCATTTGATGAGGATGACCCACTCCATAATTCAAAGTCTAATCCTTCCCAAATCCAATCACTATCATCATTTTCAAGTTTAGTTCCATGATTCGAAATAGCTTTCAAAAATGGTACAATGTCATTATAAGAAACTGGTAAACTTGGAATAGCTGGAGTTAGTTCAGATTGATCCCAACTTAATTTTGGATTAGCATCTATTGATGGCCAACCCGGAGTTAAAACATCACCTGAAGAATATTGAACAAATGCTACCGACAGTTTCTCAATCAAATTTTTAGATAAATCGTCATTTAAATCTAAATAATTTGGATCTTTAAAAAAAACAATCGCTGAGCAACCATTTTTAGAAGCAATTTTAATCTTTGAAGATGGTGAAATCTTCCCATATTTAGCTAAACAAATTGCATTATTTTCAATTTTCACTTTGTTATCATCATTTTTTAAAAATTGAAAATCTTTATTTCTGGCATAATTCACATAAATTATTGGACCTTCAACTTTACCATCACCAGATAAAAAATTAAATGATCTTAATGGTAAATTACCACTATTTACTGCTCCATCTTGAGTTTCTAATAATTTCGCATCATAAGCAAAACTTGAATCATCAGATCTTATTGATAATTTTGTAACATTAGGATAGTTAACAAAACTTTTCAATTCATTAAATTCTTTTGGATTCAAGCCCGACTTTACATAAATATCATTAATGTATCTCGCTAAAGCTAAATCCCCAGTTGTACCAGCCATGTGAGGAATTGAACTTAAATATTCCAAAGTTTCTTCCATTGATTTAACATCAATATGATTCTCTATAAAGGTATTTAAAACATCTTGATCATTAAATTGTCCATTTGTCAGAGCTCTATTCGTTGGATATAACCCAGAAGTAACAATGAAATATATTACACTCGAAACGAAAAATACATACAAGAATCTCTTGATGATTAATGGATTGCCAACTTTCCCAAGATATACATCTACTTTGATCGAAGCATATCTCCACATTGAAGCAATAGGATCTAATATTTTATAAACCGGAGTCACAATTTTAGAATTGAAATTAGACCTTAAAGATCTAGACATCATCCCAGCTCTTTGAAAGAAACTTTGCGCTCTTGAACCAGTTCTTCCCTGATTATTAAAAATATTAGTGTCAGGGTCATCTATTTCAAACTCTTGAAATGACACGTTTGCCTCTAGATCTGACATAGACTCATTATCATCATTATCATTATTATCATATTGGTTATCATGGATAACATTAACAGTTGGACTTTCGGTATCTTGAGTTAATGGTCGTTGCTCTTCAGAGATATCTTCGTAAGATGGAGGGAATCGTGGGAGATTTTCACTAGGTAACCTCTGATAATCCCTAGGCATTGTCTATAATAAAGATATCAATAATAAACAATTGAAAAAAAAAATGGGTCTACATATATGTAAACAACTAGGTTGTCAATAAAAATTAACTGCGCCGAAATGTCGCTGTCATGTGCTTGAGCGGCGTAGTTTCAAGTTTGGAATTGGTTTTCATTGGCCAATTCGTATACGAAAAACACAAAATTCGGCCCAAAATAGAGAAAAATAAGAAACACATAATATAATTTACATTTTTAAAATTAATCACTTTTTTATTGTTAAATCTAATGTAGAATGTTTGCTCTTATTGTAATATTTTTGATACGCCGATTTATCCGTCTCATCGGGGTGGTTATGAGCTTCAGGAAATAAGGAATTTTTTTTTTCAGCACGCGAAGAGCCTTTTAAAAATTTTTTTTCACTATTTTTCACTGTATTTATAGTGATTGAATATATAGAGGAACAAACAATAATGTTGATTCATCGATCTAGATTTGTGGATTACACCCCTCACACAATAACCGCATTGGGATTCAGCCATCCTTCAACAAAGGGATCAACGCCGACTGATTTACGGTTAGCTGTTGGGAGAAATAATGGGGACATTGAAATTTGGAACCCTAGACATAATTGGTATCAAGAACAAGTCTTACGAGGGGGTAGAGGTCGTACCATTGAAGCATTGGCTTGGTCAGTATGGGAGGGTTCGACTCCTAGATTGTTTTCCATTGGGGGATCAGCTCTGGTTACTGAATGGGATTTGAAAACGGGGACTCCATTGAAAAATTATGATTGTAATGCAGGAACAATTTGGTCATTGGCAGTGAACAAATCAAATGACCGGATAGCAGTTGGTTGTGATAATGGATCAGTGGTCATTATTGATATCTCTGAGGGTTCAGGTTCAATGGAATTTGATAAAATTTTACAGCGACAAAATTCAAGAGTTTTGTCTATTGATTTTGATGCTAACAATAATCAAGTTCTTGGTGGGTGTGCTGATGGGAAAATAAGATGTTGGTCATTAGAAAATGGTAGGATTGTTGGTAGTATGAAAGTTGATAAATCTACTAAAAGAGAAAGTACTCTTGTGTGGTCAGTGATGGTATTAGATAATAAGAATCAATTGGTTACTGGTGATTCTACAGGGTCAGTGAAATTTTGGGATTTACAATATTTTACATTAATTCAATCATTTGATTCCCACGAAGCCGATGTTTTATGTTTGACTGCTGATGCGGATCAAGAAAGAGTCTTTTCTGCTTCAGTGGACCGAAAAATTTTCAATTTTAATTTGGTTACCAACAATAATAATAATAATTTGGTTACCAACAATAATAATAATAATAATAATAATAATAACAAAAAGAAACAATGGATAAATTCATCAAGTAAATTATTTCATGCTAATGATGTCAGATCAATAGCAAGTTTTGAATCTAAAGGTTTAAGTTTATTAGTTTCAGGAGGTGTTGAAGCACAAGTTGTAATAAATTCTGTTAAATTTTTCAATAGTAACATTTACAGGAAATTGCCGATTACTGTACAATATCAGAATAATTTATCAGAAAATGGGAAAAGAAGATATGTTATGATGTGGCAAGATCAAACTATTAAAATATGGAAAATTCAAAAAAGAGATACAAGTTTGAAACCAGAAGCTGCTATAGCTAACTTTAAGAAGAATTATAAATTAATATCAAAATTGCTGTTAGTTGATGAAGAAAATATATCCAGTGTGGCAATTTCAAAAAATGGTGATTATCTAGCTGTGGGGTATCTTTCAAGTTGTAAAATATTTAAACTAAAAGAAGTAGAAAAAGAACATGGCAAAAAATTGATTGTCAAAAAATTAAAACTTTTGAATTCTAAATTGGAAAACGTCGGTGCAAGAATAATAGATTTCACTCATGATGGAAATAGTTTAATAATTGTATCACCACAGAATGAATTGATTAAAATTGATATCGTTCATTTCAATGATGAAGATGAAAACGAAGATGACCTTTCTTCCATATTAATTGAATTGCCAGAATCTTCTATTAATGCCAAATCACATTTGCCACATTTAGAAAATATAAAAGATATTAAAATTTCTGATGATGATAGAATTATTGCAGTTTCGAGAGTCAATGGTGCATTAAATTTGGTACACTTGAAACTGGATGAAGTTAATATTGTTGAATTAGCAAGATTGAATACTAGTGTATCTGCCATTGAATTCACTAGACGTTCAACTTTATTAGTGATTACTGTGGAAAACAAAATTTATGAGTTCAATTTGAATGGAGAAAACAACGGAGGAGAATCTTCATTGATATTATCCCAATGGTCAAAACGAAACTCTGAGCTATTACCTAATGAATTCCTCAATTTGAAAAATAAATGTGTTGGGATCAATATGGACGCCAAGGATAACACTAAAGTTTGGCTTTGGGGTGCAAACTGGATTTGTTATTTAAATTTAGACGTCAATTTGAATAACCAAAAACAAGTCAATGGAGTTAAGCGGACTCGTGATGGCTTAACAGTTAATTATGCCGACGAAGAAGAAGAGGAAGAAGAGGAAGAAGAAAAAGAGGAGGAGGGCGATGAAATTATGAATGAATCATCGTCAACGACTTCAAACGATGAATGTATCGTGATCAATGAAAATAACGAAAAGAACAATGCCCAGGCTAAAAAAATACCAATTTGGATAACCAATAGATACCAGCCGATTTTATCTGTGGGAATATTTGACAATAATGATTTAATTATCATTGAAAGACCGTTGAGTCACTTGCCTGCTCAAAAAGCATTTAGATCTAACCAAATTACTTTCTAATAGATTAACTATATATGTACATGTATTTATTTATTAATTTTTTGGCAATCTCTTGTCATTGTAAACCCTCAAGTTTGACACCACTCTACTATCAACAACAAATTCTCTAGTCCATTCACTGTTACGGTCTTTACCAGTTTGAATCCATTTAGCAGGCCAATCAGATTCTTCTTCAAATGCCAAGTTTTCATCATTTTCAATGTCAAAAGGTCGACTCAGATTTTGAACAATCGCAAATGCCATCTTCCCATACTCATCAGCAAGGTATCTTCGATTATAAAATCGATATATTCTTTCAGGAATAGTTAAAAATCCAAGTTTATGAGGCACCAGCATGACAGAAATTGGTTGTTGGAAATATGGAGCAACTCCATCTTTAGTTGGGATTTTCAATGGATGACCTTCAGATGCAAAATATTTTGCCAATTCCTGGGATAGCACACCTTCTTTAGAATAATCTGGTGCTAATAAGTATGAAGGTACCGGAAATCTCTCATATTCATCTTCCTCCTCTTCACCTTCTGATACTTTTTTCTTTGGAGTATTATCGCCTTCAAATTCCTCCTGTTCAATTTCTTTCATTAAGTCATCAATACTTTTAACTTCTTTTTCCTGAGCATTTTCATCTTTGGATTTTTTAGCTTCCTTTTCCAATTTTTCTTGGATTTGTTTCTGCCTAACTGCAGCTTGTTCTTCCAAGACCTTTGTTGGCTTAGCTAATGGACCAAGTAAACCTTCATGTAAACCAGCCATATACTCTTTATAAACACCTCTTCCAAAACATATTACTCCACCAGTTTCTGCAATATTCAAACCTACATCCTCGCTATGTGCGACTGGATTATGTGTTTTATCCTTATCACTGTAATACACACTCAAACAGTATTTCATATTTGCCATTCTAGCTTTAAACTGTTCTTTTCTGCTTGCCTCTTCCTCTTTTTCAAGTTGCTCTTTTCTATCTTCAGACATAAAATATTGTCCCAAGTATGATGCAGCCCGGCTGAAAACATTCGGCATTGAAATTCGTTGTTCATTGTTTTCTTCTTTCTCTAATTCCTCAATTTCTCTTCTAACTTTCCTAATATCACTAGCCACCTTATAACGGATTTGTCCCTGAGTTGCAGCATGTGTTACCTCAAAATCAATTCCTCCAGCATTTAGAATTGGTTTAACGTATCTTCTAAAATTTTTCACACTTTCCTCCAAATAATCATTTGGTGGTGGAGCAATGAAAATTGTGATTTTTCTTGGCAACACATCGGTAGGGACTTTCTTCTCCCCATATTCTTTTGCCAATTCAGTCCATTTAGCTCTTATTTTCTTTTGTTCTTGTTTATCATAAACAATTCCTCCAATAATTGTGCCAGTAACTGCAAAGAAAATCATCCAGTTTCTGGAAGGCAATTTTATTCTATTGATCCCCATCGCCTTCAATGCAGGATTAGAATAACCTTCGCGCTTAGCAGCAGCTTTCTTTCCAGATTCAATTTCTGGAGAGGACATCTTTTACTGAATTTCTCCTTGTAATCGAGATCTCGCGAATTCATTCAGTGAATTTTTGGGGTCTTTTTTTTAAGCAAGTTAAAAATTATTTCCCAATAATGCACACGTGACCTATACCGTAACAATGGGTTGTGTTTGGACTCAATATTGAAACCAGCCAAAAGATCAAATGGTGGTTTAAAAAATATAGATATCATATATAAGATGATTGGTAATTTGGGAATAACGTCGAAATCAAAGCGACGACAGAACGCCACAAAGGGTGTCCCCAATCTTCAAGTGTCAACATTGGCTACTCAAGCAGCTGCTCTAACGTTCAGCAAATCTGTGAATTCACCACAGACAACCCCCATTGAATGCCCCACACCAACAACTAGTACTAATAAACCAACAAGCCGTATACAAAAGATAAGCTCGAGGACTCCATCACCAATGATAATACAGAGGAGAAAGGTGCAATCTGATTATGGTGGATCTAGTCTTTCAGTTACCACTTCATCGTCATCATCTCCAAATAAAGTGATGCCGCTGATGATGATGTCTGGCGCTTCCATTGATAATCGTCCAAAATTATCTAAAAGGAATTCAATGCTGAGTGAGATAAGTAAAAACTCACAATATTCCCCATCAACAAAAAAGATTATAACCCGATCTCGATCAAATCAATTTTTGAAACCACTTGATATTGCTCAATATAACCAAGAAGATAAACTGTCGTCATCACTGGTGGCATCTACAGCGGCAGCAATGGCGGCGGTTGCTAAAGTTATGGGTAATCTGAATAACAGAGATCCTGTGGAAACTCCAAATTCAACACCAACAACAACAACAGCTGCAAAAATCGCACCTTCTAATAAAACTATTTTGCATTCCTCTGGGTTTCTTCAGCCGCCCCCTACCAGTGAGATGGCGAAATACAATAAAAGCCCACCTAGCCCCGGTGGTTCAAATAGATCGATAAATTCAGGTCACTCAGATTATTTCAACTATTCACCTGCCGGCATAGTGAAAAAGCCTTCATTTGATTATTTTCAGTCTACAGATTATTTGGTTAATACTCCAATAGAAGATAGTCATAACAGAAAAGGATCTCGTCATCAGAAAAGTTATCAGAGTTTAAGACCATACAAAGAATTTGATGGAGAAAAGAGAAATACAAGCTATGGGAGTTTGTCCGATGATCGATCATTTTCTTCCGATAATGTTCTGGACCAAGAGAAATTTAGAAATTTAACACCACCTACATTAAGTCATAAGAAGAACGATAATTCCACATCAGAGTCTTTGACAAATTCTTTTGTTGTTAATGCTTACAGTCCATATCTATCAAATCTTAGTCAATTTTCTCTTTCACAAGCAAATAAGTTACGAAGCCAGCCATCAAGCAGAAGAGCTAGTGCAGACCTTAATAATATGGCGAAGCAATTTAGTGGTAATAAAGACTTATTTATTCCTCCCAGTAAAACAATTAATAGGTCAGATTTTGGTAAGCCGCCTTCTTTAACTTCTCAAAAATCAAATCAAAGCATTAACTCGGATTCTTCTTCAGCAACAAGATCATCATCAGGTTACAATAAAAATTCTTCACCAAAGGGGAAGTCATATTCTGATTCACCAGAACGACCACATCAGTTATACTCAGCCTTTGAAGAACTGGATTCGAGAGCAAGTTTTGATCCGTATTTTAGTACTGTTGATTATAATAAGCCTGAATTATTTGAACAACAAAAAGTTGAAACCAAACCTGATTATGATGATGGCAACGAGGAAGAATTTCCTCAATTTCCTACTATGACGATGGAACCTCAAAAGCCTCATACTTCAAAAAGTTCTTTGTTCAAACGTAAAGGCAAAAAAGTTTTACGAGATTTAGGTTTGAAAGGTAATGACGAATTTCATAGTTCTAGACAAGAAGTTAAATTATACCAACTTGGTGTCAATGATAGTCTGCAACCACTTATTGGACAATCACCAAAGCCTGTACAATTTAGAAAAACAATGAGAAAAGACAAAAAGAAACATAAAAATTTTAATGAAGACAAACCTTGGAAACATCATAATGACGCCATGGTTGTTAGCGAACAAGAAAAAAAACGATATGAAGGGGTTTGGGTTGCTAATCGAGGATTATACATGAGTTTAACTATGAGACAAATTAATGATAATAGCACAAATGACCCGAATAAAGAAGTGTTACGTGATTGTTATGATGCAATCAATGTTATTAGTAGTTCAGTTACTCAAGACACGAATGATCCATCTCAATTGGTTCATGGATATGTGGTTAGAAATCTTTGGAGAAGAAGTAATCTTTCTGACGATATTTTAGCCAAAATTTGGAATTTGGTTGACGTTAGAAAAGATGGGACATTAAATCGAGATGAATTTTTAGTTGGTATGTGGTTAGTTGATCAATGTTTATATGGAAGGAAGCTACCACAGAAATTAGATGATTCAGTATTTGCAAGTGTTAAAAAATTGGGGGTTCAGGTTGCCATAAAGCCGAAAAGGAATAAATTATTAAAATAATAATAATAATGCATATTAGAACATAGATTAAATTATAAAGAGGTTTTATTCTACACAAGAGAAATTCTTATTTCCTTTGACAATTTTTTTTAATTCTTTTTTTTTAATTCTTTTTTTTTAATTCTTTTTTTAATACCTTTTTTTTCATTTTCATATTTTTTTTTTTCATACAGTTGGATCAATTTGGAGTTTCATAAGTACGCAATTGATTTAATATTCCCATTAATTCTTCATCAGTTCTCTTGTGTGCTAAACTTGGAATTAACGTTTTAGCTTCATCTGGTTCATCACAAGTGAGAGAACCTAATTGAGCAATTTCAAAAGGATGTAGAGCACCTTCGCCATCTTCAAAATCTTTAGGTTTTAACAAACTTTCCACGACAGAACAAGTTTCTTGATCTCTAAATCTAGCAAAAATATTCAAATATTCCAATGTCTTTTTCAACACTTCATTAGCACCTGGAGCAAGGGCAACTTTGGCAATCACTTCATCGTCATCTTCTTCATTCCCAGCAGTGCTACCTGCAGTGGTTGATCCTGGGTTTTTAGCTTCCATGACCTTCTTACGTTCTTTGAGAGCTTCTCGAATAAGAATACGTGCTTCTGATAAATTAAGTGCCACTAAAGGTTGCTCGTTCCCGTCATGATCAACTTGAATTTCTGAAAACTCTGGTCCCAATTCTAAAACTGCAGCGTTTTCTTGACCATCAATCCCACTAATATTTCTCCTTTTTCTCCTTGTACCTAATGTTGAAGTAGATACATTCATGATATATTTTGATTTTGAATTGAAGAGAGTTTCAATTAAGAAGTTGGCCACTGCAGCCGTTTCCCGGTTTCTTGTTTTTTCCATCTTTCAAAAAACTGAAATATCTAGATTAGCCGGGTGACCGCCAAATCTAAACAACATGCATCACTTAAAACTACAAAGAAAGGAAACCTACGACTCATTCCTTATTTAATGGAAAACCGCAGATAGAAACCCTAGCCTTGGGATGGCCCAAGTAAAGATCACCCTAGATAACCCGATCCTGTGGCAATGGTTCATTAGATTAATCGTCAAAAGTATCAAGGGTTTCATATATTGGTTCGCTTAGTTTGACTTGTTCATTTTCACTATATAGTGATGACTCTTTATCCGATTGTGATCTTGGGCATTAGATGTCCATAATGGGCTGGTCTGTATGTTCAGTTGGAAACGTCGCGAATTACCGGTGGCTTTCTCGTTTTTGTGAACATTACGTTAAAATCGAAGACGATTATGCCACTCCGTTCCATTAGCCATAATTGCATTCAATTCTTGCTTGGTTTTTGATGTAGCTAAGCTGCAATAAACTCTTCAAGCCCTAATTGCTTCATACGAAGAGTATCAAATAATGAGTTTGGTTTAGGCCGTCGCCGTGAATTGAATTTAGGCTTAGATATTTTGCTGGGTTTTAGTTTTAGTTTTAGTTTTAGTTTTAGTTTTAGCTTTGGGATCTGAGTTAGTAATTGTTGTTGATTTTTCTCGAGAGGTTCATCTATCCACCGTAGAAGTTCGCATTTCATCAACAATGATGAAACCAATAAGTTTATCCCAGAATAAAATCGTACTTTTGCCTAAGTATTTAGAAGATTCTAATTCTCTAATGCTTTTGCCATCGCTTTATCTATTCCTTTCTGAGAAGCAGCAAGCCTAAAATTTCTTTTGCGAATCAAATACCTCAAATAATTCTCTTCATCGCGATTCGTTACTTGCTGTTGCTGAAGCAAACCCTGCATGGAAACTTCAAGACCAGCGCAATGAATTTCTTCAAGAGGTTACTGCGGGGCTTCGTCAGCCTTTACTTTCTCACCAACTTCAAAATATGCAACTACCTATCTTCATCAGACACATTAAACCTCACCTCAGTTATTTGTCAGTTATTTGTCAACTTTCACACACTTGCAGTCCCAAAAGAAAGATTAGCAACAAAATATTATTAGATCCAAATCATTCAAAATACACCAGACATTCCATTTTTTAGACGATGGACGACTATTTGAAGGCATAGAAGACATGTTATTTTTGGTGAATAACTCAAGATGTAAACATGACGACCCGTACGCGCTATTTTTGATGACTACTCATAACCATCTTGTGACAAATCAATTCGCGCTCCGATTATTACATGCTTACATAATCGAATGTCGGCCAAAAAAGCAAAAAAAAAGTGCTGCCAATATTTTGAAAATTTTCAGAGACAAACCTCTGTCGGATAAATATATTATAGAATAAAATGTCAAGTGTTGAAGCTGATCATACTAGAGATCCATGTCCCATGGTGATTATTAGTGATTTTGGTGGGGCTTTTGCTATGGGTGTTGTTGGTGGTTGCGTGTGGCATGGTATTAAAGGGTTTAGAAACTCGCCACTAGGTGAAAGAAGATTGGGGGCTCTCAGTGCAATCAAAGCCAGAGCTCCTGTTGTTGGTGGTAATTTTGGTGTTTGGGGTGGTTTATTCAGTACTTATGATTGTGCTGTTAAAGCTGTGAGAAAAAGAGAAGATCCCTGGAATGCTATCATTGCAGGATTTTTCACCGGTGGGTCATTAGCAATTAGAGGTGGTTGGAAACATACAAGAAACTCTGCTATAAGTTGTGGGATATTGTTGGGTTTAATTGAAGGTGCTGGTATTTTAATGCAAAAATGGATGACTCCAACTCTCCAGGCACCAATAATGGATCCAAATGCTGCTCCCTTAGCTTAAAGCAATTCTTTTACGTGATTACGACTTGTAAATATACAAAGAAAACACAACCAGCGTTTAATTTATTCTATTATACCATTTTCTTGGAGATGGGTTAATGTAGTTTGGTCCAAGTAATTTTGTAGTGACGGCTGTTCTGATAAACCTTTTCTTCTTCTTGTCTTGATGACAAAATCCCTGGCTAACGCTGCAGGCGCTGCAGGTTTCAATTTTGGAATAAAAGCGTCTTGATCTAATGGATCACCACTGACTATTCCCCAAGAATCAAATCTAAGCATACACATAGCTTGACCTTGAGTTAATAGACGTAAATCAGTTTCAAATCCAATTGAATCCATCACTGGCACGTACGCTAAGCATCGATATAATTGTGTAGCAACAATCGGTTCACTATCAATAAGATTACCTCTTCTCTTTGATAAGATCTTCTCCGCTACACCAATTGATGGTTTGGTACAAGTTATATAGATCTTGTAAATCGGTTCAGTCAACCTAGGTGATGAAACTAAAAATGCTCCATAACATGCGTTTCGAACCATTGGTAAAATTTGACCTGAACCTCTTTCAATCGGGGTTTCTGAAATCTTGACTGATATGATTCTAAAAATACAATTCCTTATAGGTTCATCACATAATGGTCCTTGTTTCATAGCCCATGAAAACCCTCGAATTATTGATTGTTTGATAGTTTTCAATAATTTCTTATCCACTTCATCGGCGAATGTATCATCTAACAATATATTACAACCTGGACCAATTGACCATATCGATCTAGAAGCTAAAGAATCCCATCCATACAGTGTACGGAAGGTTTTTGCAAGTTCTCTAGAATTTAACTCTTCCAATTTCTTGTTGCCTTGTTGAATATCGTCAACAATTTGTTCTTCTAATGGCTCACATATGATACTAATGGAGTTCTTGCGATTATTAGATTCCACAGTAAGTTTCGCCATTGATTTGTCAATGATAGTTTCTTCAAATCTAACATATGGCTCGGAAACTTTAATTTGTAAATCGTTAGCGTACAAGTATCTCACATCATAAAGTAAGCAATCCAAATATAATTCCCCAGTGCCACTTATAACGTATTCACCACTTTCTTCCACTTTAATATTGACCCCTAAATAGCTTTTGTTTATATTCTGCAATGAAGCTAAAAGTTGAGGTAGATTAGATGGCAAATCCGGTTTGATACTTAATTTAAAGATTGGGTGACTAAGGTAATCAATGGTCTTAAATGGGATTAAGCTTTCCTCGGTGATATTAGCTCCATAAATAGTGCCACTCTTGTTAATGTATTGTGAGAGATCACCACCAACTAAACAAATCCCACCTGCGGATACCTCATTAACTTCAATATTGTATCTAGCACAAGGTATGAATAACTCCTTAATTTCAATTTCTGTGATATCTTCTTCATCTATGTTATCATCCGCTAATACCTTGATCTTATCACCAATTTTCACACTGCCAGAATAAATCCTTGTTAACCCATAAAATTTCTCGCCTGACTTTGTGTTTATCATTTTGCACACATTAGCAATTAGTGCATCGTCTGAAGAACATGAGAGCATTGACTGATAAAGAAGGGATGCTTTCGAGAAGATTGGTGCTAATTTATGCTCAGGTCGAGCTTCTCCACTTGCATCCAAAATATCGACAAATCCATAATTATTTGTAAATATCTGCTGACAAACACTAGTTAATAATATATGGGAATCCTGTTTGTACAAATCTTTATGGAGTGATACATTGAAATTATCCCATAATATCTTGGCCAACTGTGTCAGTTCTTTTGAAATTGTCAACGCAAAAATCTTGTATAATGGTTCTAAAATAAACTGAACAAAAGAATTTTTAGCGCTACTGTTACTACCCTGTTTCATATAGAATTTGCCTGTGGTTTCATTGAAACATATTTGATCACCCCAGAGTCGTTGGGCAAATTTGTCCAAGTCAACTTCATCGTAAACCCCGTTCAATTCAAGGTACTTGCTCGCAAACGATCTCAAGTTAAACACAAATTGTAATTTTGCAGATGCGAACGCCACGTTATTCAATTCAGGAGAAAATCTTGTGCCATAAGGGTATCCGACTAACAAACCTTTCAATTCTTCATTAATGTACTTATTTATCTCCTCAACAGTGTAACGTAACTTATAATATGCATCAAGGAGAGGCAATTTCAATTCCAAAATCAAGCGATCAAGTTTATTTAAAACCACCACAATCTTCAAATTATTCCTTATTGCGTTTCTCATAGCCACTTTATCCACTTCAGTCAATCCCTCAACAATATCAATCACTACGGCAACGAGATCTGCTGCTCTTTCACCAGCCGCTATCTCATCAGTGAAGTTTAAATGCCCAGGCGTATCCAAAAAATTCACCACCAAAGACCTGTGTTTCATTGTAGTTAAAAGTAGTGTCACGGCTGAAGTCTTGATAGTGATCCCTTTCTCTATCTCCAACTTGTGATTGTCTGCGTACCTCATTGGTTTGAAATTCTTCGTCTTCAAGGCAGGGTTGTCTTGAACTAAATTTGGGTGACATTGTAATATTAGCATATCCAAGAGTGAAGTTTTCCCACTATGTAAATTACCCACAAGGGCGACATTCCTTATTCTGTCAGGCACGTCCCTAATTAGATCCACAAGAAACTGGCGAGAGTATGACGTACGTGGCAAATCGGATTCTTGAACCACAATGATTTTCTTTTCAAGGACTGGTTGGACAAGTGGCTCAGATAACGTTTGGGCGTCACCTTCAGTTTGAATTGATACTTCAACGTCAGGACCAAAGGTTTGGGCAAGACTAGGCAAGACGTCTTTAGAAGATACCACGAGAGCTGTTGTTGATTCTTGCGCTTTATCTTCATCAATTAACTCTGGCTCAGAGACATTTGATTCAAGTCCATCTTCGCCTCCAATGTAATTACCAAATTCATCGTAAAGATCGTCCATTGTTGAATGAAAAAATTGTCACTCCATGTATGTTTTTTTTTTTTAATTTTTATTTTTCAAATTTTTCGATGGCTGCCGCTAACATCTAACATGCTACAGCATCTTAGCTACATGATTTTTCAATGAGTAAAAACAAGAACCAAATAAAAATCTACTATCTAAACGGAAAAAAGTTACTATTTAGACAAGTCCTTTTGAAGCATGATTATATAACTGGAAGCTCCAATATTTGATAAATTAACCAACATCAATATCACCAACAACGTCATAGAAATTTTCAACTCTGTGGTTTCTGGATAATACAATAAATTTTCAAGGCCAACGTATTTGTTAGTGATTGAAATGAAACAAATAATAGGGTATCCAAAATAAATAAATGAAATGGCGATATAAGCAATCAATCCAATGAGTAATTGATTAAACCGTTTCATGAAAACGCCAAGCGCCCCATATAACAATAGCATTATCAATGGGGCAGCAATAGACAACTTATAAACTGCACTAGAAACAGCCCAATGATCAGTCTTAAAAGTAACGAATTGAATAGAAAACACAAAAAACAAATAAATTGTGAAGAAATTAGAAGCTTTTAAATATTCCAACCATTTCACTAATTTCTCCATAGAGGCGAAATCGTATTGTTCAAATTGTTCATTTGCTTTATAACATTTAATGTTGTAAGTTCCAATCATGTCAATGTTGTTGGTGTTTCGGAAGATTTGAACTAATGCAATCATAATCATCGTTGCGAAAACTGATGCAAGGGCAATCAAACCAATTTGTAATCCTTCACCGAATATTTGTTGTTTGTTATTTAATGTGTAAAAGACATTGGAAAACTGGAAAACTATCACAACAAAATTGAAATTCCAGACCAAAAATAAACTCAAAAAATTGATATAATGCTTCTTATTTAAACCACAAACCACAGTAAGCAACAAACAGTAACAAAAACCAAATACAAAACAAATCAACCAATTTCTGTTGTAATGACTGTAAGCCTTAGAGAAATAAGAAACTTCAATACATCCAAAGATCAAGTTTGATGCATTAATTAATGCCAAATAAATGAAATTTAGCCTTGACGCATTGATTTCATATTCATAATTACATTGGCCTAATTTAACAAAATTGAAATAAAAAGTAGCAACAAGTGCAACTGCAATGGGCAAAGCACAGTAATATTGGATAAGAATAGAAGATACAACAATCTTCTCTTCGAGGACACATAAAAGTTGAATGAAGTTGAAAAATGTATAACAATAATAAAAAACTGACAATGAAAGTCCCCAAAAGTAACCCTTCTTATAAGAAAAACCGTTTAAAAGCAAAACGAATGGCAATAGCCCTGCAATAACCAACCCATTAATATATATAGGAGTATTATCCAACGGGACAATATATGCACAAATGAAAAATGGTGGGATCATACCTCCCAAGAAAGTAAGCAAGGAATAAAACAATTGAGTGGTATCAATTGCATTTTTTGCTCTCACTGATATCTCCGTTCTTTTGAAAGTTTCCCAGCTGAAATCTTTAGCCAAGTAGAAGATCCACATCCCAATTTGACAAGCTAAGAAGAATGTGCTACATATAAGAATAGCAATACAATTATTCTTTGGGTCAATATATCTTGTCTTAAATACCTGATAAGTCTTAGGGTACGTAGTTTGGGCATATAAAATATCCATACCATTCTCTTCATAAACTTGAATTGCTTCAGCGAGCTTAATTTTTTGGTTATGGAGGATCAAACCAGCAAAAGTTGTGTCAATCACTGTGAAGAGGAAAAGATAAACAAAAAGTAAAGCTAGCTGTGAGTTGTTCTTCCATTTGACAGCAGCAATAACCACGAAAAACTGGTAGATTTTAGAATAAAGTAAAAACACCACAAATACAGTCAAACCGTATCTGAATGCCATCTGTTCATCTGGAGTATCTCCATAAATTTGAGCTCTAAAGAAGAAACATAAGTATATGGTGAAAATTAAAGATGTTAGAAAAGATAGCAAGATGAAAATACCATAGACAATGTTTCTTACTTTCAATATTTTGGTCATTAATGATTCATCATCTTTAGCTAAAATCGGAGTGTTGTGAATAGTTGGAATTTTCGCTGAGCTGTTAAAATTAGATCGGCAATTGTCAAATGAAGAATTGTATAATTGGACCTTCATGAAACTAAGTGTCTTTCTTCTCTTATCCTCATCATCATCAATTACACCGGCATTGGTATTATTCACATAGATTGAATTGAAAGCAGCAACTGGTCTAGTTGGAAGTCTTAAATTATTGGTCTCCACAGCATTAGAACGATTTAAATTATCCAGTACTCCATCATCAGCTTCCTCCAAAATGCTGTCATAACCCGACTCTACTGGAAACGGCGATTTAAATTTCTGTGACACTGGGACTGGTGGGAGTTCTTTATTCGAAAACAAAGTAGACTGAGGGCTGCTACTCAATTTTGAGATTCTAGACAGCATTGAATCTAACTTCTTCGGTGGTTTTCTTTTATTACTATTTTTTTGACTGTTAACTGAGGACATTCTGATATCTGTTCATGACAAAATAATAAGAAAAAACAAATGATGGCAAATACAAATTAAAAAACAGCGAGATTGCCAGTAATATATATCCTTGGTAGCTTAGTTCTCTGATACACTGCTTTCTCCCTAATATGAAAGGACCCGTCACCAAGGATTGCAGCACCTTGCATAAAACGGTACTTGCCGATGTTTGGCACATCACTGCTAGTTGTTTCAAAGTCAAACACAAACAAAGGATCCATCTATTCTAAAACCGGAGCTAAAGGATCAGTTAAAGGATTCGAAGATTTCCTCCTTAGGGATTTTTGATCCTCGAGCCGCAAATGCTCTTTCAATTTAGCGAATTTATTACCAAAATTCTTATCACAATGCAAACACACTAAATCCGACCGTTTTACACACTCTTTCATTTTAACTTCGTCATTTCTATCATCAGTTTCCAATATTGGCAATTCATCATAAGGAATAAAAAATCTGGTATTAAATGAATTATAATGGCCCTTGTTTTTACATCCAGTGAATTCTAAACTAATTACATGAATGTGCAAGTTAACCATTGAGGGTACCGCATGAATACCCACTTTAAATTCAGCGTCTTTGGAAAGCAGCTCGTCCTTGGCAAACAACTTCGCTTTGATAATGTATGGATCTATCAATCTCTTGAATTCCGCATCTCTCAAAGCTTTCAATGGATGTACTAAACTGTTCTGCTTGGGGAGAATAAGTAAATGAACTCGACTCTTCGGGTACTGATCTTTAATGATTACTACGTTCTTGTCACTGAATAATACTGCCTCACTATGTTTCTCTGGATAATCGATATATGGTTGTAATTTTTTAAGAAAATATGGTACAGGTTTGCTCATTAGTATGGTTTTTTATTCAATACACTGTATATATACATACTTATATCGGTAAAAGCGAACATTTTGGTGATGCTGCCCCATCAGTGAAAAACATCCCGACATTCCACCCAGACATCACTTAATCTACGCAATCAGCCAAATTAACTAATATATTTACAAATGATAGCAGCTATCGTATATGCAGTCTCCCTTCTTTTACTCAGGTTATAGTATAATCTCCCCGGTTTTAAACATTTCAATCAATTCAGAAAATGCATACATTTCTGGCTTAAAGATATCATAAATGTCCTCATTTCGAACCCTATCAACTAATTCGTCAATGAAATCGGTTCCTGTTTCTGATTCACTTAGGATATCCAATAATTCAGAAATTTGAGCATTAGTTAAACATAACAACATGCAATTCTCTGGTGGATCATGTAATTTATATTGACCATTGCAAATTCTTTCAATACCTCGAACCCTCGATAAATATAAATTGAAAATTTGTAACTCTTCACCCTTATCATTATTAATATCTTTTCTTAGAAATTCACTCAATGTAAGTCCAAAAACCGATGCCATTTTAATATTTTGAAAATAAAATTTAACAGTTTTGTACAAATAAGATTTTAATATAACTTCAAAATATTTGATGCATGCCTTTTTCAATAAAATCATCAGCAATAATTTCTCCTTCATCGCTGAAATATTGTAAATTTCTTTATCCTTAATCTGATTACAGAGGATGAAAATCCCATTGAAAAGATTGAAAATTAATGATGCAACAAATAACAAGATATTAGTTAAATATTTACCAACAATTGGTAAAATTTTGTGATTAAAATTTTTAAAATCAATAAATTCATCACTTTTAATAAAAGATTGATTATTCATCAAATATTCTTTAACCAATAATTTGAAGGTAACAGAAGTAGTAATCACCAATTCCTTTAAGAAAAAAGAATAGTTTTGATAATTTTGACAATCATGATAATGGAAAAATAATAAACAATAAATCTTAAATTTAGTCATCATTAAATATACAAAATTATCAAGTTTAGAAACCTTATCAAGCACTGTTAGGTAAGGAGAATCTTGTCTGAAATTAGCATCATTTGTGAAATATTTTATAGAGTTGCCATATTTATTGGCAATCATATTATCAGCAGCAATGGCAAGCTGATACAATTCCAAAATCTTTGTGGTTCCATGACTATAAATTGCTTCATTAATACCAACTATAATTGGAGAAATATTTTCATGATAGTCGATTAAATCATCATCCATCAATTCATCAACAACGCTTGTCAATGGTGAATTAGATTTTGGTTCTTTAACAATAAACCCTTTGGTACGCAAATGATGTAATGGTAATCCTGACATAACCAATTCATTACAGTCCAATTTTTTAATAAAATGCCAAATTTTTCTAGTTAGATAATACAAATTCTCATTATTATGTAAATCCATACCAGGATGACTTCGAGATTCTTTTAAAATAAAACATTTTGACCAATCTTTGAATAATCCTAGGGAAATTGAAATGTTTGAGACAAGACCTAAAATTAGTGTTCTTTCGGTTTCTGAAAATGTTCCTGAATATTCTTCGCTATGAAGAATGTAATAATACAAGAAAATGTATCCAGTTAATGACACTAAACTATTTTTGAACAAACTTTTGCATTGAACCAAGCAACTATAAGCAAGTGTAATATAATCACTACCAATATATTGTAAACAGTCAATGTTAACAATCAGCTTTTCAATTGGATCAGTGAGTGGAATAAGTTCAAGGTTAACTTTAAGAGTAGTATAACTGAGTCTCAAAATAATTAAAAATGTAGAAATTAATGCCAAATCAATAAAAGATGTTAAACTAATTGTATATTGGACTTCAGGTGACGTTGACAGGTCATTCGCATTGGGCGTCAATTGCACTCCACTAATAATCAATTCCAAATCTCTTTTGAAAACAGGTAAATCTAAAATTGGGATAAAAGGGTAAATGTATTTTTCAAAAGTCTTCCAAAGCAATTGAATAACTCTTTTATCCTTTGGTAGAGTTGATTCAATTTGTCTCACCAAATTATCTCTAACCTCTTCACAAAAATTTAGAGGTTGAAGATCTAAATTTGAACCAAATTTTCTGTTAAGATAAAGGGAAGAAACTAATTTAAGATTCCGGTCAAACATTTTATTATTTTTGTTTAAATTTAATCCAATAAGCAAAATTAGTTTAGTGGCTTTAAATTCTTCATTTAATTGAGAAGCCAAAGGATGGGCTAATATAGTAATATCAGAATTTAATTTTTCTTCTTTCAAATGTTCTTTAATTTTTCGGTAATAAACATTAAGATGATTGAATGCAGTTCGAATAAAATAATCTTTATGGAACAACAACAATCGATGGAATGGCTGGAAACTGAACATACTATTGTTACGCACAACAACAGCATCAGGGAATTCAAATAAACCAATAACATCGCTTTCTTCAATTTTCGGACTAAATTTAGCTTTCCTTTGAGTACTCTGGTTGTTAGCCGTATTACTAAAAACAACAATAGGACTGTTGTTAATCGAAGCAGCATTCTGCTTACCAATGACCGACTCAAGATGGGCAATATACCTTTGTAATTCATCAATTTGCAGTTGTTGTTGTTGCAGTTGTTGCATTTGCTGATGTTGCAGTTGCTGCTGCAGACTTCTATTTGACATTGATCCATCATTACTGTTATTCATATGATTGTTGATATTACCAATACCATTACCATTGCCACTATTATTGGACGGGGAACACTCGTCACTAGGAGTCATCTTATCAATTGCATTTTGAAGTAAAGCATCCAGAGGAACGATCATAGGTTGGCCAAACGATATTGGTAATGCAGCAGTGATTAATTCAGGCTGAGCCAGTGGAGGTGGCGGCGGTGCTTGTTGATGGTGATGATGATGTTGATGGTGGTGCTGTGGAGGGGAAGCTGGTGGAATTGGTGGTGGCGGTGGTTGCAGTATTCCTGGAAGTTGCGGTTGTTGCTGTTGTTGAGGCTCTAGCCAGGTAATATCTCCATTGTCATCATAGTGGCAATTAGCTCGGTTATTATGAGTTATACAGTAAGTGCAAGCTGGTCTCTTTTTATCACATTTTTTCTTTTTAAGACGGCAAAACGAGCAAGAAAGCGCAACTCTTTTCCTTTTCTTTAAAGATTGATCTGACATTATAATATCATCTATCGATATTTAATACCTTAATATTATATTTTAATTCAATGGAAATAGTTTTTGTTTGTTAATGTTCAGAGAAGTGTTGACACACAGGGTGCGTGGACCCTCTTACCTCACTTCTGGTCACACTATTGAATTGAAAGCAGACAACAGCCGTTTCTAGAATTGGCAATAAAAAAACATTTATATTTACATACGGAAATAACCAATAATAATGAGTCATTACGTAAACCATGTATTTGCAAATATATAATATGATAGTCATAGTCCATACTCATAATCATCATACTTATAAATATAGTCCAATATTCGAAGTCCAAGGGATTGTGGACATTGTCGTTAAAATTCGATCAGTATTATAACTGCTTCAGGATTATTCAAGCCCTTAGCCTTATAATAATCTTTCACTCGTCCAGTTTCTTTAAACCCTCGATTCAAATACCATTTCAATGAGTCTTTGTTCTCTACCCAAACATGACATTGAATCTTATGAATAAATAACTGCTTACTCTCATCAATTAACCATTTCAACAATTGATCTCCAATCCCTAGGTTCCTATAAGCTGGCAAAACGGCAATAGTATCAATGTAAACAAATGAAGGACTAGAATGACCTTTTTCAGTAACTAGTCTTGCTCTAATTGCTCCAACTGCAAATTCATTGAAATATCCATACTTAATTAAATAACCTTGATTAGGCTCTAGACATTCTTGGTACCACTGTCTATTATCTTCGTATGTTATTGGAAGACATACTTGGTTAATCTTCTTCATTATCATTATATTGTTAGCCGTAGCATCATCTAGACTTATCTTGGGCATTGTGCTTGTATTGTGTCCTCTAGGATTTGATTTGAATCGATTTGAAATATTTTTGATTGATCTATTTTTTTTTAATATATATAGATATATATATTTTATTTTTTTTTTTTTTTTTTTTCATATTTCTTAACGGAACCACCGCACCGCCTCCGGGAAAATTTCAGCTTCGTTTTTGGCAATTTTCGTCTTATTTTGAAAATCAAAATCTGACACACGTAACATTAAACAGGGTGTCTTGAAAATAATTATCAACAAAAAAAAACAAACAGTCCAATATACGCCGCCTATTTATGGTTCAATAATCTCTAGGTTATTTTCTTGTTCATTGATTTTATATTCCAAATCCAAATATTTACTTATATTCAATTTGATCCAATAATACAACGGCAATACCAAGATGATCATACTAATAGCCTTTTTAATGATATGGCACGTAGCATTTGCTTCGATACATGCCAGTCCTCAACATGATGTAGGCAAATATAAAGTGACAGATTTACCAGGATACAAAGATATACTCAAAGTTCTTAAACCAGTGATGCACGCTGGTCATATTGAATTACACCCTGAAAATAACACTAACTACTTCTTTTGGAAATTCGAACAGAAACTTAAAAATGATAATAATAACTTAGTGATCTGGCTTAATGGAGGACCAGGCTGTTCCTCAATGGATGGTGCCCTCATGGAAGTCGGCCCGCTTAGGTTAACTAACGACAACAAAGTATATTTCAATAATGGTACTTGGCTTGAACTGGCTTCATTAATTTTTCTAGATCAACCGGTGGGTACAGGTTACAGTTATGGATCGAATTTTCATAATGAATTAACTGGAGTCAGTTGGGATTTCTTGGTATTTTTAGAGAAATATTTTGAACTATTTCCTCAAGATTTAACAAAAGATTTGTACCTTGCGGGTGAAAGTTATGCGGGTCAGTACATGCCATATTTTGCCAAATACATCCTTGACCATAATAAAAACCCAGAAAATATCCAATATAATCTTAAAGGATTGGCTATTGGCAATGGTTGGATCTCACCTAGTTATACGGGGCTCTCTTATATTGAATTTGCCATGCAACATGGGGTTTTAACTGGAAAAGAACCATTTTTCAATCAGCTTCTTGTCCAACAAGAAGAATGTCAAAATGCATTGAATAAGATCACTGATGATTCTACCCAAGTGGATAAAAATGAAGCTTACAAAAAATGTGATGCTATCTTGAACAAATTGCTTGAACTTTTATCAAATTCTGATTCAGATCATCAATGCTTAAATATTTATGACGTGAGATTATCAGATTCATACCCTTCTTGCGGGATGAATTGGCCACCTGATCTCCCATTCCTTTACTCTTTCCTTTCTGATGTTAACATTCAACATTCCTTAAATTTAAACCAGGAGTTTATCGATAAGGAGAAAAAATTAAATAAAGGTGCTACCCCATGGCAAGAATGTAATAATCGTGTGGGAACTGCACTTGTCAATGAGCACTCAGTCAGCTCTGATGAGCTCCTCCCTGAAGTCCTCAACGAAGTGCCAATTGTGTTATTTAATGGTGACCAAGACATTATTTGCAACTACATTGGTGCTGAGAATTTCATCAAACAACTTAATTGGAATGGACAAACTGGGTTCTCACCACTGTTGGACACTATTGACTGGTACTATAATGATTCTGTCGTGGGCCAAGTGAAACAAGAAAGAAATTTGACGTACATCAAAGTTTACAATGCATCACACATGGTTCCATTTGATGTCCCGGATATAAGTCGTGGTGTCTTTGACGTAGTTTCTAACAATTATCAATTCTTCTCCCTGAACAAGACATTAATGACGCCAGTTTACAACGTGACCTCACTACACTATCATTCACAATTGTCAAGGGCCTTCTTCTTCCTGGAATATATCCAATTCAGATACTTAGTGTACTTAGTCTTACTAGCCGGGATAGTTTACATGTTATACTATTACAACTCTAAGCACACACTGAATAAGCCTCGCCACTCGATATTGATTGCATCGCCGGGGTCAGCGGGAAGCGCTAATGTGAGAACTAGAGGAAATAGAAACAGCACAAAGAAATCTGTCCAATGGGCAGATCTTCAAACTGAACTAGACATCTCTGAGGATAACAAAAAATACAGATCTAATTCAAGGTTCAATTCGTTGTTGGCAGGCTTGGGTTTAGCTAAGAAAAGTGATAGTATAAAATACCACCGGCCTGGGAATTTCGATATCGAAGAAGAAATAGAATTAACTGAAAGAAGTAATAACAACAGTAATAATAACAATAATAATCATGAGTTCAGGATTGATGATGACGACGAAGGCGATTTGGGCCATTCATAGAAAAATAAAGAAGAAAATTTTAGAAATTGATCAAAATGTATGCGTACATATTTATTAAACCAATAGTATTAAAAGCATTGTAATAATCATCGAAAGAAATGTCGTTGCATTTTTAATTACCCCCATATTATGATAACCGTTTTCTCCCTCAAAGATAATATTCCCAACATCAATAGTTCTAGTTGAGATTTCACTCGAGTTACTTAATTCAGTAGTTGTGGTAGTGGTTGAGTTAGCTGGTCCGTATAGATTAATAAAATTACCCAAAGTCCTGTTAACTCTTGGTGGTAACAAGGGTGCTTGTGAAATTCCAGTTAACGGTCCTGATCTACTAGCTGATTCCAATGGTGGAAGGGAAGAGGAGCCATTTATTGATAATGATGATGTTTCTGAATCAATGGTAGATAGTGGTGGATCTTGTGGAACTGCTGGTGGGTCAAATAGCATAGAGGGAGAACCCGATGGTTGCGTAAGAACCGCTGATGAAGCAGTAATTGGCATAGTTGAATGAACTGGAAGTGAAAGTGAAGGTGGTGGTGGTGGTGGTGGAGGAGGAGGAGGAGGAGGCGGTGGTGGAGGGGGAGGTGATGGAGAAGATGGGGGAGGAGGAGGTGGTGATGGTGGTGAAGGTGATGGAGGAGATGGAGGAGATGGAGGAGAGAGAGGTGATGGAGGTGGAACATTGGCTGAACTAATGGATGGTAATGGATCGGTAGATGTAGGACCAGGACCAGATAGTTCTGGTAGTGATGAAAAACTAGTTGGTGACAGACTTGTGGATGAAATAGTGGTTACTAAAATTGAAGTCGAATTTACTGGAGGTGAAGGTAGTGGTGTTGGCGGTGGAGCTGGTGGCAATGGAGTTTCCAAAACTTCGTCATACTCAATATATTCAATAATTTTTTTCCCAGGTTCACGTTCATCTGGGTCTTTAAAGAAATTCTCATTTGGTTCTGGAGTAAATTGATGGTTGTCATCGGGAACCGAATCTCCTGGATAAAAATCATTATCCGTAGCTGGATCATCTATTTGGTTAATATTTATATCATTGTGCCAAGGTGCTTTCAGATTTACTCACATTTATGCCAAACTGTTGAAGTGACTGTATGGTATACTGTAGTAGCATGAAGCGTAATATAAACATATTTTATAGGAACTGAAGAATTTGACTGATGATTATTAGCGTTATAACTACCATTGACTGGCTTATCTGTAACTGATGGTAGGTTGAGTTCACTTGAGTTAGTCGTGATCGTAGTGACCGGAATTAATCCATTAACAGCCAAAGCCGCCAACAGAAAAGGAATAAATAACTTCATGAAACAATAATAAGAAACCAATTAATTATGATGAAAATGTTATTAATTTTAGCTTACGGAAAATTTAAATGAAAGTTGTAACATACAGGAAAAAAAAATGTTCATGTTGAAGACACAAAACCACTTTGTACATGAGGGCATGAAAAATACCCTATAACCAACTGAATTTATTTGAATAATTTACGATGGACGGTAAACAAGCTTTTTCGAATATCCTTTTCAGAAGCCTTCCATTCTTTTTCTAATTGTTCAAAATTTAATTCGTTTACAAGAGCACCAGGTTTCGCAATATCTTTACCTGAATCTTTTAATCCTTTGAGTAAGTCAGCCATTAATTCATCAATTTTTTCAGATGACGCCACAGGGATCGCACTTAAGTATTCTTTCAAGCAATTGACCTGGTTTTGTTCTTTCTCAACTAAATCATTTCTATTTAATTTGGAGTATTCGTCAACAGCTTTGGATCCCCTATCAATCATTTTGTTGACAACTTTGAAGATCGCAAATTCATTGTTTTCATTGCCCTTAGTGTCAATCTCATAATTCTTTAATTCTGAACGTAACAATTTAACTGTTTCCTTTCTAGAAAAAAGAACACATTAGTCTTGTTGTCAAAAAAAAAAAAAAAAAAAAAAAAAAAAAAAAATCTCTACTAATTCTACTACTCACTTCACATTATCCCTGGCAAGCATACTTTTCTTTAGATCACTTTTCAAAATATCTTGAAATTGAGCGTAAAACGCACTATTGTACAAACTCCCACTATAGCTGAATCTTCTGACTCCACTGAAAACTTGAGATCTTAACATAATAAAATAATGGTCAAATACGTCCTATCCTTCTTTTCTCGTTGCTCAGGTTTGAAATTTCAAAAAGAATATTTCGTGCCCGCGCAATACCCGCAGGATCCATGTCGGGTAAACAATTTTTTTTTTTTTTTTAGCTGAAAATGGATACTGAAATGTGTTTAACTTAACAAGAAGCACCAATAAGAAAAATATATTGATTGCGTCCAAAATATGTTAACCAAAAGAAAAGAAAACAGTGATGACACTGACTCAGTGTCAGATACAGATCAAAAAATAGTCATCATAAAGACAAAAACTAGAAGACCAGCAGATAATGCTTTCCGTCAACAGAGACTTAAAGCTTACCAACCAATAATCACTCCTAAAACCGTGATACCCTTGTTATTTTGTATTGCTATTGTCTTTGTTCCATTAGGAGCAGCTTTGCTCTATGGGTCTCAGAAAGTTGAAGATTTTATCATCGAGTACACTCAGTGTGAAAATTTAGCTTCTTCTGATTCATTTACCGAGATTCCAGCAGAATTCTATAGTTATCATTTCAAATCAATCAAAGGAAATCAATCACTTTCAATTCCGCCACAATGGAAATTGATTACTAATAGTTCAGAATCAGATGCTGCTGAAAATAAGATCTGCCAAGTTCAATTTGATATCCCTAATGATATTGGCGGTTCAGTTTATTTTTTCTATCAAATTGAGAGATTTTATCCAAATCATCGTCGATATGCTATATCCTACAGCGAATATCAACTTAATGGCGATGCTTCGTCAGTTAATGTTGTTAAAAACACTGTTGGACAGAACTGTGAACCTATGTCTACTGATCCAGTTACTGGTAAGATTTACTATCCTTGTGGTTTAATTGCGAATTCTTTATTTAATGACACTTTCACCACCCCTCATGGTATTAATGGAACTTCCGATTATTCAATGACTCAAAATGGGATTGCTTGGAAGGATGATAAAAACAGAATGAAAAAGACTAAGTACAACTCATCACAAATTGCACCACCTCCAAATTGGGTTAAGCGTTTCCCAGATGGCTACAATGATAACAATATTCCTGATATTTCTACATGGTATGAATTTCAAAACTGGATGCACCCAGCAGGATTGTCAAAATTTTCCAATTTATATTATAGAAATGACAATCAGACAATGCCGTCAGGAACTTATCAAGTTGACGTTGGATTGCACTGGCCAGTTTTACCATTCAATGGGACAAAATCAATATTCATTAGCACTAGATCGGTTATCGGTGGGAAAAACCCATTTTTGGGAATTGCTTGGATCTCTACTGGTGGGGTCTGTTTCGTTGTGGCTATTGCTTTTTTGGTTATTCATTTGGTTGTCCCTAGAAAAACTGGTGATACTTCATTGCTTAGTTGGAATAAACAGAAGCAACAATAGAATAAACTGTCGCAGGTAGCTTCATTTTTTATTTCTAATTTTTTTTCGATTTTGCTTATATTTCTATTTCTCTTTTTCTATGATTGTAATAAATGATATATTTCTATTAGCTTTTTTTAAACTGTAATTTACTGTTCTACACAAGGATATTGCTAAAATAAACTTTGTATATTGGGGATAAGGGATTCAAATTACAACTTTTGATATTCCAATTTACCCTCCAACTTCTTTGTTTCATTAACCTTTCTAACAGCTTTCATTAAATCATCTTGAATAATATAATCACGATCTTCTCTAATAGCGAAAAATCCAGCTTCAGTGACAACGTTTCTTATATCAGCACCATTAAATCCATCACTCATTTTGACTGCAGCTTCAAAATCAAATTCTCCATGTTTATTAATCTTGGAAGTATGAATTTTGAAAACTTCAAGTCTACCGGCTTCATTAGGTAATGGGATTTCAATCTTTCTATCCAATCTACCAGCTCTCAATAAAGCAGGATCCAAAGTATCAGGTCGATTAGTAGCCATAATGACTTTGGTTTGTCCTAAATAATCGAACCCATCCATTTGATTCAATAATTCCATTAAAGTTCTTTGAATTTCTCGATCTGCTGACGTCCCTTCAGAAAATCTACGACCTCCAATAGCATCAACTTCATCCATAAATATAATGCATGGTTCATGTTCCTTAGCATAAGCAAACATTTCTCGAATTAATCTTGCTGATTCCCCAATATATTTATCCACAATTGCTGAAGCTGGACTGAAAATGAAATTTGCTCCCAACGTAGCAGCAACCGCTTTTGCTAATAAAGTCTTACCGGTGCCTGGTGGTCCATACAATAATACCCCCTTCGGTGGCTTGATCCCCACTCTTAAAAATAATTCTGGATTTTTCAATGGTAATTCAATAACTTCTCTTAGTTCTCGAATTTGTTCAGTTAATCCACCAACCCCACTAAATGAAATCTCTCCAGATTTAAAGGTAGTCATATTGTACACTAAAGGATCGACTTCTCGCGGCAAAATTCTCATTATTGTTAAAGTAGTAATATCCAACGCCACTCGAACTCCTTTAATTAATTTTTCTTTATTTATCGTACTTCTACACCCAACAATATATCGAGGACCATTGGCAGCCTTAACAATATATTTTTCTTCAGTTAATGCTTTCAACACTTCACCAATTATTTGCCCAACACTTTGTAATGCTTTAATGTCATCTTCTGTTTTTGCATAATCTTTTTCCAAATCCTTAATATCTAATCTTGTCTTCTTTAATTTGCTATCCCATTCTCGATGTTCAGTCAACTTCTTCTTAAATTTTCTCAACGCTTCACTTCTTTCTGGGTCAACTATCTCATTACCATTGCTGGTCGATTCTAGTGGTTTCTCTTCAGAATTTAATGCTGCTAATAATGGATCTTCTTCACTCATTATTTCTATTATCACTTTACCGTCAGCTAAATAAATATACAAAGTGGCAATTTTTCAACAAAGAAAAAGCAGTGGCCATTTAGTTATGCAATTTCAGAATTATCATTACCCGGTCCCTACTGTAGCGCGCCCTCTAAAATCAAACTGCCAACAGAGACACCATAAAAAGAATGAATTGGAATAATCAAAGCTTGATAATTATACAAAGGAAAATGTCCAATGTCCCCAATTTAACTATAGATCCAAGTTTGAAATATTGGGTGCTATTGCCAATATCCTTTGTGATGGTACTAGTTGGAGTGCTAAGAGAAAACATTCAAATTTTGATCACAGCAACCCCGAAACCAGAATACTTCACTAAAGTTCGTCAAGAACAATTATTCAACCGGATTAATCATTTCAAGCAAAATTTCAGAGTGTTACCATATAGCGATTTCCAGTCGCAAAAGAATGCAATTATAGAGACAGTGGTTC
This sequence comes from Saccharomycopsis sp. KB-2023a, assembly GCA_030450195.1. NCBI lineage: Eukaryota > Fungi > Ascomycota > Saccharomycetes > Ascoideales > Saccharomycopsidaceae > Saccharomycopsis > Saccharomycopsis sp. KB-2023a. Next base: position 159,838 of record JASJSC010000001.1, on the reverse strand, counting down.
TGAGAGTTACTAGTATTGAAAAAGAGAAAGCAGAGAAAGCAAAAAACCAAGACCCAGATGCTCTGCCCGCAAATCCATTAACTGATGGGAAATTGACGGATCAAATGACTAATATGATGAAAGGTAATATTGCGAATTTCATCCCGCAAACCTTGATTATGGCGTGGGTTAATTATTTCTTCAATGGGTTCGTAGTGATGAAATTGCCATTCCCATTGACTGCTAAATTCAAACAAATGTTACAAAATGGGGTTAATACCAATGAATTGGATGTTAGATGGGTGTCATCTATTTCTTGGTACATTGTTAATTTGTTAGGTTTACGATCAGTTTACAATTTATTGTTGGAAGATGGGTCAGCAATTGGTGATCAAATGTTGGCTAGTAGTGGCAGTCAAATGCCTCAATTGGATATGCCAGGTGGTCCAACTACTGAAGCTTTATTAAAATCGGAAATTGATAACCTTAAGATTATCAGTCATCAATACGATTTAGATGGGATTGAACGAAGAATATTATCTATGTATTCTTCGTAAAATAAAATAAAATAAAACCTAAAGCTAATTAGTGTCATTAATGTACTTTGCGATTTTATCCAACGTAGAATCCTGGTCTCCTTTAGCCAGTTGAATTTGTTGTTTGATTTGTTCAAATCGATCATCTTCATAAGGGTATTCTCTATAAGGAGCGTTAATATCATCGTCATCTTCGTCGTCTTCCTCTTCGTAATCGGAAAGGACATCAACTTCCTCCTCATCTTCATTGTCGTCTCCGTTGTGTCTCACTTCACTGTCATCCTTCTTTCTATCAGTATTTTGTTTCTTCATTTTATCAATATCCAAATCCTCAACCAACTTGCTCAAATTTTTTACTTTTCTCTCTTCTTCTTCTTTCTCCTGTTGTTTCAAAATTCTTTCTTGTTCCACTTTATACACATCATTAAATTCCTTGACTTTATCATTAACTTTTTCTAAAAATTCATCAAATCCCTTGCCAGTATAAGAACTAACTCCTACAACATCCAATTGCGAATAAAACTCCTCTAACATTAATGACATTGAATTTATCAATGAACTCATGTACCCACTATCACTATCGTTAATATTTGAATCTTCTCTCATTGAGTTTTGGAAAGCTTCGAAATCAGTCATCCATTCTTTAGCAAACTCATAATCTTTCACATCACATTTGTTGAACACTATGATCATTGGTAATTTAGTCTTATACAAGATTGAACATGCATACAACATATTAGACATAAAAGTAGATGGAGAAGTGGTTCTTGGAGTATCTATTAAGTAAACGATGATTGTAGGGAAAGCAGAAGCTAAAGCTTGTGTGATAATTGCGCCTGAAGCTGACCAAATAAAACATTCAATTTGACCGGGAGTATCTATAATGACATGATTATAATTTTCTGATCTCTTATCCAACAATCCAATCACTTGATCAATCTTTGTAGAAAACAAGTTAAGCGAGGTCACAATAGCACCATTAGGGCCAAGATTATAGTGGTCCATGACTTTACTATAATTTATTGAATCTCTGATATCGATGTTACACCCATATGGCACCTTCATCACCGCTGGATCCAAATTGATCACATAAGGAGGAGTCTTCTTTGAACGTAAATGACTATTCAATCTTTGCATAAATGTGGTCTTTCCTGACCCTGCCATTCCAATCACTAACAACGTTGCTGGGGACATTTCTAATATTCTTGATTCTTATTACTAATTAAGCATAAACTATTTTTTTTGCCATTTGAAATTTTTTTTTTTTTTCCCCGATAATGTATGTACTTTGGTGTTTTTCTTTTTTTTTTTTTTTTTTTTTTCAGGCAGCTGCTGATCCTTCGCGCAGCAATTTTCATCAACACCTCCTAAAAAGAGACAAATATAAGCACAATAATGAACCAGTTATATATCTTGGCGGGGATTGCCATTTATTTGGCGATGATATGGAGCAAATCAGATCCAATTGATGAAACCTACCTTCGTTTTGCTCAACTTTTCCAATCAAAAAATCCTTTCAACCAATTATTGGCTGACATCAAGTCAAAGTCTGACGTTTCTGCTAAAAAAACCATCAGCACTAAGGCAACAGACAAAGACCATAAACTTGCAACTAATGCTTATTTCTACGATAACCCTTCGAATCTCGAGTACGTGAGACAATTCGATCGTCTGGAATATAAAGAAATTAGTAGAGAAAATGCGACGATATTGATGTTAGTGCGAAATTGGGAACTCTCTGGCGCACTTGAGTCAATGAGATCACTTGAAGACAGATTTAATAGAAATTACAACTACCCATGGACGTTTCTTAACGATGTTCCTTTTACTCAAGAGTTCATTGAAGCTACATCGTTAATGGCTTCGGGTAAAACTCAGTATGGATTGATCCCAAGTGAAGAGTGGGACCGTCCAAGTTGGATCAACAACACGAAATTTGAACAGAACTTGAATAGTTCAGAAAAAAAGGGAGTGTTGTATGGTAATTCTAAATCATATAGAAACATGTGTCGGTTCAATTCTGGGTTTTTCTATAAACAGAAACTTCTCGATCAATATGATTGGTACTTCAGGGTTGAACCTAACGTTGAGTATTTCTGCGATTTCCAATACGATCCATTCAAGTTGCTTCGAGAAAACAACAAAACATATGGGTTCGTGATAAGCATATATGAGTATGAAAACACGATCCCTACTTTATGGGACACTGCCATGCAATTTCTTAAAGAGTATCCACAGCATTTGCATCCTAATAACTCATTGGAATTTTTAACAGATACTGGAGCCATTGGACCAGAGCTATTAGCGTTAGAGTTATCTAGCGATTATAATTTGTGTCATTTCTGGTCAAATTTCGAAATTGCTAATTTGAATTTCTTTAGATCACAACTGTATAATGACTATTTCAATTATTTGGATAAAACTGGTGGATTTTATTATGAGAGATGGGGTGATGCACCGGTTCATTCAATTGCTCTTGGATTACTTGAAGATAAAAATAAGTTACATCATTTTGAAGACATAGGATATCGTCATCTCCCATTCATGACTTGTCCTGTGTCATCTACGCTTAGATTCTCTAAGAGATGCATCTGTGATGGCGAATCAGAATCTAATATTGACACTGAACTCCATAGCTGTCTAATGAAATGGTGGAAATTCGGCGCTGGAAAGAAATTCTTAACAAAATACTAACAAAACATTTCACAAGCTTTACATAATAATAAATCATATAATCAGGGAAAGAAAAATATAAATCTCACTTAAAATATCATTGCATAGAGCACCAACTATTGTTGCAACGGTTCAACATTCCAAATTAATTCTGCATATTCTTCAATACATCTATCAGAACTGAAGTAGCCCATATTAGCAACAGAAACAATTGATTTTTGAATCCATAAATCTTGATCTTTCTTATATGTAGCATCAATCAATTTTTGTGCCTCCAAATAAGAATCAAAATCATCAGAAACAAGATAATAATCACTATGATATCTAACAGAATCTAACAATGGTTTAAATTCTTGAACATCACCAAATAATCCCGCATCAATTGCATCAAAAACCGCTTTCAAAGATTCTGGCAATTTAACTTTACCAAATTGATGCGAAGCTCTAACTTTTTCAACATTTTCACTCAAATGACCAAAAAGGAAAACATTATCTTCACCAACTTCTCTCGCAATTTCGACGGTGGCACCATCCAAAGTACCAACAATTAACCCACCATTCAAAACGAATTTCATGTTTGAAGTACCAGAAGCTTCAGTACCAGCGGTGGAAATATGTTCAGAGACATCAGAGGCTGGAATAATAATTTGTGCTTTTGAAACATTATAATCAGGAATGAAAACACATTGCAAATAATCTTTGGTTTCAGCATCATTATTAATAACTTCAGCGACACTGTTAACTAATTTAATAATTCTCTTAGCCATGTAATAGCCTGGAGCTGCTTTACCTCCAATAATTGTGACTCTTGGTTGAGCTTTTGAACGCTCAGCGGGTGATAAAGTCTTCAATTGTAAATATCTATAGATGACACCAAATATATTTAATTGCTGTCTCTTATATTCATGAATTCTTTTAACTTGAATATCAAACAAGAAATTTGGATTAATTTCATAACCCGTCAATTCTTTAACCAAATGAGCAAGTCTAGCTTTATTGAATTTCTTAATTTCAAACCATTTTTGTTTGAATTCTTTATCGTCGAGACACTTTTCCAAATTTTTCAATAAATCCAAATGTCTCAAATAATCTTCACTACCTAATTTAGAAGCAATTAAATCAGCCAAATTTGGATTAGCCTGTTTCAACCAACGTCTTGGGGTAATACCATTAGTGACATTAATAAATTTGTCGCTACCAAAAACTTTAACGAAATCTTTAAAAATTGTAGTTTTAATCAAATCAGAATGTAAAGCAGCAACACCATTAACTCTATGAGATCCAACAACTGCCAAATTGGCCATACGTACCTGTTTTGGAGAGGATTCTTCAATGATAGAAACACTACTCATTAAAGCAGAATCACCAGGAAACTTCTTGGAAACTTGTTGCAAGAAATAAAAGTTAATATCATAAATAAGTTCCATATGACGTGGTAACAAATTTTGGAAAATCCCAATTGGCCATTTTTCCAACGCTTCTTGCATAACTGTATGGTTGGTGTAAGCAATAGAATGAGTAACAATATCCCAAGCTTCGCACCAATCCAAACCTTCCAAATCAATCAAAATCCGGTGCAATTCAACAATTGCCAAAGTTGGGTGGGTATCATTCAATTGAATAGCAACTTGGTCTGGGAATTCTCTCCAAGGTCTCTTAGATTTTTTAAATCTTCTAACAATGTCATGTAAAGAAGCAGCGACCCAAAAATATTGTTGTTTCAATCTCAATTCTTTACCAGAATCAAAGTTGTCATTTGGATACAAAACTGCAGTGATAGATTCAGCACGCTGCTGAGCAGCAACTGAACTTTGGTAATCACCGGCATTAAATTTATTAAAATCAAATTCAGTAGTTGGCTTAGCGGACCATAATCTTAAATTGTTGACGCCAGAACCTTTACCGTAACCTGGGATTGGGAAATCATAAGCCAAAGCCAAGACTCTTTCCCCGCCAACCCAAACTTTTTTGGTATCTTCCGAACCTTCATAAACTGGATGCTCATCAACATAACCATAAAAATCAACTGGGTATTGAATTTCCAATCTAACAATTTCCCATGGATTAGAATAAGTTAACCAATAATCAGGGGTTTCAACTTGATAACCGTCGATGATTTTTTGGGCAAAGATCCCATATTCATATCTTAAACCATAACCCCAACTTGGATAATTCCCAGTACTCAAAGAGTCAAGGAAACAAGCGGCTAATCTGCCCAAACCACCATTACCAAGGGCAGCATCAGGCTCAGACTCAATCAAGTCCTCCAAATGGAAACCCAATTCTTTGACAGAATCTTTAACCATAGGTTTAACCCCGGTGTTAATCATTGCATTATCCATAGCTCTTCCCATTAAGAATTCCAACGAAAGATAATAAACCCTCTTTTGATCCAAAGTGGTTTGCAACTGCTGGGTCTTGTTCCATTCGACAATCAATTTGTCACGAATCGAACTTGACGCAGCTAAATAAGCAGCTAAATTATCACAATTATAAATTGAACGAGCCAACGTAGTCTCGACATGGCTGACAAAATCCTTTTCAAATTCGTCTTTAGTTTTAATATCCTTGGTGGCGAATTTTTTCCAAATTTCTCTTGATTCTAGTGGGATTTGAGATTCAATCGATTTAATCTCATTAATTGAAAACCCAGTAAGTCTTCTCTTGTGCAAGAAACGTGGATCTTTAGCGCTAGGCAGATCAGCTTCAGAAAATTTAAAACTCATCTTTATATTCAAGTTTATCTATAAAATAAATCGGAATATAAGTAACAAACAGAATACTCAATCAATAAAAATAACCTTATATATATATATTATATATATACGATTTCAACAATTTTATATAATTATATAAAAATAAGAATTGGATTGCTGGCGTTTTAATTAAAACAGGAGGGAAGAAAGAAAAGGAAACAACAACGACTGAGCAGGACAAGGGCGCAGAGATGAGACTTAAATATAAGTTAAAGTTACATTTCGAACCTTGCTCTAAGGTGATCAAAATGACGCACTACGGTACATAAGCGCCTGTCTAAACTGTCTACAGGCCGTCCGAGGTGACATGGAGTAAAGCAAAGTTTCGTAGATTAGGAGAACGAGACGGAGACAAAAAAAAACTCGCCCCGAACAGAGTGAGCGAGTGGTGGCGCCACCAGCCCGCCTGGGCCAACCCCAAATTTCCAGTTCTGGGGCACTAAGGGGGGGAGGGGGCGATGACATACCCCCTCTCACGGGGTTTTCAATTCTTCTGAATAATTATATGAATGAATATGTATTTCTGTTTATCTTGTCTTCCAACAGCCAGGAGATTATCTATCTAAATCAGAGACAAACAGATGAAAACTGAAAACAAGTAGACAATGCACCAATAGTCTAATAATTGTCAAATTCATTGCTCAATTGTTCATCGGTTGAGTGTAGTTGCACTTTTGTCAATATTGGCATGCTTGCACTGCTGTTAGCTTTTATATGTACGTTATGAATTTCATTTATCCCTGCTCGAATAAAACCCCCAACTGGCAAAAACTTGGCGTTTGTGAAATATTCAAGAACCGCTTCGATGTTTTCAAGCAATTGTTGTTCAGTTAGACCAGAATCGCCAATTTTAATTGAAGCTGTATTCCCATTGTCGTTGCATATCACATAGGTGTTTCTAATGATTGTTTTAACTTGCTGGTATACATATGATGGGTCACACACTGCTTGTTTATTTTCCTGACTGTCTGGCGATTTCATTTGAATCATAAATGGCACCTTCCTGTTCTTAGCGTAAAACCTCGATCCCAAGATTTCTCGAAGCTTATGATGGACTTTCTGATCAGCCATAATGATATCATAATCGTTATAGACTCGTTTGGCATTCACCCAACTTCCAATTTTGGATTTGAGTTTTTTCAAACTAATGATAGCCTTGAAAAAATCTTCCGTTGCTGAATCTGGAGCTTCTAATTCATCTTTATATGGCTTTGATGGGTCTTTGGTGATCAACAATATGGACTTTTGTCGCACTTTGCCAAATTTATGAGGAATCAATCTATAGCATTTTTGTTAGAATGTCTCTTAATAAATGAATTTTATCCGTTAGCTACTTACATTATTCTGGGTGTGTAATCGTTCTTTTTTATTAATGGCTTCTCAGTATTGACAATCAAATAGATTGGTTCAGGATTCGCATTCTTTTGTAAAATATGGGTTACTAGACCCTTGATCGAATTCCTACAGGGGCGTTCGTTTTCGCTGTTTATTATTATCCCCATTACTTCTTCTGTTATGAATATACCCGCAGCTCTGTGAATGAACAGAAAAAAAAATTTTTTTTTTTCTTCATATTTTTCGCGCTGCAAGATGGGGGCAGCCGATCTCCCAAATATTTCGGGATTTATTTATTCTACATGATAACGAGTAACTATTTGTTGCATTTGCAAAGGTAAGTGCATCAACGGTGTGGGAAATTAAACAAAAATAAATATCAGATTCAATCAGTTTCCATAAATCAACACCCCAATCGTCATCTGCATCATCTTCCTGGTCAGTGTTAGTCAAAGTAGGCTCTTCAGGAAATTCAAAAGCTTATTTCTTAGCTGATTCATCTCTTCTCGGGCTTTTATTTTTCTCTTTCCGAATTATCTTTGTCTCTGGAACGGCACTCTTGTTTGATATGAAATTATGCGGGACGATGTCACTATCAGATTCACTTTCCTCGTACAGTTCAAGTCTAGTTATTGGTGGTTTGAACTGTATCAATTTCTCCTTATTTTCATTCCAGATGATACTTTGATTATCACTAGCAATAATAGTAGTTTGGTCAGTTGAATCAGCTTCACCTGCAATAATCGCATCATTCTTATGCTCATCAAGCACTTCATCCTTGGAAACTTCTCCCTCACTGAGATCAGAGAACCAGAGATCATCGATAAAGGCTGTAGGTTTTGGTTTTGGTCCCTTTGCCTTCTTGGTTTCTGTTGACAAAATTTCTTTAGACTTCTTTAATTCTAGATTTTCCTTGGTTTCAACTAATTTGGAATCGGCCCATGAAGTATCACTTCTTCGAGGAATTGAAATCAACCCTTCACGGCAGCAAACGTGTCGACAATTCTTTTTATCTTTGCATGGATGCCTGCATTTATATTTCCCATCTCGCCTCAACTTATACTCAACGCCATCTTCATCTTCAACTTCAATAACTTCAGGGATTTCTTTCTTAATGTCATCTTGTTTTTCCAACTTCAAATCATTATCACTTTCCAATTCATCAAGAGATCCAAATGAAATATCATCAACTTCTGTTTCTCGCTTCAATTTAGACCATAAATTACATAACTTCCCAGGATGAGATTCTGTCCAGCTTCCAGAATTCGCGATTCCCTCACAAAAAATATAAGTTCTGATAATCTGGCTCCTTTTATTAATTTCAGTATTAACGTTAAATAATTTCTCCTGATGTAATTTTGAACAAGCTATTCTTCTAAAATCAATTAAGGTACCATCAATAAATTCAGTCAATATTACAACCATCACTAATGTCTGATGCCAATGTGATACAATTTGCTCATTGGTGCACTTTGCAGTAATATTAAACGAAACAGCAACGGAGTTAGAATGTTTAATTGGACTAAATTTAACATTTCTGTGCTGAACAATGACTTTAGGCATCAATGAAAGATCTTTCAAGATTTTGTCGCTGGTTCCTGGTGCAATTCCAAGATAATGTTCAATCTTTTGTGCTGAAAGTCCAGATACTTCTCTGAAATTATTGACACCATTGTTGGCAAATTTCCGAGCATAGGCAATACCAATCCCATCCAATTGCCTGAGCATCATTGGAGAATCTTCCCAGCATTTCCCTTCCAAGCACCTACCAAGTTTCAATGTGTTCAACAAAGATGTTGAATCTCTGTTCTCGATGTAAACTTCCGCTAAACAACGTATCAATCTTGGACATTGCTTGAAAACCGAGATTTTTTCACAATTAAAAGTAGCATAGAGTTTATAGGATCCATTATAATTAGGAAATTCCATTCCACTTAATTCATACTGAATAATTAAAAATGCCTTCTCAGAAAAATTTTTTGATTTAATTTTCTTTTGGGGGAATTTAATAAGTGCTGATTCTCCAATTTCTCGAAAAAGTCGTTTCTCTGAATGCTTCAATTTCAATTCATCGAATTCTCTAGATCGACATAAAAGTACTAACATATCCGGTAAAGTTTTGAATGTCATCGAATTAATATACATTTTCATGGTAGAGAAAAGCACGTAATGTCTAACCATTGAATTTCCATAAGCTGTAGCTTTATATTTCTTTGTGTATTCATCGAATTCGATTATTTTCGCCGAAACCAAATGCTCTAATTGACCCTCGCAGAATAAAGTTAATCGATCCTTTAAATGAATAGCGTTAAGACCTCGGACTTCTTTGTAAGCCGATGGGTTCAATTTGTACCTAGTATAAAAAAATGTAGAACTCAACCAATCGACAGCAGTCTCAACTGATGTAACTGTACCCAAATATATCTCAGAGGCAAGATTTTCATATAAATTTAAATGCAAACTGCTTTCCAATTTTTCAGTACCATTGATTAACCTCTCATATTTTGTCTTATTTTGATTTTCAGTGAAAATTATTGCTTTACCCTCAGTTTCAAATTGTGGTCGGCCCGCTCTTCCAATCATTTGCAAAATATCAGATTCTGAATATTCAATGAATTTCCCATCGTTCCAGTGTTTTGTGCCCTTAATAATCACCAAGTAAGCAGGTAGATTAACACCAACAGCCAATGTAGTAGTACTACAAAGTACTTTGATACCTCCATTTATAAATAATTTCTCAACAGTGATACGGTCTTGATATGACAACCCAGCATGATGGAATCCCATACCTTTCTTGACTAAATTGCTTAATTCTTTGTCTTGCAAATTAGGTTGTTGATTTCCATTTGAAGATAATAACGAATTTTTCACCAAAAAGGTAGCAGTATTAACTGCAGATTTTCTTGTAGAACAAAATACTAATGCTGGCTTTTTGAGGTTATGGATTCTCAAAGAATCCAACAACTTGTTATTTAAGAGAAAATCAAATTGAAAATCATTATTACTGAAATTCTTAAGACCAATAACATGTCGTGTCAATTTGACTGATCTATATTCCTCTCCATATATCAAAGAGACCGCTGGCTTGGCGCTGCCTTTTTGCAATTTCAACCAACTTGAAATATCATAAATATTCGGCATTGTCGCCGAAAGAGCTATAATTCTAAGACTATTACACATTCTAAACATTCTCGTTATAATAACTTCCAAAGTTGATCCTCTACTATCTTTTAAAAAATGAATTTCATCAATGAGAAGTAATCTAACTAATTCAAACAACCTGATGTAATCAAACCATCTTCTAGTAAGCAAATCCCATTTTTCAGGAGTACTAATTATGATATTTGACCTCTTAATGCTATCCATTTCAAACATGGAGGTATCACTCGTAAGAATGCCAACTTTTATATTCAATGGTTCAAACTTTTGTTGCCAATCATTAAATTTCTCAAAGCACAATGCCTTAGTTGGAGCTATATATAGTGCTTTGATATTGCTTGAACTTCCCAATTGATTTTCTTTTAAGATAAGTCGAACTATAGCGAGCTCAAAGAGAACAGTTTTGCCGCATCCTGTTGGAGCACTGGCGACGCAATTTTGATTGGTATTAAATATAGACTCAAAACTTTGCCGTTGCATTTTATTGAACCGGTCAAAATTAAAGACCTTTCGAATGCTGCCAGGCACTACGTTCAAAAAATTGTTAGCAGTGCAGATTTGATTATTGATTAACACCATATCTTCCTTGTAGGTACTATCTATTTTTCTTCGTTTATGCTCCCGCTCATAGATGTTTTCATGTTGGATGTCCCGATTCGATCTGGCATCGTTCAATGTGTTCCAGTTGACATTCTCTTCAGCGCTAACCTCAAACTGGTAAACTGGGGAATTTAGTTTGCTGGTGGGATATTCAAAATGGTGATTAACTTCAAAATACTCAATTCTAGGTGAAAGAGCTGGCAGATTTTCATGGAATTGATGATTGGAAATTTCAGCGCCGGAATTAACTGAATTATTAGCAATGAAAGATTGAGGTTTAAGAGGTCCTAAAGAACATGGTTAGATATGCTCATCTATAATAAATGATATCAGCGGTGAGAATACTTCCCGGTCTACCACCATTACGATCCTCATTTTGCAAGTAATCCTCTAAAGAATTCAAGAAGTTCATTGGCGCCGAAAAACAAATTTCACTTGAAACGAAAAAAAAGCGCTAGGATTGATAGGATCTCTCTCCGGTTTACTAACGAGTCGATTTCAGTATGTCTACTTTCTATTAAATCAATAGTTTGTTCGTAATTATTTTGATGTTTTGCTTTGAGGTAAAACGTCTAAATGTTAATTGATGTTCTAGTTTAGATATAATTATTGGGTGAGAAAAGTTTCGAATACTTCTATTTTGGAATGATATATGCATAGTAATGCACGATCAGCCTGCATTTTGCCCAAATGTATATATACTAGCCAACCAACAAAAAAAGGAAAAAAAAAATGGAATAATCACAAATTCTCTACAGAAATATGAACAGTCCGCCAGAAATTTTTAGCTAAAATGAATTTCATAATAATAAATGTCTCATATCAGTCATTTTCAGGCATATATAGTCTTTGTAATGGCGATTTGCAATTTCCCAAAGGATACTGAATGTCATGCGACTGCCATCACAAATCATTTAGTACTATCCTCACCCGGCCCTGTGCAATCTGAAAAGTCTCAATTCAGACAGACTTTCTTAGCTGTAAAGAAAGAAGGAGGAATATATTCTTATATTTTCAATTTCCAATTGCAGAAGTGAATAATCGAGAATAAACTGATAGTAGCTGGCTTCATTTTTATTTATTTATTGTTTTTTTTTCACTTTCTGATAGTATCATTGTTCATTCTTTCAAGTATTTGCCATCAAAAACTACTTGTCCTAGCTCTTCAATTCAAAACATTTAACCTCTACTGCATTATCATACCATCTAACGCTTCTCACCGTTACGGTTTGTTACTCATTTATCTTAATTAGCATCTTCAGATTATTAAAAAAAAGAAAAAAGTAAAAATTATAAAAACGAACACATTAAAAAAAGAATCAGTGAAAAATGTCAGGATTCAACCATTCTAATGAACAATTCTATAACAGCAGAAGCACTAACAATCCTAGCGATTTAGGAAACACTCCAAACAATGAAAATAATCCAAGTGAAGTTGATTTTGCCTTCACCAATAACAATCATAATAGTTCACAACAATTAACTCAGCAACTTGGAAGCACTCTGTCTTTTCTGAAGAATCCAATAAAATTAACAATTGTTCCATCAACGTCATTGGGTGGCAGCAACAATAATAGCTATGCAAACCTCGGATCTCTTAGGAACACTCCTTTGACACCTGGATCTGCGCTGAATTTCAGTCAATTTAATCCTCTTGGTACTGGTAATGGCAATAATATTATCTATAACCAGAATGTTCAACCGCCTTCAAACAATGATGTTTTGTCTCCAGTGAATTCTCAACGTTTCCAACCTCCAAATATATATAATCATCATCAAAGGTCGTCATCATCTCATTTAAGTGGATATCTGTCATATTATAGTGAGAATGTATCACCAGTTACCGCGAATCCTCCTCTTAATCTACATCCACATTCGAAGTCATTATCATCTAATAATTTTACTAACTCCGGGCCTACCGATAATGGCTTATCACAAACTAGTTATAACAATCTAACCAATACATTGATGAGTAATCCTTCAATGACTAATGGATCTTGGTATTCACCAAATCATTCACCTTCAAATCGATCTCCAAACAAAAATGTGGGTAATTCTCAGTTTCAGCAGCAGCATCCACATCGGCAGCAACAATATCAACATCATCATATTCAACAGCCGCAGCAGCTGCATCAGCAACCTTTAGATGTCAGTCAAGAACAGAGTCCAATCAGCGCAAATTATCAGAGATCACTTCCGTTCAGTTCTCAATTACCCACTACTTATGAACATGAATTTGTTAATGAGCAACAGTGGGCCCAACTGCTGCAGCAACTGCAACTGCTGCCGATGCAGCAGACATTATTGAACCACCAACCACCCCTATTAAATCACCAGTCATCACAAAACTTTCAATTTGTCCCACCATCAAGAGCTCCTGCACCAATACCTTATTTTGCTGAATCAAATATTCCAACAAGATTACAAAAAGGACATAAAAGAGGACAAAGTGTGGGGGCACTTTCAAGAGAGAATCCATACAATCCAGAATTCAATATAGGCAACACTTCTCAGCATCCATTACCTCCATTATCTATATTCAACAATTACAAAGACTATGAAGAGCAACCATTAGGTCATGTTCAAAAATTGGCTGCTCCAACTGTGAAGAAAATCAATTCACGAGATGAATTATCACCAATAATAAATCGTGAGCCAAAATTTAGACGAGCTTCTATTGGATCTGAGCAAATATCACCATTGAAAGCATTAACAATTTCAATAACCACATCGTATTCACTCTGTAGACCAGAGTTTAATTATCAATTATCTAGAAATCCAAGAAGAGTATTGACTAAACCTTCTGAACCAAAAATGAATAAGAATGCAGATAATGTGGACAGTGATTATATATTATATGTTAACGATGTCTTGGGAACTGAAAATTCTAGGAAATACCTTGTTTTAGATATTTTAGGGAAAGGGACTTTTGGACAAGTCGTTAAATGTCAAAATTTAGTAAACAAAGAAATTTTGGCAGTCAAAATTATTAAATCAAAACCTGCTTATATGAATCAATCATTAACTGAAGTTGGAATATTGGAGGCTATAAATAATAAAATTGATCCATTAGACAAACATCATTTTTTGAGATTGAAAGATCGCTTTTATCATAAACGTCATTTATGTATTGCGTTTGAGTTATTATCAAATAATTTGTATGAATTAATCAAGCAAAATCAATTTAACGGGTTGGAAATTGATTTAATTCAATTATTCGCAAAACAATTATTAAGTTCTCTTATTGTGTTGAAATCATTTAAAATAATTCATTGTGATTTGAAACCGGAAAACATCTTGTTAGTATATCCAGACAAACCAGATTTAAAAATTATTGATTTTGGAAGTGCTTGTTATGAAAGACAAACGATTTATACATATATTCAGTCAAGATTTTATCGATCACCGGAAGTTATATTAGGATTACCATATACTTGCGCGATTGATATGTGGTCCTTTGGATGCATTATTGCTGAATTATTTCTAGGGTTACCATTGTTGCCAGGCAGCAGCGAATTTAATCAACTATCTAGAATTATTGATATTTTTGGGTATCCACCAACTTGGATGATTGAAATGGGAAAAAATTCAATGAATTTTTTGGAAAAATTACCAGCTTATCCAAGTTCAAGTGCGTTTAATCTGAATAATAGCAATTCTTCTGAATCATCGATTGACGATAGCTCAACTTCTTTTTATAAATATCGATTGAAATCACTTGAAAAATATTCAAAAGAATTCAAAGTGCAAGAGAAACCATCAAAGAATTATTTCAATTCTGTTAACTTGACAGATATTATAAGGAATTATCAACCAAGAACAGCTCATAGCAATAGCAATAATGGAAACCGCGGTGGTTATCCTAAGAGATTAACCGATCAACAGCTCAATGATCGATTAAATTTAATTCATTTCTTGAAAGGGATATTGAACATTAATCCATTGGAAAGATGGACCCCTCAACAAGCAATTAGTCATCCTTTTATTAACAGTGAACCATATAATGAAAACTGGACTCCGCCGGGACTTGTTGGGGGATCAAAATTAATTTCTGGGGGAGCGGGATTTGGTAATAATTTCAGGGGCAATAATCAGAGAAGTTCAATAATGCATAAACGAGGACAATTATCGACTTCAGCAATTAACTTTTCGACCTCTGGAGTTAATAAGTCACCATTCCTATTGACCAACAATAATAATAACCAGATGCTTTCTAGGGACGATTCAGCTAATAATCGAAGTGGTGAGTTTACTTTTAAACAACCTGATTTCAATATTCTTGGGAACAATGATTCTATTAACAGCTTCAAATTTCCCTTAAACTGAGATAATGGTTTTACAATTGATTCTTTTTTTTTTCTTTTTTTTTTTTTCTTTTTTTTTCACTAAAATTAATTCATATTTTGACCTTTTTTTTTTTCTTTTCGTTTTTTTTTTTTTTTTGGAGATTTCCCGAATGAATTTTTTATATTTGTAAATAACTTTAAAATTATTATACGGTTTCTTTTGAATGGAATTGTAGATGTTGAAATTTGACTGCAGCCTCCTGATCTCATCGGGTGCTTCAAAAAAAAAATTACACAATTACTTAATTACTCCCAGGGATAAGCAAATGGATAAGAACATGTTTCGATTCAGGCGATTCAGGCGATTCAATTCTACAAACCTCAAGTTTGCTCCAACACCTAATCCCAAACACTTTGGTCTCGCTATGGAAAAAATCAAACTCCCCATCCCGAAAGAGTTTGTCCCTGAGGGGCCACCACCAGAAGATCCAAAACGCGTAATCCTTGACTTGGATGAACTCAAACGATTGAATTGGCTCGCACTGACGAGAATACCTTATAACAAGAAACATGTCACTGAATTAATTAGTAAGTTCCTCCAAGATTCCAGGACGCCCACGTCGATTGCAATGGCCAAGCCAGTGGAGATCTTGGATGCTGATATTTGTTGGGTTCACGTTAAAAGCGACCCCAAGGCGAAAAAGATCGATAAGCGATTTTCAGTCGAGTATTACACCGACATGGCACCATATGTTTATTATAATCGAACAGTTGACAAGGGAAAGCCCGGAGATCTGACGTTTGATAACCATAGGGCGGTGCCGCGATTGTCGGTGTCGAATTTATTGGTTAATAGATGGTGTGAATTGGAGACACTTTATAGAGTTTATGGGAATTTACCAAAGAAAACAACGATTAGAATGGCCAGTGGGTCAACGAAACATAAATCTTTAGAGAGCGCTACTCATCCAATTGATGAAAAATTCGAAGAAGCGATTGGGAAAATTGAGGATTTGCCAGAAATGGAATTAGCTGACTATCTTGCTAGTGAGGTCACTACAACGATTGGGAAGCTTGTTGATTTAATGCGCCATGGTGAAGCTAGAGAGATAAAGGTTTATGGATTCATAGAGAGAAAGTCGGGTCGTTTTGTTCCTTACAATTATTTCGATATAGCAAATAAGCCAAACCGATACATTTTCGTTCAGGGGATAATTGATCATGTCTACCTTGAAAAGAAACCGGAGATTGAAGGTGCTGAAACAATGGCGATCGATGAGTTGGTGGAAGCGTTCAAGAAGCTGCAAACGAAGAATAAATTGGTTATTGAGGAAGTCAAGACACGAGGTCAACCACTGGTTCCTTATCAGGACCATGTTTTGCAAGCAGCAAAGATGCAAGTGGAAATTTATAGGCAATTGTTGGGGATACTTTGTCAGGAAGGGAACTTTGATACGTTGTTGCCTGCAATTAGGCGATATCATGTCGATGAAAACGAGCCTATTCAACCTGATTATGCGGCGATCTATCTTGAAAGAGTGCCTATTTTAGCTGCTGAGTATGAGAAATTGATGACTTCCGTTGGAGGAGAAACTGCAATTGTGGATATTCAGGGCAGGTACAACTTAAACCCAGAGAAGATTAATTCAAGTCTTTTGAAAAAGTTGAATGTTAGTCAACCGTTCTTGAAGCAATGGGGGAAACCATTAACTTTGAAAAACCTTGTTGGTGTTTTAGCTAAATTATTTCAAGCATTTTATGGGAAAATTAGTGATGAGTTGGAGCTCACGTACCAATGTAGGGATGAATGGAGTGAAACTATTCCTTTGAAGTATAAAAAAGAGGAAACTGATAAAAAAATTGCAAATAGCAAACAGTTTTGGTTGGGTGAAAGACCACCAGCACCAATTAAGCCAACGTTACCAAACATCAAGACTTACTGTACGTTGTGTGATTTCAGAAAGGGTTGTGCGTGGTACAAAAAGGTGACTACAAAAGAGGCAGAAGAACAAGTGAGTGAAGAGAAAAAATAAAATAGAGAATAAAATAATGCAGGTATGAATTTTTAACTTTTGTTTTATGTAAATATGTAAATATGTATATATATATTAATTTTGTGTGGATAGTTTAATGTCAGACATGCTCAAAAGTAAATGTCTCAAAAGAATTACCATCAGATTTTTTAATCAATGTATCATTAGAATTAGTAATGGTCTCGGTATCTATTGTGTCCTGTGTAATTGGTTTCCTCGGAGTTTTAATATTATAATCGGTTCTTTTATTAGATTCATTAATTTTAACGATCTTCTTTTTAATTTCGTTAACCTTTTTTAACCATTTCTGTCTAGAAAGTTCTCGTTGTCGTTTCATATCATTGATATTCGATTCAGAGTACCATCCAGAATCAATTAGTCGGTTATGAGTCGCTTCAAACGCTGAATCTTCAGTGTTCATTTGTTGCATGGTTTGTGTCAATTCATTGATTAACAATTGTAATTGTGAATCTTGTTGTTGTTCTGGCTGCTGCTGTTGCTGCTTTTCCAATCTTGGTGTCAATGGGGATTTCAACAAATTGGAAACGTCATTATTGTCGAGAATAATATCATTATGTGAAAACATTTCATCAGCATTTCCTTTAGCTGTCACATCCAGTGGACCGAAAAATGAATCACCAATCGCAGCACCCAAAGCGCTAACTTTAATAACTGGTGAAGCTAATGGATTAGCTAATGCCTCCTTTGAAAAACTATCTTCATCGGTATCATCACTAATTTCTGTTTCTGGTGGGGATTTATTACTTTTATTGGTTATGCTAATGTTTCCTGTACTGCTAGCCAATGCCTCAGAACTTGAACTATTGTGAGACACAGTCAAACTAGTTATTGTGTTGGATTTCGCCCTAGTGGTAATGTTACGAATGGATTTACTTCTATTTAAGTTACCAATTGATGCCTTTTTAACCAGGGTTTTAGCCTTTAAAGAGATTGTGCTCATACTAGAATCAACATCATTAAAGCCAAAGGATTCATTGGCTGCTGGAGTAGTGACTAAATCAATTGCAGCGGCAGTCTGGAAAGATCCAGCTCTTGATGAAACTGGGCTGGAAAATTTCCGAATCCCCAATTTCAATTTACCAAATACGTTAGTACTTGAAGATGATGTTTGTAATAATTTTGGTTTTTGGTCCATCATTGACATAGAAAGATCCGATGAGATCGTTGTGTGAGTCTTTGAAAATTTTTCAACAATTGAATTTGAACTAGATTTCTTATGACTTGGTCGATCATTTTTAAATGAATCACCATCAAAAAATGATGAACTTTTCCCTCCTGAAGATGCATTGGATCCATATCTGCTATGACCTCGACTAATGGTATTAGTAGTAGCAGCATTTAAAAAATTTCTTGGATGCTCCCAATTATTATCTGATGATTGTGAATAATTGAACCGCGAATGGCTAAATGAATGAGTACTTGGCTTTTTAGTAAGTGAGCTACTATTCCAAAATGATTGACTTGGTCTTGTTGATGAATAGGTCTTACTGTCAGAGATTCCAAACATGGTTGATGATGTGGTTGATACCAATGTATTTTTACGACTTCTAGTAGTCACAGATCCAAGTCTTCTCAATTGCGGTAAAGATTTTGCATTCTTCAATCTTGGTTTACTGGAGAATGGAGTGTCTATCGGCGTCTGCTGCTGTTGCTGTTGTTGTTTGTTCTTAGCTGTCTTTATTGAATAAGATTGTCTCATTGGTGAAACTCTGGTTGATGAAATTCTCGATGGCGAGACTCTAATCGGTGAAATTCTTTCATCATTGAAATCCAATTCATCAAAATCAACGTCACTCATTGAAGCCTTTTTCATGTATGGTATATTATTGATGGAGTTTGTGTCATTGTCATTATTGAGATTGTTGTTATCATCGTGGCCGTCGTGTGTCAGTTCGTTATTAATGCTTTCTAAGCATTGATTACTATAATCAGTAGGCTTGAAATCAGTTATTGAAATCGCAGTATCAAAATGTTCATAAGGACTAAACAAATGTTCATCAACTTGATGATTTTTATGCCTCACTGGACTATCAATAAACACCAATGGGCTATCAACAATCCCAGAGTCTTTAAGATGCTTTGGAAAACTGTTTAAAGTTGGTGTGGTCGGATTTTTCTTTTCTTGGATATTATTTTTGTTACTATTACTGGGCTGCTGCTTGTGATGCAGCTTCTGAGAACCATTACTAAAATTCAATTCCAATGCATCAACTGAGTCGTTACTGTCTTTATGCAAGAAATTCACAAAACTTTTGTCATAACTCAGACTATCATTATCATTATTTCTGAAAAACGTGGTGGAAGAGGTGGATTTTTCAGCATGCCTGTTATCGTTTAATATAGTATTATATTTTTGATGAACTAATGATTCATAACTATCGTTGATTAAGCCTTTATAATAACTCAAATCATTTGTTTCTCCAGCCACATGGTTATTGTCAACTTCGATATTATTATAGCCATTATTGTAGTTGATGCTCTTATTAGCTGGCCCTGCTACTGCTCGCTGCTGCTGCGGCAGGAGGTGTTCTTTTAACATCTGGGGTAGGGGTTTGTCCGATCTGATCTTTCAAATCACAAGAATTGTTTGATAATCTCTAAACCAAAAATAATAGAAACTGAAAATATTGAATGTTGAAGTAACAAAAAAAAAGCAATAACAGGGATGCAAAACGCGTTGAAAATAAAAATCAACAACGACGACGAACTAGAAATTTATTTGGGGAAGCCAAACTTCCCGGTTTCACTTTTTGTGAAGCTGGTCTGCTTTTTTATTATTAAAATTTGCTTGCTTTTAGTGTTCCAGAATAATACTTTAAAATTAATTGATCTGTATGGCCATTTAGGGTTTAATAATTTCTATTTTTTGAAGATGATGTCTCCATGAATGAACTTCTAAATGAAAAAAAAAGAAAGAAAAAAATCAAAAGAATCACAACAAGCTAATCCGCGAATATTTTCTGTTAATTAATCCTCGATTATACTCTGCTTCTATTTCTTTTCCTTGTTTGACCAGGAATAACAACTAAGTTATAAGTTATTATTGAAAACCTTGAAGTATATCGGATTCAAAAATATTAAAAATAAAACAAAACCAAAGCCAAAAACCAAAATGAACCAATGATTTGATCTGATTTGATCCCGGTCTAATGGTATTGAATGAAAAATGCTTCTTTTCTATTATTGGTTTTGATGACCTATTAATAGTATTAATAATATATTATTGTTTCAGGGACCAAGGCAAGAAGATAATCAAACTATTATACTGGTTCAAATCGAATCTTTAATTACCAAATAAAGAGAGGGGAACGAGCCAATTCTGAAAATTTCAGCAAAAAAAAAAAAATAAAAAAAAAAAATAAAAAAAAAGAAGAAATTAATAAATTCTAAATTGACGGAATTAAAATTAGAAAGGGGAAGATCAAACAAATTCGAACGCGAGACAACTCTGTCTAAAGAGAAAATTAAAGGGGAGCAAATAATAATAATTTAAAATGAATAAATAAATAAATAAAAACGGCAGCAAATGAAATTTTGATAATAGTACCCTCCTATAAAGAAGGGATATCACTAGTGACGTACAACGAAAATACCAACACCAAACGTAAGCGACTATCTAATATCTCTGTGGAATAAAGGAGGCAGATGCTTGCTAGCCGTGGATTGCAGACCAAACGGCCCTTTCGCGCTAATTCCAAAAAAAAAAAGAAAAACTAAAAAGAAATGATTTCGCCCAGGATCGAACTGGGGACGTTCTGCGTGTTAAGCAGATGCCATAACCAACTAGACCACGAAACCAGATTCTTGTGGAAAAAACTGAAGAACTTACAATTGAATAGATCTTTCGCAAATAGCAATATATTGCTTGCTAAGTTAATTTCTTGTTGTAATTCGTTAATTTATCTTCTGTTTGTCTATAGTAAAAGAGGGGTGTTTGCAGCTTGAACATGGAAAATTGTTTAGATATTAAAGTTTGTCATTGTTAAAACAGATCGGTTTTTACTTGTCGTTGAATGTTATGAAAAAATCATTACCATTTTCAGTTCTTCAATCATTAGTGATTTACACATGTAATTGGGGTTTGATTGGAGTTAAAACTAGCTTGGAAAAGCCAAGAAACTTAGAAATGGGTCATTGTACTTTTGCAACTGGAAGCCTAAAAAGATCTTTGCTATCAAAGTTGAAAACTGTTTTAATCCATGGCTAGAAATCCGTACCCTTGTCGCTTCTGAAAAGTTATCACCGTTTAGTCATGTTACACTTTGGCGATCAATGATTCTAAAATAGAAAAAATGGCAAAAATTGTCCTGAAAACTTCCAAAACTTAAAATAATATCGATTTAACGTGAAATAAATTATGTAACATTGAATGGCTCAGTCCGCGAAAGCATTGAAATCTCAAGCAGCAAGTCAAAAAGAATTCCCTTGTCATTGATAGATTACCTAAGTTGAATTACTTGGTTTATTTAGATATCGGCCTAGGAGCCTAAAATCTTTTTCACTATGTAGAATCAAATTCAGCTAGGGATTTGATCACTATCCAAGGTTTGAGAATTTAAGGAGTTTGAGATTTCATAATTGTCTCTTTAAAGAATTTAATTGTTGCAAAACCTCGACTAAATTAGAATCGTTTGATTGTTTTTAATTACTGGAAATAAATCTTGCAAAATTTGGAAATTAAAGGAGCAAATTAGTAGTTCCATATTGAAAATAATGTGTATTCGCATGTTGAAATTTTGAAGTCTCTCAAAATAATCCAAACTGGAAAATGTTATGTGTATGTTAATGTCAAAGCTAGGTTTTGGAGATTATTATCTCATGAAAATGTATTAATTATCAAAATGACAAGATATCCCCCATTAATCCCATATATTGTTAGCAAGCTACTTTCCAGTCTTTCCAGTGTAAACTTTGTATTTTTTTTATGATTTTAGCATCATATCCTTGTCAGAACTCCCTGAGAAGGTAAAAGTGAAATGCAATAATATCGTGAAAGGTATCGTAAACAATGTTAGTAGTAAGGGATCGAAATCATTGCAATACGTGAATTTGAGGATCACTCAATTTAGGAACATTGGCTGATCGAAATGCACATATTATGGGATGACAAAAGATATAAAAACTAATCATTAGCCTAGAATTGTACTAATAGAAGATTTACTTACACACACATTCCGGTTTGAAAATCAAATACCATTTTATTTGCTTTATAAAATTTCCCACCAATGTGAAGTACAGAATATCAATAAAAGATGAAAAAAATTAAAGAAAAGAGAGCAACGAATTGGTCAACTAAATCATATATCTTGTGAATGTTTTTCCAGCGATGCAAAAAAAAATATATAGAAAAAAAAAAGTGTAAAGAAAAGAAACCTTGAAAAATATATTATACAAATATTTGCAATCTTCTTGAAATGGCCTAAAATCACTGAAATTCGCTATCAAAATTCATAAACGTCCCTTATCTTTAAGATCTCCCAATCAAATAAAATAGAATGATGACAAGAACAAATAAGAATAAAAATAAAAATTATGCAAGTCAAAAATTGAATCTAAACAAAAACATATGAAACACCTCCCAAACTAAACAATGCCAATCCGATATACCAGTACATACTATAATCATTTTCAACTATAACTGCATTTGTCTTTCTTCTATTTTCGAGACTTCTCTTTATTTTCATTCTTGCATGACTAGAAGCAGTGGCAGCAGCAGTTGGGTTTAAAGTTCCAGTTGGCAACATCAATGGTGGTCTATAAGCAAGGTACAATGGTTGAATAGGCGTACCATCAAAATCATAAAGTTGTAAACTATATCTCCCATTATAACTATCAATACCAAGAATATATTCAGAAAATGAACCATTTGATGAAAATCTAGAATAAGTAGAAATTCCGTTATCATTACATGGATCAGATAATAATTGTCTCCCATCAACAGCAATCGGATTTAAAGTAATTTGTCCGTTTGATACTGTATAGGACCCATGTTCAAATTGTAAAACTGCAGTTGGGCAACCATGCTCCTTTGGATTACTAGTAACGATATAAACCGCAGATTCGAAATATCCATCATCAGTGAATGAATAACTTCTACCTGGCAAACCAGGCTCAATCAATAATTCATCAACTGGATCATAGAAACCAGGACCAGTAAACACTTGATTTGATTTGGAAGTCCAGGTACCAGTTAAACTCAATGAACTATCGGCAATAATGGCCCCAATGAAAATTTGAAATAACACTAAAAGCTGTTGAAGAAGCATTTTATTCGGATCTTTTCTTCTCTTTCTATTTATAATCTTTCTTGTACTCAAATTTGTAGAATGAATTAAAATTACAACAATCTCGACAAAACGGAAAAATTGACCGATTCAACGATATTCGTGTCAAGCGCGTGTATTTTGAGCAACGGAAGCTTTCCTTCTTGAAAGTGTATCACCTATAGGTATGAATAGTTCACTATACTACACTATAATGAATAGGAGATTATTGAATAATGAAAAAAGAAAATATTTACTATTCTTAATAATATTTATTTGAAAAAAAATAAAATAACGTTAAATCGGAGCAAAAGAATTTTTTTTTCTTTCGTTTGAATTTTGGTTATCCTGTCTTCAGTGCGGGTAACACTTACAACCTCCTTTTAGGCCTTTTTCATTGCTACAGGAACATTGCACGCGAACTTAAACCAAATTGCATTGTTTGCTGCCCAACTATATTTTAATCTCATACCAGATATATCTTATATTATAAGAGCTTAACCAGTTGGTATTTCTCTTGTGTATTTTCTCAACCTATTAGATTGATTTATCAATTTGAAAAGATCATTCATATCAATCTGTAATTGGAAATCCATCGCATCATAGTTATTAAGATCACTAATTGCCTTCCTAGAGGCCTTTGATTTCATTGGTGAAAATATAATTCCAAGTTCTTCTAATTTCTCCCAAGTACTTCTACAAGTATCCTTACTCCATATCCTATAACCAAGACCACCAGCTTTATTCTTCGCCACTAAAGATTTTTTCGTAGTCAATATAAACTCAGTCTTTCTTTGACTATTTATCCTTGCTGAAAGTTTCTTATACTCTTCATAGCATAGGGTAAAAGTGACAAAATTGTACTCCAATTTAACTGTAATTCTAGAAGCACAAATTAATAAAAATAATTGCAATTCTGATAACGATTGATTGAGTAATGTTTTCAAAATTTTATTTTTACTACCTAATCCATTAAAGTTATTAATTTCATGATACTTGGCGAAATTGCTATCAAGAGGGAATGGTCGAGAAGAACAAATCCGTGTAATTGGAAAGACAAACGCATTACTCAACTCACGTTGACTTTTCATTGTAAAAAATGTCTTGTATAATAACAGCTTCACCACATTTCCTAATTTATCATGGTAAAACAAACTGTTGATATAGTCGTTCCAAACTAAACCATATTTCTTGTTCTCCAATTGATCAGATTCAATTTCATCTATAGTTAAACATAATTTATGTCGAATATCAAACCAGAAAAATTCAACCTCAGAGTTCGCATGATAATTGATCAAATCCAGCTTTGAAACACTTTTCGGATTAATATGACCAAAAAATGTTATAATTCTTTGTGAAAATCTCGAACTCACCCGCTTCTCCAACATATCCTTGATATTAATTCTTGTAGTTAACCCAACAACGGAAATTGGAATAGTATGACTTCCGGCTGACAATTCAAATAAATTATACAATAACGTTTGTCTGTTATGAGAAGTAAATCTCTCAAATTCATCAATTATGAAAACTAAAGCCATTGGCCTGCTATCAATGGATGCTTTTTTATCTTCAATACTAATCTGCTCCAAACTGGCAAGAATTGAAGAGAAAGTCTGACTAATTGATTTCTTCTCAAACACCTTGTCGTCCTCATCATCTCCATCGTTATAACCTTCATTGCCCGATTGATCATCGTTATAAATTTCTGAAATGGCATCAGATTTTTTCCCTAGCCTTGAGAGATTCCAATCTAATTGTCGGGCAATCTCTCTCACTGCAGTTTTATCATCATACTGTAACGAACCAGACAAATTTATTCTCATAAATGCCTTGTTTTTCCCAGCGTTATACTTCACATTGAGTTCGTTCAACACGTTGTTCAAAACTAAATTCTTACCAGAATTTCTATCCCCAATTAATATACATGATGAAGAATCACCATTGACGATCCCATGCTCAAGAAATGTATGAATCTCTTGATATTGATCCATCAAAGAATGTCCAAGAACATTCACATTCTGCTCAGAATCATATAACCCAGTGACTTTATTAAATAAGGGTATGATACAATCAATACTCCCATTATTTGTATTCATCAATTTCGGAAGAATTGTCTTCTTGATATATTTCACATCTTCTTCACTTGGATTGTTATATTTCATTTGGTTATATTCCTTAAGAAGTTTCACAATCTTGCTATCTTCAACCACTTCTGTCATATCAGCCTTCTTTTGGTTTATTATTATTTTCTTCACTACATCTTCCCAGGATTCTTCTTCTCTACGTTCTTCTTCTTCTCCTTCTTCTCCTTCCTTATTATGCTCATGCCGCTGTGGCATTAAAGCATTACCCATGGTTGATTTCTTGAATTTCTTGTTGTTGTTAGTCAACGAAGGACTGTCAAGCAACCTCTTCAAACCATTGTTTTCTTCTTCATTCTCACTGATCTCAACTTTACGCTTCTCACTATCATTTTGCTCTACCTCAATTTCATTATTTTCTTTTTCCAATGCGGCTTCCTCTTCTGCGAGCTCTAGAATTTCATCATCATCATCAGTACCATCTTCTAGCGAGGTGGATTGATTCTCTTCATTTCTAGCATTCTCAGAATCCGCAATTTCAACCTCCCCCTTCGCCTTGCCTTTCTTCCTATCCATACTTCAAGATCTAATTCAAAAAGTATTAACTTGGTTTCCTTTTATCCTATTCTTCTCAGTTAACAGGGACCGGTCTAGTGGCTCGCCGGGTACCCCTCCCTTACAGGCCATCGCACGCCAAGATTCAACAATGTCTAATCTATCTTAATTTGTTTGGGGAAAACGTCATCAAAGTATGGAAGCGGTAACACAACCAATAACAACAGTGTCATCGCTGAACCAAAGCACTGCTAATAATATTAGTAATAATAATAATGGTTGGGTCAGTTCCAGTGATCTGAGAAGATTACATCTTGAGCGACTTATTAGGGATCTGATTGGAGGTGGAGATAGTTTCCTTGAGCTTCTACAGGCTGTAAACAATAAAGCTGTCACTCATTCTGATGTTTTGACAGTCTTCATATCGTTGTTGCTTGATGCTAAGGATGTGTTAGACTACCAGTTTATTTGTTCATTATTGAATGTGTTCCATTTTTTGGTTTTGAATAACGGTATTAATTTCATTTTGTTTTTGATAGCACCTGCGTCTGTCAAGTTTCAGAATCTGAGTGAAGATTATTTCTCGCTTTTCATGTCGAATATGTACACTTTAATGAGTGATCCTACTATAGATGTGATAGTCAGAGATAAAGCAGTGAGTCTTGTAGGAAGCTGGTACAATTCTTTTAAAGATATTCTGTCCCTCAGTGCAATTTTATCCAAGATTCATCAAAGATTGAGTGCGCAAGGTTATAATATCGCGCCTCAGGATCAAAAGCCTTTGACTGATAATTTTTTAAATTGCAGGAAAGTTCCAGAGGAGATAGATTCCGATTATTGCTTGATCTCTTTGATTCCTTTTAAGTCAGTGGAAAATAAGAAATTTAGATGCAAGAATTGTGGAGGATTATACACTAAGATGTGTCGGAGAAGATTACCTTTGCCGCATTTAGATATATTGGAACCGGTGACTATTTGTTCTTCTTGCTATAAGCTAATAAAGTTGAAATATGAAAGGCGAAGTAATGCTAGCAGATTGTGCCGGCACTCTCTGGCAGCTGCTAGCTACAACAGACCTAACATCGGATTAACGCCGGGAAGCTTACATAATGAATGGATACCAGAGGGAGATGAAGATACTGGAAATGGTTCGATCTTATCCCCTGCTTTTGCGGAAACTACAATCGTTTCACAGAGCACGAGTCAAGTTGAGCCAAATCCATTTAATCCTCAACCAACACAGACACCATTAGTTCGACCACAATATTTGAATAATCATCATATTTCAGAGTATCCCAGCGGGATTACTACAGCAAATTACAATGACCAAGATGTAATACCACCTCGAGAGGAACACATTCCTCAACCTCGACAGGAAGTCAATTCTCCTCACCAACTATTTATTCATGCTCTATCGAAACAAGAAGACCGACTTGAACTAACCCCGCAGGAAGAAATTCCTCCACCACTACCACAGCAACAACATCCAAGTGGAGTCAACCTTCATTGTCCAGTTTTTCCGCACACAATTCCATCCACTGGTGTCACCGGGTTGGCAGACTCATCTAATCGGTTTGTTGCTCTTATGGCAAGGGATAGGAAAGCAGAGAACCACATGACAGTGCTGGAAATTCAATCAATTGACGATTTTACCGTCTTAGTGGATAATTTCCTCAGTGAATCCCCAACTGAAGAAGAATTACTTCCTTTAAATATTGATCATTTGAAAAACAAAATAAGACCAAAATTGGCTAAATCAGTGAGTGACGCTTCGTCCAGAGTTGATGTCTTATATCATTTCTTATCAATTATTGACCAAGTGAGCGAACAATACAATTATTTCAAACAACGTCAAGCCGCTCATATTGATCAACATGGCGAATTCCGCTTTCAATGAATTTCCCATAATGACAGTTTTATGTACTATATATAATATGTATTTTAATACTTTATACAATAATGCTCTACAATTTTTTTATTTATTTTCTAATCGTGAAATCATATAAAATCCGTTTATTGACCATTATTATTGCCTTTAGGTTTTGCCTTAGGAAACTGATTTTGGTTAACCTGCTGTTTCAGTTGATCTGGCTTAGAAGCTTGGTTGAACAGAGCAGGCAGCAGATTTTGCTGTTGTTGCTGTTGTCGTTGAAGCATCTGTAACATTAGCTGGTTCTTCTGTTGAGGAGTTAACGAGTTAATATTAAGACGAAGTGGAAGTCCTATAGTAGCTGACGTAGTTGCACTGCTAGTACTAGAGGAACCCGCAGCAGTAGTGTTAGCGTTAGTGACAGGAATGTTAGCCTTGTTATTCATTAGCGACTGTGAAATCATATTTCTGCTAATGTTTATAGTTTTGCCAATAGGTTGCTTCATGTTAGCCATTGGAGGAGAATTCAATGAGCTACTAACATTACTTACTGTAGTAGGAGTAGGGCTAACCACAGGCATAGTAATTGAACCCACTGTAGGATTATTGTTAGCAACTGGCATTGCGTTTGCCTTTCTTTGTCTAATTTGGTTTTGAAGAATCGCTATATGTCTAACAGCAGCCTTGGTTAATTCTTCTTTCGTCAAATTTGGATTTTGTTGCTGAAGGTTGCTAATAATTGCTGATACTTGAGAAAACTGAGTTTGCGTCACTTTATTAGTAATATTATTGCTAGCAGTATTGGCATTAGCACTATTATAAGCAGCAGTAATCCCTTGAAGATTTTTATTCCCAGCGACATTAGTTACAGCAGCAGTCGTTGGCGTTGAACTTATCACATTAGTGGCAGCTCCTTGAGGTGGAACTTTATTAGCACTATCGACTGCAGCAGTACCCACACCAGAATTCATAATTTGTTGTTGCATTGCAATGTTTTGAATTTGGCCATTAAACCCATTCTTTTGTTTCAATTGCATCAATTTCTGTAATTGCGCTGACATGAATTGAGGTGAATTACTGGCACTTCCATCACCTAAAGTCTGATTGTTAATAATTTGAGATTGAACAGCGGGAGAGTTAACATTCTGAAGTGATCGAGCCAATGCTTGCTGAACCTGCTGTTGCTGCTGATGTTGTTGTTGCTGCCCAGCAGCTTGAACAGGAAGCTGTTGGGCTTGCTGTTGTTGTTGTAGTTGCTGCTGAGTTCGATCGACTGGTACTTGATTGACTTGTTGACCAACATTATCGTTAACTTTAGCATTAAATGTATTACCAGCAGAATCCTGGGATGAGTTTGTCATCTTTGTGGTGTCTCCACTTCCATCAGCTGAATCAGCTCCTTGAACTTTTCTACTCATGTTAAGTCTTGACGCATTGTGTAAATAAACTTCACGAGCAGCTTTTTCTCTTTCAAATTTCATTCTTGATAACTCTGAAGGTGATAATATCTTCAGCTTCTCCTCTACAGTTAATTGCAGCCGCTTAATTGAGCCTGGGTTATTTGGCTTAGGTGCAGTTTCCCTTTTCTTCATTGTTTTTCTCATTGCTTCAAACATGCTTCCCCATCTCAATCGGGTATGACCTCGCTGTATAGATTCTTTACCAACTCCTAGCGGTGAGATTCTTCTCTTACTGGTAGTCTGAGCTTTATGAGCTTCTTCCAACCATGTATGGGCACTTTGAGCATTTGGTCCTCTCATGTCCGATAGCTGAAACTTGTCTGATAATTGAATGTATCTTTCAAAACATTGCCAAGGAGTTCTTCTTTCAATATTTGAGGTATAACTTTTCGTAGGTTTAGAGCTCAAATGAGCAGACACCACATACCAGTTAAATGAAAATTCTGTAGCATATTTAATAAGCAAATTATCATCCTGTGGTAACCAAATTGTTGGAGTCCTCAATTCAATGTATTTTAAAGGTGGAGGTGGAGGTGGTCTGATTGTATGAAATCGCTTGGAACTACCTTCGGCAAATAACCCCCTTTTAGAACCAGTATTGTGATTCCCAGCTTTGGACAAACTCAATGAATCAGATTCATCAGTTTCTTTAATCTTTTGAGAGACCTTGTACCAACCCTGACCTTCCTCAAATGGGAGTAATAATTTTGAAATCGCAACAATAGGAGTATCATTAAACTCAGTTCCCGGTATTCTTGAATTACCCAAACTTGCATCGAAACTGTTAATTTCATCTTCAAATGAAGAATAGGCAGGCAAATTGTCAACAATTGATTTGTTAATTCCAGATAACATATCCTCATATGCACATAATTTGAATGGGAAATTACCAAAATCGTCCACAATGGGTTTTGCACCGGCTTCTTCTTTAGCTGCTAAAGTAATCTCCAAAGAACCACTCTCCGTGGTTTGGTTCTGGCCACCCGCATTTTCATCAGTGGTTCCCTTCGTTAACAAGCTCACATCAATACTTTTCGACTCAACATTACTAGCTAAACCTTCAGTCACTGCATCAGGAATATCATCAGTGTTAAGATTATCAGAATTTTCTGGTCGACTTTCAACAGCATCAATATCAATATCAATGCCAAAATCATCAAACACTTCAGTTCGACTAGCAATTTCATCTTCCGTAAGAAATTTAATCGGTTTTCTCTTAATGCAAACTTCTTTCCCTCTTTTATGATACTCCAAAACTTCGTTAGCCAAAAATAAACACATTGACATTTTAAGTTTTCTACCTTCATTAAAGTCAGTGGCCATCCAGCAGCCTTCCTGTAAAAGGTTATCCCAATGAGTCTTCATCTTTGGCTGTTTCATGTAAACTTGTCGAAATGGGTCGAGGTAACGTCTGGGCTGCTTTAGACACCACTTCTTTTGCTTTTGAAGTTCCTCTATTCTTGAATGAACAACCGAAATTTTACCTTCTAAGAATGAACTTTCAAAAATTCCAGTAGTCAAAACTTTATGAGAATTCACCAAAAGCTTAACCATTTGCAAACTCTTTGAATAATAGAAAAGCTTTGCCAATGGCATTGTCTTGTTGATCTTGGTAGGCACACTTTCTTTGGATAAAAGATAAATTGACTTCTCAGGACTGATTTCTTCTAACTCAGTTTTACTGAATTCCTTTCGTTGCTTTTCCATCAAAGTATTCGATTGAGATAATTTAGAAAATTCGAATGATGATTCCTCCAATGGGACTGGTTTGTTGGCCTTACGCATTTTTCTTGGCGCCATAGATTGATTATTTTCTTGTTCAAGACTTCGCTTAGTCGTTACCTCCTGGGTTATTTCTGCTGATTTCAATGGTTGGGAATTACTTGATTCAGATTTGTCCGTATCCTGCTCGTGTGGTAACGTTTTGATTTGTTCAGTGTTGGTCGTCTTATCTGAGGGGATATGTTGCTTGCCATTGTCTTTAATTTCATTAGCTTCTCCAGTAACTGTTGCCGCTGGAATATTCTTTGGTTGCTGTTGGATACTAGATTTATCACCATCTATTGTTTCCCTGCTTTGGACGGTTTCTGTAGGTTCATGTTTAATGGTAGCTTTTTCCATTATGCCATTCTTGGAATCTGGTTGAGAATTCGATTGGTCGTCTTGGTTGGTAGCGTTCTGGTCCTTTGAAAATAGCAATTTTTCGAGTGATTCTTTGTTATCATGTATCGTGGTTTCGTTATATATTAAATTCTTTTCTATATTATTTTTCTCCAAAAATTCATTTAAATACCCAGAAATTTCATCAAAGTCCGTCTCTTTTAATGGAGTGTAAGGGAAGTTGGAAATACAAAATAACTGAGCCAATTTCTTCTTACGTTTAGCCACAATTTCATGAAGGGCAACACGTCTTCGGTCTATTGACAGTTGTTTCAAACGATTCTATTAAAGTTAGTAAATAAATACCAGCAAACAGACGCGATAAATTCACTAAAGACATACCATATTGATATCTATTTAACAATTTTCTCGTAATTCACTCCAAAAGAACATTTGATTGACAGAGGAGGATTTTGATGTCTATTTTTTCATTTTTTATTTCTCTCCATTTTCTGTTTTCTGTAATTTTTTTACCCTGTCAAACCGTTATTGCATATTATGCATGCAGATCCAATATTGATATAGCAAAAAAAAAAAAAAAAAACAGAACTAAAATAAATTCTCTTATATATTTTTCTTTTTTTATTATTTATTATTTTTTCTTTTTAAGGAACGGCTACAACAGCATTCTACTATAATGGGAGAAATCAAGAACAATAGCTCTACTGACTCTGAAAAGAACAACACCACCTTGCAAGAAGCTCCAGTAAAGGAGACAAAGACCAAGAGTGAAAAAAAAGTGTCGCCAAGTCCAGGAGGTATTCTCGATGAAATTATTTCTAATTTGGAAAATGGGATCGATGAATTAGTTAAGAATATTGGATCTGGAAGACAAGAATTAATTGATAACCTCAAAATGGGTAAACTTGAATTGTCAAAAAACATTCTGGTAGGTAAAATTGAATTAATCAAGAACCTTGAGCTTGCTAGAATTGAATTGAACAAGAATCTCAGTAACGGGATTGAAGACTTAGCAAGACATTTGAAGGTTGAAACTGGAGCCTCTAAAATGGAGGAACCGGCCAAACAAACCGATTCGGCCAACAAAGACACTGAAACTCCTTCTGAGAAGGAATAGTCAATTTCTGAGTACTCATTTTTACAATTCAGACGAATTAATATTTACGTAATATGTCTTTTATTATTTTTCTTATTTTTCTTATTTTTCTTATATAGTTGCTTATTTAATAGTTGTTTAGTACTGCGATTCCCGGCGCTTATAATTGCTGATTGTAATCATTTTTCTCCCAGTTTTTACTATATAAGCTCACGAATATACTGATTCAAAAATAGACAAGAAAGAAATATTGACTCCTATTACTGACCATATAACTGATCAACTTGAAATTACAAAGCTAACATTGTTGAAACATTTTTATTAGCTTCACAGACGATGAAATTTTTCAATGAATTGAGGCGAGCGGCTATAGCGTATATACAATTATCAAAATTTAAATCGCAAGATATATTCAAAACAAATCCAGCAGATCCAAAAGTTATCAATTATGACAGCACCACCCTATAATGTCTGAAGAGAAGCTGAAGAGCAGAGTTAAACCTCTAATGAGATACAATAGAATCGACATCAAAGCTGCTTCAGAGTTTCTCCAAAATTACTCAGGGATGCGGAAATACAAGAGAAATCTCTAATATCTCAGAGACTAAAGGCATTATTGATGAGTGTAGCAAATGGTGTCCTTATCCAAAGCGAAATATCCTACATGCATAGCTTGGAATCTAACAGACTCAAACGAACCTGGTTTTTCAACAACTTTAAATTCACCAACCATTTTAGCCACTGCTATGATTATAGCATCATATGTTAATTTAGGGACTCCTGGATGTCCATACAATAATTTAGCTACTATTGTATCGATTGGTTACGCTGATTTTTACATGTATTTAGATTATTTCAATTCCAAGCCGCATCAACTCAGTCTTACTAGAGTAGAGCATTACACAAATGCAAATTTTATTGAAAATCACTTAGTCGTGGATATTGAGGTCTCTAACAAGCAAAAGGAGAACCGTCGGGAAGTACCTAGAGTCATGTCGGGTGACACTCTTAAGGTCTCCGAAAACATTATCTCCAGTACACACATGTTGTTAAATGAGGATGATTTGTCAAGAAATTTGGGCTCGTCAGAATATTTGATAAGCCTATCTTTAGAAATACGCTATCATCTCATCTGACCAGCATAATATTTAGAATATTGTTTGTGGGTTTTTATTAATAAAGCTATAATCCTTGAGAAAGTCCCGCAATCCAGGTATAATGACTGCCAACAGGTTCAATGCTTAGAGCGTCTATTATTTGGAATAACTGGATATTCTTTTAACCTAATTTCATCACGACTTAGATGCAAAGTAATGGCGCATGCTGGAGTTTGCGATCAAATTTTTTGAAAAAATTTTCTTACATGCAGTGCGGTATGATATGGATGAGGCTGATTTCGCTAGACTTGTTACAAAAGAAGTCCACAGACAATTCAATAAGTTAGGACCAAAGGGAAAGCCAACTGCAAGGCCAAATGGGGTCAAAGAATGGACGGTTCTTGCTAGTGTGTTTGTCGTAACGGATGATACCACAATCGATATCATCTCATTGACAACTGGTGTAAAAGCCATACCTGATGAGATAATAGTTAGCAACTCGACTAAAGGATACTTAGTCCATGATTCCCATGCGGAGATTCTCGCTATTCGATTATTTAACTATTATCTTCTACAAGAAATCCAAAATAATGATCAACTCCATTTACTTTGTAAGTCCGGCAATGGAAAGTTTAAGCTCGAGGATCGGGTCAAGTTGGGGTTGTATGTTTCTGAACTACCATGTGGCGATGCCAGCATGGAGGAAATTCAACAAACTTCTCAAGCGGACAATTCTATCTCTTGGGAAAGAAGTGCTGAGGTTGGTTATGATGTAGTGAGGGGTCGGGCAAATTTCAACCAATTGGGTAAAGTGAGAACCAAACCAGGAAGAGCAGACTCACTTATCTCATTATCCAAATCTTGCTCCGACAAGTTATGTGTTAAGCAGTATGTCGGCATTCTCAACTCGATCACGTCTCATTTCATCGACATGCCAATATACCTTGACTGGTTAATTGTGCCAGAACAAAATTCCTTGGCTAGTTTGACCCGATGTTTCCGAACTAGGTTTGCCCCTGAGCCGCAAGGGAGATACCAATGCAAATACTTTGAGATAGTTCAGACTGATGTCCCTTTCCAGTTTGGGAAACCAAAAGATAGAGGGACTGTACCGTCAATGGATGCGATACTTAGCTGCGTCCGGCTAGGACTTCATGAGGTGGTAAACAACGGAGTGAGATTGGGTTGTAAGCCAAAGAGGGGACAACCTTGTTCGTTGCGGGGTGCTTCTACAGTCTCTAGGTATATGATGGCAAAGTTTGCTGACTTGAGGATTGACTCTTACCAGCAGCTGAAATTGATGAATAGTGAACGAGAGCTGGCAAAACAAAGAGCAAGAAATGCGCTCGGAAATTGGATGCGAACTTCCAACGACGATTTCAAACTTACAGAATAGCGCAAAATCATGTCAATTATGAAGTTGGCTATTAGCGCCTATTTAAATAATATCTAATCACAACGATTAAAAGCCAATACTACCAAGAGTGGTCTTTTCGGCATCCAGTAATTGATCAAAATACTTTGAGAATCCATTTGAATCATTTTGAATGCACTCTTTCAAGAAATTTACGATCAAGCTTTTCAAATCATCCAGAGAATCATCGGCTCCTCTGGCACCATCTTCAGCATAGGATTTCAATTTATTCAAATTTGGGACACCAACATCCTCAAAGTCTTCCCAGCCGTCTTCATTTTCACCCGTGTCACCGACTTTTGTAACATATTCATTAGGATCTGGTTGTTGCTGCTGAAAGTAGAGCTCTTGAATGAAAAGTTTCAAAATCTTCATCGAAGCAGAGACTTGTGTATATTGAGTTGGCATTTTCTTAGCCATGGACCTAGTGATAATTATTTCTGGATTAATTTGATTCTCTGCAATATCTCCCTGAACAATTAAATTTTCCACTCGACTGTCATGTAACATGAAAATTTTTCCCAAAGCTAATATGTTTTCCTTAATTCTTTCAAATCCTCTAGCAGTTGTAAAACTTTCAAACCAAATTGGCAATACCACTTCTATACCATTTTTAAATTGGTTAGAATTGGCAACTGGGAAATTCAACGAACCCAAGAAATTCAAAGTATTAGTAGGTGATGATAACACCAAATAACAATAAACAGAAACTAAATTTTCAATGATAATTGGATGTGAAGCAATTAAGAGTCTTCTAGTAGTAGATTCCAAAATTTGTAGGATGTATTGACTCAATTGCTCATTAAATTTCTTCACACAGCTAACCACAATCAGTCCCACATTCAACGCACCACTGTCTGATAATGTTGGTGACAAAAATCTTTCCAAAACTTGCAACAAGATTTCAATACCACATTCATCATTATTGTTTTTAAAATTAACAAAAAATTTAACATCCGAGTTTTCCAACACTGTGTTGAATACTTCACCACCTATTTGAAGAATTTGATCGTCATTGGTTTGAACTAATAATGTGGATAATGGGCCAAACACATAAGAAAATAACGATTCCGGCAAATTATTTGAGGTTGGTCTGTTCTCGATAAAAATGTTTAACAACTCAAGGGACACAGTCAACTGTGAAAAATGGCTAGATGGATCATCACTGTCAATAGCCGTTTTCAAACTGCTAACCAAAAATGGCAACCCAAATTCACATTGTTTCAAGTAATTATCATTATCAATTTTGTTTAACAATGCTTCCAAACTATCTTTAGCAGTTTGAATAATCATGATATTTGATGGATCTATATTTACAAGTTTAAAAATCAAAGTTATATCATCAGTCAATGATTGGGCTGACTTAACATTGAAAACAATTGAAAGTGTCAAAGCTTCTAACAATACCGCAGGGGTATCTTCTTCAGCTTCATCAAGCAAAGAATAAATTAATTGTTGGATCAATTTTTGTGTGTCTTCGCCCAAACCCAAGTCACTAAGAGTCAAAAAATTATTAAAATATGTCAAGGAAATCAATGAAGCTACTTTGATTAACTTCAATGAATCATTATCTTCGGTGTCAAAATTAGGATCATCAACAATTCCTTCAGCTTTGTTAACGTCATTAGCGGTGATCAGAGCAGCAATATTTAAATTATTAAGTAGTGCTTTATAACCAATTTCTTTAACATTTGGTAATTGTGGTTCATATTTTTCCAAAAATTTACCAATAACCAAGATTATTCTAATCAAGACAAATGGATTTCTAAATTGATTAGCAATAGCATACAATTTCTCAAATTGAAGCATTAGCTCACTGTCAACCAAAGAGGTACTATTATTATCATCGTCATCGTCATCTTCATTCATCAAAATGTTTTCAATTAATCTTAAAATCGATTCAATATTTCTAGTGTTCTTTGAAGATATCAGTTCATTAATCAAGTCGAATAACGCAGCTAAAAACATTTTTGCATCTTTGGTTTGAATATCACCTAAATAATCGCAAATGGTGTTTCTGATTGAGGTTTGTGTGTACATTTCCGTTTCATCAGTGACAAAGATATTAAAATCTTGTAGATAAAATTCATAAGTTTCAAATGGGATAACATTTAAAATTATGAGATCTCTCAACAACAACTTGCATATTTCTGGTTTGCCCTCAAATGAAACACTAGCCAAACTGCTTAAAGTTTGAATGATTTCCGCGATTAATGATTGCAATTCAAGTTTTGGTTCAGTGTAATGAGTTTCATCCTTTTTCAAATGAACAATAAACTTTTCATTATTAACATCATTTGGCAAAGCTAAAAACATATTATAATAAAATTTAGTCAATTTATCTAAATGATCAATTAAGCCGGATATCAAATTGTTTTTCAATGCCTCATTGAATAATTTGTTGTTAAAGGTAATAATCAAGTACAGTAAAATCTTGTATAAATTAGTAGCAAAAACCACATTTTCAATGTTTAAAATGTTAATATTAGTGGCAAGTATTTCGCTAGTGTAATTGAATTGTTCCTTGAGCAAATTAAGCACAATTTCCAAAACTTTTGGTAAAATATTAGCAGCAATCTGTGATCTAGTTGGATGATTGAAAACTCCAGGACCTTCCCATTCTCTCAACAATATATCAAAGAGTCCCGCAACTTCAATTTTTATTTTGAGTGGGACGGTAGGGCCATTTGGGGTTGTCAGGGAGTTGTTGTGAAGAACTGGGACTGATGGTTGTGACAACAATGTAATACATTGTTCCATACATTTGATACCAATTTGACCTTCAAAATATTGTTCTTCTGTGAATACGCTATCTTCAATCAAAATACACAACAAATTGATAGCACCTAGCATAACCTCACCATTGTTGTTAGAAGGATCAATGCATGAATACAAATATTGCAATAAATCAGGCCATTCGTCAGGATAATCAACAGAAGCGATGGTGACAATAATATTGGCTGCGATATTTCTGATTTTAACAACATTATCACCCACAATCTTCAACAAACTTGAACGAATAAATTCTTTGACTTCAGCATTAATTGGGTTGCTGGTAAATGTTCTGAGACCTAAAGACCAATGCTGAATAACGACACGCTTCAAATACACTAATGATAGTTCTTGGAATTGAGTGTTCAATGATAAATTTATTAGCGCTTGAGCAAGATTAGACGGATCATTGTTAGCAATTGTAAAGAATTCATTTTCTGCTTGTACTCTGATATTGTTGTCAGCAATCTGAGTATTTTGAATTATTTGAAGTACAGAAGTTTCCATGGCGCGTAATAAGAAAATAAAAAAAAAATATTAGTGACTTTTCTCTTTCCTGAGATGTAATTTTTTTTTTTTGGTTTGTTCCCTTTCTATTTTGCTGATGTTATCTCTGTTTGTTATCTGAATGATTTTGAATTATATCACTTTTAGCAGGGCTTTTATTTGAAAAGATTTTGTACCTAACAAAATTTTGATATTATTTAAGTTGAGAAGCCTTGAGTATCAATTTGTGGGTCTCAAAGAAGCCTCCTCCACATTAGGTATTTCAAACAACGTTTATCCAAAATGTAGATTGACTGCACACAGCAATAAAAAAAAATAAACGGCCGGGTCACAATCATACCTTAATATTACCATTGTTAACTTCCATACAAAAAACAGTTTATAGAAGAAGTTAGAATTACCAGAAATGTCTAAGACAGACACTGTCTATTGAAACGGCAATATGAGATTCCATGAAATTCGATAACAATAAACTGGTTTCATTGAAAAAACGTCTTACAAGCAAACGAACAAGTAAAAATATAATATGTCCTTTCGTAATATGCATTAATGTAACAATTCTATTTTGACGGTTGTTCTTCATCCTCATCA
This sequence comes from Saccharomycopsis sp. KB-2023a, assembly GCA_030450195.1. Taxonomy (NCBI): domain Eukaryota; kingdom Fungi; phylum Ascomycota; class Saccharomycetes; order Ascoideales; family Saccharomycopsidaceae; genus Saccharomycopsis; species Saccharomycopsis sp. KB-2023a. Next base: position 120,633 of record JASJSC010000001.1, on the reverse strand, counting down.
GAGTCTGATGCTGAAGCAGAGTATTCATCTTCTTCTCCACCATCATTTACATTCAAATTACTTATATTATTGGCAAGGCCATTGGCGCTAGCAGGATGAGTAGTAACCACAGCGGTGTACATTGCCTGGTCCAAGATATCCCTGAGTTCTTCATGTTCTTTTGAATCCCCTATAACCAAATCAAATGGCTGTTCACCGTGTTTATTCTTTATCTTTGGATCGGCACCAACATCAAGTAATTCTTCTACTAAGAATTTCCCATATTCCAAGTCATCTTGAGAGTATTTTGCGGCCAAATGAAGCGGAGTGTCACCATCGATATTGTTTTTCGGATCAGCTTCCACCTGTTCTTGATCTAACAATAAGTCTAATACTTCATAATTACCGTACTGAGTGGCAAGATGAAGCGGTGAATTTCCCAAAGGATCTTTAGCGGAATTTATAACTTCTGCAATTTTCACAGGGTCTGCAATTTCCTCGAAAATGGTCTTCAACAAATCCTCATTATTTCGACGACTTATATCTAATAGTTGTTCTTTGTAACTTGCACCTTCAGTCTCTGTCTCTGTCTCTGTCATTATTCTTATTTTAAACCAATATTAGATAAGTACGGAATATTATTGATTATCATTAATTGTGGTAACTAATGGAATTTCGTTTTTTCTGGTTACGTATCAAGGGGATGACCTGCTAACCGCACCTTGCATATTGGCGCGCTTAAAAACAAAGCAGCGCACAACGTATTTTTCCTTTATTTATTCATCTATACAAACATAGCAAGTAGAGAAAGATTCTTTTACTCCTTTTTTTTTTGATTTGCCCATAGAGAACAATGTCTGGCAGAAACGATAAGCCCATAGCGAAGAGGTCACCGTCTATATTGGTGACAGATGTTAGGAACCAGCCCTCGAAGCGACTGACTGCTCCGTTTGCTGGTGCAGCTCAGGATAACAAATTTTCCAACAATTCACAACAAAGACAATATCGTTCAAGATCAAGTGGTGAGAAACTTGCAAGCTTAAGAAATTCGAAATTTGCTAATATTTCAGTACTGAAAATTTTGTCTAACGCAAGTGAAATTCCTAGTGCCTTGAGAAGATCCTCTCCAAATGCAGGATTACCATTTTACAACCCACAAGTCAACTTCAGTCAAAATCGGCAACAATTGGGTCTGTCATCATTGGTTAATCGAAGGAATACCAGTAATAGACCATTGCCTTCAGCGCCAAAGTTGATTCAACATTTACCGCCTAGAACTTCAAAGACTTCACAGAAATTGGTGTATATCCCAGAAGATGACATCTTGGACACTCAAGACTTGAATGAGAACGATTACGGTGGGGAATTGTCTAGTATACGCTATAATAGGTCAGGACCATTATTGAAAAGGTATGTTCCGCCACAGGATAATAAAATGATTACGAAAACCAAGGCAGAGATTAAGAAATTGAGTAAAATTAAGGATGAATTACCTCGAGTTACTGCCTATTTCATTTCTGATGGAATAGATTTGGATAACGCCCTGAAATTTTTACGAGACAATCATAAAGTATCGTCGAGATTGTACGATGAAGTTTTGTACGTTCCTTATCAATTGCCATTGTTACAAGGTATTAACGGATATCGAGTCAGGTCCAATGAATACCAAAAGAATTCCAGTGGACAATCTAACGTTGATGTAAATATTAAAAAATTTGAAGAGAGAGATTATCATTTTGAATATTATTCAGGTCAGAGTCAAGAATCTAGCGATTTAAATCAGCTCTCTGAAGATCAACACCCTAACGAAAATAAGCAAGAAAATGACTTAAATGATAAAAATTACAGTAAAGATTTCAATGAAGAAGAATTTGACCCATATGAACCACAATATTTCAATTACAATGAGAGCCAAGCGGTTGAACAAACTTCTATAAATCATGGTGAGGTTTTTATATTTAATTATGGGGTTATTGTATTTTGGAATTTTACAAAAAATCAAGAAGAAAATATACTAGCGGACATTTCATTTTCAAAGTATAATGAAGAAGTCGAAGAGATATTAATTAGGAAAGTGAATGAGCTGGATATAGAAACTGAAGAGTTTCATTTTGAATATAACAAAACCACTACGATTCCAAGAATTTTCAATGATATGATCACAATAAAATCAGAGGATCATTTAATTAAAATGACGTTGAGTCATGCAATTGCGCAATCTACAAAATTATGTAGGTTTGAGTCAAGAATGATTGAAGTGTTGAATACAGTGGCTAAATTACCTAAAGTTTTAGCCTTAACTGGTCAATTGGGGATCAATCGAGAACAATTATTGAAAAAATCAGGAAAATTATTTAAATTACGAGTTGATGTTAATTTATCATCAAACGTGTTAGATACTCCGGAATTTTTCTGGTCATTTGAACCAAGTTTGAATCCATTGTATTGTGCTGCCAGGGATTACTTGGAAATTGAAGAACGAGTGGAGGTGATCAATGATCGTTGTAAAGTTTTCTTGGAATTCATTGATGTGATGTCTGACAGTATTGCGGAGACCAACATGAATAAGATTACTTGGATTATTATTATAATTATTGGGATTAGTTTAGTGGTTAGTTGTTTGGAAATTTTTGTTAGATATAGAATAATTAAGGATGGCGGTTAATATGTAATATATGCAGTAATAAAAATAATAATAAAATTTTTAAGATTCAATGGAATAAATTTAGTTCGACAATTGTGGATAATGAATACATATAATTGAAGAACTCAAACTAGTTTTCAAGCCACCACGCATTCAAAAATATCTTAATTTTCGGGAACTTCGCAAACGAAGCCAGAATTCCATCAACTCCCATCAATAGCCCCATAAACATAAGGACCACTTAAACCAGCATGAAGAAGCCATGAAGGCAGGGTCAGAACACGCGTACTGTATTTGTCAAGCTAAAGGATCTGTTACTTGTAATCCCAGCAGTTTCCAAGATTTGCGTAGGTTTCAGCCATTGTAAATCAGTCAACTTGACCAAAAGAAATGAGCCTTGCCCAATTTTCCAGATTCCCTAAATGTACTTGCACAAACACCTCTAACCATAACCGAAAAACTTTCAAATTCTTCACATTTGTAAAGCATGGAAGATCATCAGGTTTTATCTTATTCCTTGATATTATTTCCAAACTAGGAAAAGAAGCCTAATCAATGCTTTACTAGCAGCTATAGTGGATCTAATCAAGAAAATCAATTCTAAATTCTCAAAGCAAACTGATGTATCATGAAGCGAATGCAGTCGCATTGTTGGAGCTGTAACTAGGTAAATGAAGAATGATTTAGCACATTAAGGACTACCGTCACATTAACGTTGCTCGTTTGCAACATTTTGTACGGTCATTCAATATAATCTCTTTGAAACCACTTAAGTTATAATTAACCATCTGTGGTAATTGTGTCAATATGGCAAGGGAATAAATCTCAATTTTGATTACGTTCACATTGCTGCGTCTACGAACCACAATGTCTCGCTGAAATTATACGGTGATAAGTTATGATATCCTCCAATGTACTAAGTATCTAAATGTTCTAACGGTGGTTGGGTTCAAATTCCGAAAGTTGTCCATTATTGCAAGAATTTCTTGAATCGATGTTAAATTTTGTAAATTTTCAACCAGCGGATAATCGTAATCGTGTGTAATTCATCGCACGCGTTAGCCGTAACAGTGTAATGTTGACCTCAAGTTCAAATGAGCTACAAAGTCCAAACAATTCAAATTACCAAAACTCCGAAAATATAACTACTGCTTAGCGGTCACAGAATTGGAACTAACGATTGAATTGATGATAGAGTCACTTATTAATACAAATTTCTATTTTGGGAAGAGAAAATATCTTATTAGAACACCAGGATTTATCCAACGACGCATTGCTTTAAATTTTTCCAAATTTTGAAATTCTACGGTGATAGCTGAATCATCTGCGATAACAAAAAAAAAACGGGAACTTTCATACTGGATGAACCATTAATCAAAGTTAACTAATCCAGAAACTGTATGACATTCAAGCTTATCAGCCCTGTTGCCCACAGTTAGGGTCGATAAAGGTTTAATAAAAACTAGCATTGCTAATAATATTGGCAGGAAGTTGATGTGGTATGTATGTTGGGGTTCACGAACTTCCCGCACTTCCATCCACGGCTCCGGGCTCCCCAGTAATATCCCGCAGAAAACCACCTGAAAAAAAAAATAAAAAAATAAAACAATCCACTAACGAAATTAACCCCATTCGAATCAAAATAAAATAAAATACAATTCAATACAACAATGAGACAGTCACTTAGTTCATTAGCTAAACATGTTCCATTGATCAAATTCCCAAACAGAAAATTGAGTAAGTAGGATGACGGCATCAGTAACTCTCCTAGTTGAAAGTGCAAATAATTAACAATATTTTTCATTTTAGTCAAGGTGGACCCAATTGCTAAACCACATTTTTTCAGTAATGGAGTAATGCCATCGGTTGTTGACGTTGGTGGAATCACTTTAAGAAATGAATTACCACTTAGATTCAGATACAAGCAAATTGAAGAGATAGAAATTGAAGATATTAATTTTGGAGGAGCGCAAGTGTTTATAAAGTAAAATAAGAAATGCTTGAGAAAATATATGGACCAGGTATTACATTTCTAAATCTATTCTTGTAGTGCCGCATAAATATGAATAAGTATATTGGTTGTACTTCTTATGGTGATTATTATATTGCCCTGGTTTAATGCCCTAATGTTGGCGGTTATGCACCCCTGGCGGATTAGTTTGCCACTAGATATTTTTCAAGGTGTAAAACACAACAGGCATACAAGCAAGTAGCCATAATATAAATATATATATTCTATTTTATTTTACAATGGACCACGATCCTTTTAAATGGGGAAGACCTGATGATAGTGTCTATGGGAAATACAGTTTTGACATTGCCAATGCCAGTAACACCAAAGATATTCCAACTGCACATACTCAACAACCAATAGTTACTGGGACGTCGATAATTGCCATCAAATATAATAATGGAGTTATTTTAGCCGGGGATAATCTTGGATCTTATGGATCATTAGCACGATTCACCAACATTGAACGATTGATTCCTGTAGGAAAAGATGCAGTCGTTGGACTTAGTGGAGATATTTCAGATTTACAATACATTGAGCGAGCATTGGAAGAATTGGAAATTGAAAATGATTATGATGATATTAATTACCCATTTAAAGCCAATGAAATCCATGAATATTTGAATAGATTGTTATATCAACGAAGAAGTAAAATGGATCCATTGTGGAATGCTGCAATTGTTGGTGGGTTTGATAGTAATGATAAACCATTTTTAGGTTATACTGATTTGTTGGGAGTTCAATATAGTTCACCAACTTTGGCAACTGGATTTGGTGCCCACTTAGCTATACCATTACTTCGAAAATTGGTAGATAGTGAAGCTGATAGTTTGAGGGTTACTAAAGAAGACGCGAGAAAATGTCTCTTGGAGTGTATGAAAGTATTGTTTTATAGAGATGCAAGATCTATGAATAAATTCAGTTTGGTTACTATCGATAAAGAAGATGGGTTGAAATTTGAAAAGAACTTGAAGGTTGATGATATGAGTTGGAAGTATGCTGAACAGATTAAAGGTTACGGTAATTTACAAAAATATTAATATATTCTAATATTAAGCGATTACATTTACGAATGAGATTTTCTAGGGTATCTAGAAGATTAGATGAATGTAGGAATATCATAACTCGAATCGGCATTTCACCAGTAATCTGTATGTAAGGCGATTTGTTATGATTTAACTGGCAGCAATAGGTAAGATGGAGGTGATTGAGAAGGCGCGTAAACCTATGAACTTATTGGGATTTACCACAGCACTCATTCCATTCAAGAAGTTATGTGCGATGTAAGCTAATGACTAGAAAGGTAAGGAATAGTCGTGATTGACTGTAGATGATGTAGTATTACAGTGATAAGATTGATGGTACGCAGTTTCAGCGTATCAAAGACGCGATGACGTGAAGTTATTGAATTGAAAGTCTGGATTTGATGACTGATATAATAATGATAGTCGTTAATTTACAAGATTAGTCATATGAGGTTTAATAAGATTAATATGATTGTCACCTGGTTTTTATTGTGCGAACATGGTCTTGATTGTTGCAATTGATTTTGATGTTGCAATAGGCCGGACAACCACTGCTACAAAGCTATATCGTAACATTCAGGACTGAAGTAACAGAGACAACGAAAACAAGAACACAATAATAAAAATTGAGGATAATATTAGCTAGGCTTATATTCAATTAAACCCTAATCGACGTCTACTCGGTTAACTGGTATTGGTTAACACCGGATTTGATGATCGACAGTACAAAGAAAAGTCGGTTATCGACAAAACTATAATCGTTAGCAGTTGATTGATTAAGAATTGCAGGTGTCCAGCAAACATGATTGCAAGTGCAAGAGATCTGGTGAGATCGCGATTGGACCAAATGGTGACAAAAGGAAGATGAACATCCATTCGTGAGGAAATAAGCCTGGTGACTAATGTCCTTGAAATGATTGGTCATTTTAACCTATTGGGATCGATATACGGCAATGAGGGTTCATGAAGGCCACACCGATTGTCCCCGTCGACCCAAGCAAAGAAGAAAGATTTGAAAATTATGAGCTTATTTTGAAGCAAGCGATTCTGTCTTATGTAGGTAACTAATGTATATTTTTCTAGAAAAGGTGTCGAAACCCTGCAACTGGTTAATTGATTAATTAATTCATATGTCACCCTGCCTTGAATTTATGATGGATATTGGTAATATACCTAATTTGACAGTAGCAGAAGACGGGCATTTGAAGCATGCGCGGGACTGGCTGCCATTAAGACCGTAGAAAAAATATCTAATAATCACAATGAATGAATGATTTTGGCTTCCATTATTATTATTAAAGAAGAAAATTAATGGATGAATCTATTGAAAAAGACAATAAGAGAAGAATGAAAATAAACAATTATTGCTACTAGGTTCAGCCTGTGTTTAGTTAATTTGCCGGTGAAAATAAGCATTTACCAAAATGAGTGACATTCACCACTCGCATATTTATTATGGATGGATAAAGAAATGATGGTTCGCCATCCTTCCAAAAGCTCTTGTTATGGTGCCATCGTTTACACTCAGTGTGTGTCTCACATTTTGCTCTAGAAGATTTAATATATCTAGGATTTACCAATGTACAGACACATTAAGGTTACTGCTATTGACTTATACGCTACAGTGTTATAGCATTATGGGCTATTCCAAAAAATCATAGGGATATACGAAAAACGATAACTAATCAATCCCCCACTCAGTCATCGAGTAGTAACACACTAAAAATGGTGATTGGAAGACAATTAGATCACATCATATATGGTAATTATTGGTTAATTATTGTATATAGTATCTATGTATATATATATTTATTACAGGGTTCCCCTATATCAATTTTCGACTCGTTCTCTAATTTTTATCAATTCCATTTTACACTTTCAGTAACCTCAATAATATTACATATTTTGTCTTTTTGTAATTTGCGGTTCATTAGTCAATCATCCTCCACCTGCAATTTAATATCTTTTTTTGATCACAGATTCACTCATTCTTTCATTCATTCTTTCGTTAGCCCACTCAATTACTTAGCTGGATCCTCCCTTCCCTACTTTTTTAAATTGACTTTCGAGGTTAGTCTGAAAAGCAAAGCAGTACCCTTGCCTGTGTTACCTTCAAGTACCCTTTCCAGACTAATTTCTACCTTGCTTTTTTTTGCCGATCATTCTTTTTCTCCCTCCCAGAGAAAAAAAAAGAAAAAAGAAACAAAGACAAAAATAAAAAGAAAACAAGTTATAATTAATTGTCATTACTATTATTTTTATTTTTACTTAAGGTCAAACACGCTCATTTCTGTCCAAGGTTATTTGAGATTTTTATTCTTCAACATTCTGTTCTATTTAATTTCTTTTCATGGTTTTTTACAACAATGGCCAATGAGAGATCCACACATTTTGATATAACGGTACTAGGATCTTCGGGTGGCCCACTTGATGGTCGGACATGTAGTTATTTAATCAAACCCTCGACGATAAGTTATTCCCGAATTATAGAAAATAATTTAAAAGGAATGGTGATAAGTATAGATTCAGGAAGTGGGATCTCAGCTATCAATGATATAATCATTCAGGAGAATAGATACCTTTTTCATGACAGTAATAGCTGCAGTAATAATACGAGGTCTGAGGCAGCCACAGTTGAGGATCTCAAGTTCAATTTTAGGAAAATATTAAAGAAAAAGAAAAGTATATCTTCTAACTTAGATGAAAGTTCTAATTCTACAAATAATCATTCCAATTCCAATGCCTCCCGGCTAAATGTCATGATAAATAGCTGCTACAATCATAATGTCTTACTAAAATCATACCAGGATTCCTTAAATTTCAATGCATACACAAAATGTCAAATTAAATTATTCAATTTAGATTGTCGAAAATTTGAACTTTCGTCTTATCAATTAGCAAATAAATTACTTGAAAACGTCACTGATTATTTCATTACTCATCCACATTTAGATCATATTAATGGATTGGTTATAAATTCGCCAGGTTTCACCAATACTAAGACAATTTATGGATCAAAATTCACACTTGATGCTCTCAAGACACATATTTTCAATGGGATAATATGGCCAAATTTACAATGTTGTGTGAATGGTAATTTTTTAAAATTGGCTGAATTACCCGAGAGCGATGATGAATTAATTAGACCTAATCAATACTATCAAATTCAATCATTTGCTGTGAATCATGGGATTATCTCAGATGGGTCAGAATTACAATATAATGATTCATTATATCTGTCGAATACTTTCCTTATCAATTGTTTGAAAACTGATAAATCTTTACTTATATTTGGAGATTTAGAAACTTCAAATAGTAATAAGAAAATTTGGGATAATGTTGCTCAACAAATTATTGATAAGAAATTAGTCGCAATTATTATTGAATGTTCAACTTGTGATGTCCCCGTGAATACTCCATTGTTTGGTCATTTAACTCCTACTCATTTATTCAATGAATTAATCTATCTCTCGAATGAAATAAAAGCAGCAATACCGAGTGAGCAGAGGAATTGGAAACACCCATTGCAAGATTTGCAAATTCTAATCACTCACATTAAAGAATATTCGAACTCAGGCAATGACCCAAGAAGAATTATCTTATCGCAACTTAATGAATTGAATGATAAACATCAGTTAGGTTGTAATTTCTCAATTATCTTGCCTGGTATAACCTATACTATGTAACAGAAAGACCAGGAAAATTCGCGCTTACAACAACAATTTTGTAATTTTAATTTAGTTCTATTTTTAATAAAATAATTGTAGTTTCCGTTTACTTTTGCGCTAAATAATGCTATAATTATCACTACTAATCAATGAGAAAAATTCGTATGGCAATGATTCTTCATCGACTTTAGTACTCAATACATCTTGAACTTCAATGTTTGCGAAATTAATCTTACCGGTGCTTTGAAGATCAAAGTCCACAACCATAGGGAACAAGTAATCTTCATCGTTAGTTTCCACGGTGAATTCAATGGCACCACTTGGATCCTCATATGAGACTTTCTTCAATACAAATTGTAAACAATCATTTTCATGAATAAACTCAACCGCGTCACTGCCGTTACCTCTCAAGTAAGCATTGACACCAATATCGGGAACCAAAATCGTCAAATTTTCAATATCAATTTGTTCATCAATGAATTTTTCTTGTAATTCATATTCAATAGTGAAATTAACTGATGAATCGTTATTAGTTGACCAAATTGAAAAATTTATCGGCAACGAATCAGGGTTATTCATCACTCTCCATCTTAACACACCCAAAGATTGATCATTCGATGGGAAAGACTTACTCAAATCTTTCAATTGGATAGTGTTATGGTTATTGAATTGCTGTTTATCAACGTTTGGATGAGTCTTAATTTGGAGCCCTTTATGGCTGATTGGTGATAAAAGTAATTTACAATTTGCTAATTCCGGGTTATTGATTCTCAACTGTAAATCACCTTTGATTTCTGAGGATTTGATCGAACCGTCTCTATTAAACTCAGCACTAATTTTCTCATTTGCTGTAATTAAAATACCATGATTTTCAAGTTTTGGAACACTTGATGAGGCAGAAGCAACTGGCGCAGCAGCGACATGGTGTTGTTGTGGTTGTGGTTTCACATTTGATTTATTCAATAATGGAGTAAAATCGGAAGTACCCGTATGACCAACTTTCTTTCTACCCAACTGCAACCCTTTACCACTACTGCTACTATTTAGAACTGGTGATCTCATGTTATTAACTGCCTTAGCGTAAGATTGAGTAGGATCTTCTTCATCGTCATTGTAAGTTGGCGTTTGGTAATTCGTTGGTGCCGAAGAACTAAAGCCTGGCAATCCATTATTACCGCCACTAACACCTCCTCCATAATTCTCAGCGGCTCTTCTTGCCAATTCTTTTCTTTGAATTTCTTTAGCTTTTCTTTTTCTTTCTTCATTAGCTTCCAATTCTTTATTTTTATCAATTGTTTCTTGAATCTTCTCTTCATATGAATTCATCTCCAAGAAGGTATTAATTTGCCCAATAGTCAAGTTCTCTTTATAACCTTCAGTGATAATTTCATCAAATGCATTCAAAATTTCAAAACTATTAATAATAATATCTTGACTTGACAAACTACTACTACTTGAATTATTCCGTAAAAATGAGGAAACAGTTTTAGAGAAAAGTTGCAATGTGTCAATATCTTGAATTATATTGGAGTTTAAGTTAGTGATAATTAAAAGAATAAAACTTTCAACTGGTTGATACAAATATCGAATTAAATCACTTTCAATCGTTGTATGTTGTGAGTTGTTCTCCAAGAGTAAACTACTGAAATTGGTAAGGTATGCAGTGATCGAATCTTTTGACATCTCTTTGAATTGTCGTGCTAATAATGGTTTCCCACTATTAGTACATATTGCTGCTGATAAAACAACCATCCTTTAAGTATTTATTGTATGTCGTTGGAATTGATTTGTTGATTAATTTGACAAGTTTTCAATTTAGATTTTGAAAAGCTTGGTCACGTGCTAAATTTCGCTGAAAGCCCTCACCATTGCCAAAAAAAGATTGTTTAAAAGTCAACTCAAAATGATCGTATGAATTCCCGTCAATTGGAAAAATTGAAAATCCAAAAGATAATTGATTTAGCTTTCTAGCAATACCAATTTTAATTCCTTGTAAAAAATTTCAATGACAATGGCAAAAAAAAAAATTAAAAAAGGAAATGACATGGACAGGAATTGAACCTGCAACCCTTCGATGGCACGTGGATTACTGGAGTCGAAAGCTCTACCATTGAGCCACCACATCATCCTTGAGAAATCTTTTGCATGGCCAATAAAGAGGAAAAAAGATCCTTGACGAGTAAAATTAGCTCCTGACGTGCATCATCAGTATCAGGAGTGAGTCGCTTACATAATAACCAACTAAAAGAATTTTTATTAAAAATCTTCATACATTTGAATACCTTTCTGTTTCAATAATCTCTTCTTCGGTTTATTGCTTTCCAGGGATTCCCGTAACACTTTTTTCTTCTTAGAACTTGGTTGATCAACTTCACTTGATCCTCGCTTAGTTCTCGGCAAGATTATATTTTCATATTTAGCTACTTTTGCCGCTAGTTCCATGTTTCTCTCAGTCTTCATTTTTAATTTATCGGAGATCGAGTTAATCTTGTCTTGATATTGCTGTCTCATTTCGTCATCACTTTTATTGTTATCTTTGCTTTTCTTCTTTAAATGTGACTTTAATTTTTCATTCTCGTATTGTAACCTTATGTTTTCATTATTGAAATTATTTATTTGAGATTCCAATTCTTTTAAGTTCTTCAGTTGCAATGCATGCTTAAGAACTAGTTGTTCATAATCTGTCATTTTTTTACAATTCTCTTTTAATAAATCACGATTGTCTTGTCTTAACTTATCCATTTCACTTGTTAATTCTTTTTGTAATATCTCAATTTTTAAATCAGTGGTCTTGATATTACTTTCTTCAAATTTCGCGACCAATTCTTTATGATTTTTCTCAATATTTTGAATAATCTTGTTATATTCTTTAGCCACTTCTTGTCTTATTTGTAATTCACTTTGAATAATGTATTCATTTGCCGATTTTAATTCACTTTGAAGATTCTCAACTTGCAGTTCAAGCTTATTGTTGTGAAACTTGCTGGGGGACAAGATTCTTGATGGCGATCGTACAATGGGATTTTTAAATTCTGATCTAGTTGGGGAAGAAGGTTTAAGGTGATGATAATTATCTGTTCTAGTTGGTGAGGAAATCATGATTTTTGATGGTGACGCAATAAGTTTAGTTTGTGATAATTTCTGTGGTGATGAAGGTGCAGATTCATAATTAACAAATTTATTAGCAGGTTTAATGATTCTTAGCACTGAGTTGATCAAATTTGCATCAGTGCATGGATCAACATTAACTAAAATTGATAATTTGTTATTGACATTTCCCAAATAATCAGCGAAAAGTAATCTGGTGACTTTTGAAGTCCGCAAAATTGCTTTATCCGATTCCTTAATTGGTTTTTTCAACCCACTTATAACTTGCAAAACTCTTCCTAATTCAGACAAGCTTAAGTTCGTGATATTTCCTTCTTTCTTTTGGCTCTCATTCGCACTTTTCAATCTTTCGCTGCCGGCTAAATCAGCAACTGCTAATCTAGAGCAAAAAATTGAATCAGGTTTAACGGTGTGAATGTTACAGTAGATGAAAATATGACTTCTCGATGACGATGAATTTAATTCTGTACTGCTAACATGTCTTTTCTTAAATGCTTTCTCTAATACTTGTTGAGCTTCAGTGATATTTGTGAGAGCATAATAGACCAATCCAGTTGGTTTAACTTTCCCGTCTCTAAGATCAGTAGCGATTTCCTTTGATGTGCCGAGGTGAATTATTTTAGATTTCATCAATTGTTTATCAACTTCAGAATCAAGCAAATCTATGACAATATCATTATAAAGTTCAAAGACATTCAAAGTAACAAATTTCTTTTCGCCATTCAAATCTGTCATGGCATTTGAAGACAGTTTCTTGATCCATTTTTTCCCTCCAGCTAGAAAGGAACCATAATGACTTTTAAGACAATTAAAATGATTGTCATTATTGTCACCTTCATATGGGCCAATGGTATCAAATATTTTACTCAACGAGTTCAATATTATGCCTGGTTGACTTGCAGTTCCAATAGTAGAGAAAGATTTCCCTGATCCACTTGGTCCAACTGTAAATATCGACGAGTCATTACCTTTCAAAACATTGTTAACTAATGGCTCACCAATAGACTTGAATAAATATTTTTGAGTCGTGGATTCATTAAAGATGTTAGAAAATGTAAATCTTGTTGACAGCGGCACTACTTCAATTTCATTATCGTCAATTATCTTTATATTGTTTGATTTTCGTTTGCCCGGTTTGAGCCTTAAATATATAGGCATGCCATTCATCATTAATAGACGGTATAGGGTATTTTATAAAATATATGTTTGTTAATTTTTTTTTTTTATTTTTTTTTTTTTTTTTGTTTGGCAGGTTTGGAAGTTTTAAATGAAAATCCAATTTAGTATTTCTTTGTTTACATGTTTCCCAATTAGGCAAGAGGTAAACCGCGCCCAAAAAATGCCATTGTTCAAATCACATTGTAACATTACGCAGCAATTTCACAGAATGCTATTTATTATGATAAGATACTATACAATTAATAAAGAAATATTCTTCGTTATTTAGTATGCTCTTGGCTTTCCTCTATTTCTTTCGCTGACAATTTTTTTCTCACGATTTCGTTCTCGCTCATAATCACGCTCTGAAAAGTGCTTCTTTGGCTCCCTTTCTCGTTCAGACATATTGCTCTTATTACTTCGTTCTCTTTCAAAATAATCTCGATCGCTATATCTCGAAGAGTAAGTATTACTAGAAAAACTTTTACTACTGTAACCTCTAGATTCATTGTAACCCCCCTTCCTTGCCAGTTGTGGTCGACTATCATATCGTTTCCCATAATACCTATTATCACCGGCTACACTCTTATTGTTGTTATTGTTGTTGTTTTTCGCTTGTGAGTACCCTCTACCACCAATGCCGCCTCCTAATCTTCTAGGTTTCCAGTTTTTCACAGTTCTTCCTCTTTCCACATCAACGATGATTGGTTTACCATCAATAACCTTTCCATTAGCATCTTTACAAGCAGCGCCAAAGTCCTGATCTCTTTCAAAGACAATGAAACCATACCCCTTGGATTTATTAGTGATTTTGTCTCTTACAACCCTCACCCTATCAATTGGACCATAAGTGCTGAATTCTTTCTGTAGTTCAATCTCCGTGGTATTGTAACTTAGTCTCCCCACAAACAAAGTTTTGTAAGGGTTCCCTCTAATTTGATTATCTTTTTCAGGGTTCCAATCCTTAATATCTTCAATTAATTTCTCCTGAAGTTTCCTTTGGCGTTCTCGTTTTTCTCGCTGCTGTTGCTGTTGAACCCCCTCAGCATGATTATACACTATCTTTTTATAAGATTCAAATTCTATAAGATAATCTTTTATTCCATCAATTGTCGTGTTCTTCCGTTCTGCTGGTGGGATATCAGTTGGTTCAATGTATAGGAGGGGAGGACGAGGTTCAAAGAGCTTCGCTATCTTTGGTGTAAACTTCGATGCATCGGAAGTCTAAAAAATTTGTAGTCAGTAAAATATCTATAGAATATTATAAATAATTCTAAATTAATTACTATTGATTTAGCGTACCATTTATGATCTATTGTGAAAGATTCTGTTGTTTCCGTTGGTATCTCCATCGAGTTGAGCTGCATTGAAATTTTCATTTGAAAGGCGGTGCTTATGTAATTTTTTATTTTTACTTTTTTCGTCCTTAACAGGGAAAATTTGAACATTTGTTTGTTTGTTTACTGATACAATCTATTGAAGCCCAAAAATAATGGCAAAAGCAACAGAATTAAGCCAAAAAAGACCTAGAGAAGAGCTGATTGAGGCTGCTTGTGATCATACGATCGCTAAGAAATCTAAGCCTTTTGAATTCGAACGTGAAGGCGATAAAAAGGTAGAAGAAGAATCCAAAACAGAAGTGGATAAGAAGATTGATGAAGAAAGTGAAAGCGAAGCAAAAAACAAATCAGTCAAGCCTGCCAATAGCGGTGAAATTCTGAAAAATGGCGAGAATGAGGAACCTCTAGCAAACAAAATTTCGTCCGAGAAATCTAAAGAAGAAGCAGAAGAAAGCACTGAATACAAAGACGAGAAGGAAACCGATGAAAATGGTGATGCCAAATCAAAAGAAGACAAGCAAACTGAAAAGCCTAGGTTTGTCTTTGGGCAACATTCAAAATTTGGTGCACCTGCATTTTCTATGTTGAAAACTCCAGCTGGTTCTGGTTCTGGCAGTGCTGCGTCTCCAAGTATATCTAAATTTAGTTTTGGTGGATCAAAATTTGCGAATGCGTTTAAGAATGCTGCTAACAAGAAGTCTATCTTTGATCAACCAAATGAAAATAAAGAAGAAAAGAAACAGGAAGAAAATAATGAAGGAAAAGAAGAAGGTAAAGAAAGGCAAGAATCTAAGGACACAAAGAATTTGTATCAAGCTGTCAAGCTTCAAATTAAAGATGTAAAATCTGGCGAAGAAGAAGAAACTCCAATATTTCAATGCAAGGCTAAGCTCTATTTACTTAATTTAGGTGACATAAGTAGTGGTTGGAAAGAAAGGGGTGTTGGAATGCTTCACATTAATACTTCATCAAATGATAGCAAAAAAGCTAGAATTGTGATGAGAACAGTTGGAATATTAAAAGTTATATTAAATGTATCTATAAATAAAGAATTTGAAGTATTTAAAGGTATGGAGAGTTCATTGCACTCAGAAAAGTTTATTAGATTCAACCATATTGAGGTTGATGAAAGTTTTCTGGATACAGTAAAGGAAGAAAACGGTTTAGCTAAAAACCAAAAACTTGTACAATATGCAATCAGGGTTGGAAAAACTGAAACTGCCACTGAACTTTATGATACAATTACAAAATTAATTTCTGAAAATAGTAATTAAACGATTTAAAAGAGATCAAAAAACAAAACAAAAGTGGAAAAAAATTTGGTAAACATTTGGTATTAATAGATAGTGAATAATAATGTAGTTTGTTGTTTCTTTATTTCTTAATAAATGCTATCGAACAAATTGCTGACCCGCTAACTCCTCCAAATTTGAATGATGGATATTTAATTTTTTTCCAAACTTCTAAACTGCCTTTTGTTATCACGTTTATCAATTCAGTTTCACTGAAATTACAGCTAGTAATCAAAAGTATAGAATTTGGTTTCATCAATTTCTCAAGGATTATTGGGTAGAGTTTGTAACCCAAATACTGCTGGCCATTGTAAGTATATTTGTTTTTATTAAGTGCGATCGCATCTAGCGTTCCTTTATCCAAAAAAATATCAATGCCTTGAAATAATTTGCTAGTTAAGAATTCTTCATGATTCGTTAAAAAATCTAATTGTTGGAACGTCATGTTTTTTTCCATGTTTGAATTCTTCGCTTGAAGTTTAGCAAAATTTATAGAACTGTCAGAATAATCAATACCGATCATTGGGTTATCAGTAAATTCGCTTTCACGTAATTCAAACAATAAATGACCATTTCCTGTTCCTAAATCAATTACTTTCGAATTGTGACTGATAGACTCAATTTCATCCATATTATCTTGCAAAAATTCAATTACTTTCTCTTCAGCATTGTTTTCATCAAACCAATTCTCTCCCTTATCTTGAGAGTTTGACTGGTAATTTGAAATTTCTAAATTATAAAATTCATCCCAATAAGATTTAGTTCCTAATTTCGAATCATTTAAATTGAAGTCTTCTGACATATTCTATTGTCTCTATTTTTTGCAAAGAGTTCAAGTTTGTAAATTTTTCATGTATGGGGAAAAGTTCCATGTGCTTCTCTGTGGGTCCATGCAATTTTGGTAACCCGGATCAACTGTTGAAAGTGATCAATTTTTATTAAATTCATAACAATAAATTAATAATCGTTAAAGGTTCCATTATTTATTTCAATTCAAATATTTTTTTATTTATTTTCCACCAGAAAGAAAAAAAAACAAAAAAATTCATCAAAACAACGTCTAACTAATATTATTAAGATGGTAGCGCTTGACGATTATGATTATGACGAAGAAGATTTCTGTCCTTTATGCGTGGAGGAAATGGATATTTCTGACAAGCGATTCAAACCTTGTCCATGTGGGTATCAAATTTGTCAATTTTGTTACAATAACATTAGACAAAACCCTGAATTAAATGGTAGATGTCCTGCTTGTCGAAGAAAATATGACGATGAAAGTGTCCAATACGTTGAATTAACGCCAGAGGAAATCAAAGCGGAGAAGGCAAAACAAATCCGTAAGGATAAAGAAAAAAAACAACGCGAAAAAGAACGCAAAGAACAAGAAAATGCATCGAGAAAACATTTGGCAGGGATGAGAGTCATTCAAAAGAATTTGGTTTACGTTGTTGGTTTGAATCCACCTATCCCAAGTGAAGAATTACATTCTGCTTTAAGATCAGATAGATATTTTGGGCAATATGGTAAAATTTTGAAAGTCGTCGTTAATAAAAGAAACCAAAATGCAAATTCCGTGGGGAATAGTGGTTACGGGATTTATGTTACATTTCTTAAAAAGGAAGATGCCGATAAATGTATTAGATCAATTGATGGTTCGATCATGGATGGCAAAACTATTCGTGCTGCGTATGGTACCACCAAATATTGTTCTTCTTATTTAAGAGGCACACCTTGTCCAAACCCAAATTGTATGTTTTTACATGAACCTGGTGAAGAAGCAGATTCTTATAATAGACAAGAAATGTCTACCCATCAAGGTAATGAATTGGGTAGACATCATGAAGGGGGGATCATTAGGTACGCTTTGCATAATAACAACCACTCCAATGAAAATATTACTAACAGTAACAGCAATAATAGCAACCATCAAACTACTGTTTCCAACAATAACTCCATCAATAATACTAGTAACGACTATGAAGAACATAAACCCGGACTTCCAGCAACTGTCGCCTGGGCAAATGCATCATCATCCACTTCACAAAACAATTCTCCAAGACCCAAGAATGCTACCTTGACGAATACTTCAGCGTTCCCAACTTTGGCAGAAACTGCATTACAAAGAAATAATTCAGGTAGTAATCTTAACTTAATCCATAAAGAAAAAAGAAAAGAGCGTTTGGCTAAGGATAATAATCTTGATGAATTAATAATCAGTGAACAGTGCGCATGTAATTTTATGTCTGATACTCTTAAATTCTTGAAATCAAACTTTGGGGCAATTAATTATCAATTTAAAATCGACACATTTAATCAAACTTTTGGACAAAATATTGAGGATTTCCCACCGATGTTTGCGTTTGTTTCTTCTGACAAATTGAAATCAGAAATTGAAGAGGTTGATTACTTAAAATCAGGGGCTGATTTGTTAAATTCAATTATCGGTAATCATAGAACAGATAACTTTTTGTATCAAATTAAGCTTACTAATGAGCATTTTGAGGAAGGTGTTCCTCCTCCAGGGTTATTAAATGAGCAACAACAGCAATCTCAACAACCTCTACCTCAACCACAATCTATTCCTCAACATGTTCCTCCACAAATGCCTCCACAAATGCCACAACAAGTTGCTCAAGTGCCACAACAATTACCTCAACAAAACCAACAACACACTCATTCCAGTGAAATTTTGAACCATTTGTTTAATGGTAAGAAAATTACCGCATAAACATATATAATATAATATAATAAACAAAAATCTTCGCTAAGCAGGATCTTTCAAATTTTTCCAAGTGTGAAGTTTCCCATCTGCTCCTCCAGCTAGGATCAAATCAAGATTCTCCAAATAGTAAACCTCGCTTAATAACTTATTGGATTCATTCTCGGTAGTCATGTAGCTATTATAAGTTTTCAAAATTTTCGTATAATCATTGTTCACTCCCCAGACGAACACTTCACCAGTTTCAGATCCAGAAATAACATATTCGTCATCTATTAATTTTGTTGAAATTTGATAATTTTTGTCAATTTTCTTAAATTCTTTGACGGTATTTAGTTGATTTTCAGCGAGTGCGTGTTCATTGTAGCGGGTTACAAAATTAGCATGATTGGAGAAATTTAATTCCATTTTGCAAATATTTTTATTCAAGAACCCAACAATTGCAAATTTTGAGTAGTCGTGAACTGATGCAGAGGATACCAGAATTGAGGTAATTGGATTTTCACCAAGAGAATCCACCACAGCTTTCCCCATCCTCAAATCGTAACTGTAAAGGTTACCATCGTTGGACCCACAACATATAAGCCAATTCATTTTGAAATCCATACAATTTAAACTATCTTTTGAATTACGGAACACCTGTACAGGCTTGTTTGAATTTGTCTTCAAATCGTAAATTTTCAAGCAGTTATCGTTGTCAACGCTGACACAAAGATCCACAGTTAGATATTTGGACTGGTTATTAACAATCCAGTTTCTTTCATCTACAACTCTTCTTTTGAATTCTGACTTAAGATAATCATATAGAACTAACTGATTCCCCGAAGATACTAAAACGTTCTCGGCCCAAATACTAATATTCGTGACTTTCTTAGAAACTAACGAAATATTCTCATGAATTTCAATCCCATTATTTAGAGAAAATACCTTTATTTTACCATCCTGAAACCCAGAAAATATCAACTGACCGCTGGGAGTGGCCGTTAAAGAAGTTATAGGCAGATCGTGTAATTGATAATGGGTCATACATATAAAAACATTAGAAAGTGAGTGTTTTTGTTTACGCCGCGTAACAACACTAGATATTAATTTTTTTAATGCATGCTGATACTATGTTACCCGCCCATAGTCTTTTTATATAAGGTGAAAATTTTCAATTTCTGAAATTTTTTTTTCCCTTTTCTTTTCCTCATCATCAGTAGGTAATACTTAACGTATTATACTATTATTTTATTAGGAGCCTATATAAACTACTATTATCTTATTATGAGTATAGTAACTAGTTTATCAACCACAGCTAAATAGTTGAATATTTTTTGACTTTATTAACAGTAAAGCCACAATTAATATTTCGTTCCGGTTTCTTAGAATGAAATGCGTTGCGTTAGTTCAAGATGAAATTATTGCCAATTGAATAGTTATATTCAATATGAATTATTTCCACTAGCGCGCTGCGACATGTTCAGAAATAAGATTTTAACAGTTCATCATTGTATCTAAGATATTTCCCATTAAGACTAGCATCAATTCCCTTAACAGCTAAATTTCCGTAGATTTTTGCAATGTATTCTGGAGACAACAACTCATTGTTTTCTTTTAGATCGATAAATCGTTGTAACGATTGTTTCGTCATTTTTTTGCCGAATTTTTCTCTAATGTCAGCTTGCATTGGAGTGTCAACGACTCCCGGTGCAAGTGAAATCGTTCTAATTTCTGGGACTTCAGCAGCTAAAGTTACGGCAAAATGATTAATTGCTGCTTTTGAGGATCCATAAGCACCCCATCCAAAATAAGATTTAGTTGAAGCACCCGAGGATACTAAGATTACATTACCCTTGGTTTCTTTCAAGTGAGGAATGGCTTTACTGACCAACTCAACAACCGAAAAGAAATTAACATCAAATAATTTTTTCCATTTGCTAATATCGACTTTGTCCACACCACCAACTGGATCAAGCATACCCGCATTAGCAATGATTGAATCGATTGATTTGAAATTCTTCAATGCTGTGTCGATTATTTTATCTTTGGTCTTTTCATCGGTGATATCACCAACCACGTATTGAACACGATCTGATCCAAACTTGGATACAAACTGTGCCAATGGAGCTTCAGTTCGAGCGGTTATCAAGACCTTTGCAACTGATGAGGTGAGAATGTAATTTGTAATGGCATAGCCAATTCCTGAACTGGCCCCTGTGATGATGATGACTGGCATTTTACTTTTATTCTTTGGATGTTAGTTTGCCGTTAAGATGACAAGAAAACTACACAGTGAAAAAGCGCAACGATATTTTTATATTATCCACGTGAATGGACATATTTAAACTGCTTTTCTATCATTCAAGAATCGTATAATTGAACCCATTCCAGAAACTGCAATGGTTTTATCAAACCAAGCTAACAAGACCCCACTACTTGCTTGACCTTGAGGCACGGTCATTAATTTATACAAGTACTTCACCAACACATCGTGTTCTTCACTAGACAATTCATTTACAATCTCCGACACACTACTTTGTTTGACTGATTTTAAAACATCCAACACCGTACTTAAATGCAATTCCTAAATATATTGTTAGTATTTAAAAAAATTTCTCATAAATATTAATCTCCACTCACTTTAGTTTGTTCATCTCCTCCGTACGGTGGGTTTTGCAACGAATAAGCCAAGGCGTCATAGAATTCCCCTTTTGCTAATAACCCCTTCACTTGTTGACCTATAATAGAAATCTCCTGATAAGTAACTGGAACTACTGGCGGAATCAAGTCTTCAGCAGTTAGTCTTTTACCTGGCTCTAGAGCGTCAATGTCTATTCTTCTCCAATCGGTCATTATTATTTAAATATTATTTGAATGATATATTTTGATTCTGCATTTATTTGATAATAGGAGACTTGATAGAAAAAATAATAGTGTAGTGGTTTGGAAGCCCTGGAAAATACTTGGTGATATGCGGTATCATGCATAAATCACACCAATATATTCATTCATAATTTCTACTGGTTTTCACGCAATAAACAAATTTATTTAGGTATATAATTCAAACAATATAATATAGAGCAAACTAAGCTTAAGGAAATAAAAGCAACGAATGGGACGAAAAGGAAAAAAAATAGCAAGTAACGAATCAATGTTTTATGTCGCAAGTTTAACTGGATTTGGTTCGCCTAATCCTTTGCCCGCAAAAGTTCCATCTGGTTTTCCAGCATCAGATGTTAACGAGCCGGTGTTGCTTGTATCTTCAGAATGAGATTCAGGGACATCAGTAAAATAAAATGAATTGATTTTACTAGAGTGGGAATTGACCTTCAGTAAGTCATTAACAATTTCAGTGGAAAGATTTTTATGAATTAACAATTGATCTAATCTTCTAGCCTTCTCACGATGTTGGAACGCTAGCACTGTGAATTTTTGTTTAATTGAATCTAAATCATCTTCAGCGACTTTCAATTCATTTTCTAATTGTCGGACTTCACCATGAGAAGATCTCAATTTCTCGTTCAATTCAAAGATTGTCAATTCTTGTGATTTGATTTTATCATTCAACAGATTGAAAGTTTGATAATTTTCTTTATCTTGCAACCCCAACTTATTGTTGCGTCTTTCCAAGGTTTTAATTTTATCGGCTAAGTTATTCATTTCTAATTTGTAATGATCATGTAAATCCCTGATCATCAATTCGTGTTGGCTTTTCAATCCTTCAATTAAATGAGTGCTGGTACCGTTGATTTGCAGTTCCAATACCAGATTGCGATTTTTCAATTCATTATTCTCTTCAGTCAAAGTTTGCATTCGGTAAATGACTTTCTCAATGACATCGTTGGTGTTTCCACCAGATTGTATCCCTAAAGAACTAAGATAATTTTCAACTTCAGTGCTAAATGAGCCAACCATAGTGGTAGCTGAACTGCACCAAGATGAAGTGCCTCTTGATCTATCAGTATACAGAGTAGATGGGTTTCTTTTGCTAATTTCCATGAACGATTCCACTAATGGTGAGGTAGCGCTCTTTTTTCTGGTTACTAGCAGCGGTACTTGTTGTTGTTGTTGTTGCAGTTGAGTTTCAATAGGTGAAGGTTGATGTTTCTGAAGCATTGAAAGTCTTCTAAATGCCAATGATTGATCATTCGATGATACTGGTGATAATGACGAAGTTGAAGTTGGATCTTGTGATGTTGTTGAACCAGTAGATGAAGGAGGCATTATTGATGAATTTGAAGGCATTCTTTTTGGTTCTGGTTGTGTTGTACTAACTTGGTAAAAACTAATTGGGGTTCTAAATTCCTTAGCATAGAAATTCTTGACTTTGGCACCAAAACTATTTGGTTTTGGGTCATCCTCGCCTGAAGAATCATGAGGCTCTTTTGGCCTAGTTAAGGATAATAAAATTCTTAAATTGGCTAAAATCACAGAATTATCACCACAAGGGTCAAGATTAACTAAAATATTCAAGTTATTTTTCATATCATTGAAATGGTCACCTAACAATAACCTAACCAATCTGTCTTCTCTGTTATTAAGGGATTTCTCCTTGGTTCGGTGTTTAATTCTTCTTAACACAGTTAGAACTCTACCGAGTTCAGTAACTGACCCTTGAGTGTTTTCTGCTTGAACGCCAGCAACATCAGCAACTGTAACTTTTGAAGTATTCACCTGGATAAGCTTACCAGGGAAAGCATCATGAGTGAAAGTTCCTTGTACAGCTTTACCTCTTTGAGGATCTTTGAAGATAATTGAATGGATATTTACCAGAATTAGTAGATGGGATTTCTTATGACGGTTTGCAAGACCAGATTCAATTAATAATTTTGCCTGTTCTAGTGAATTAACTGACACAGTAAACACATGAGCAGGTTTAACTTTACCATCCTTTGGATCAGTGAAAATTTCAGAAGAAGCCTTCTCAGCCTGCTTTCTTATTTGTTTCTTTAAGAACCCGTAATCCTGATTTAACTCTAACAAGTCATTTATGGAATCATCTAACACTTCAAACATACTGATTGACACGATTGATTGTTCAAGGAATGAAGCATCTGATTTGATAGTTGCTAATTCATGGATAGGATAATCACTAATATTTAATGGATCCTTGACTATGTCAGTGCCATTAATAAATAACCCACCATAATAACTACCTAAAAGCTCATGGTATTCATTATAATTAAATCGATTTGATCCTTGGGAGTTATGGAAAATGTCTTTAAGTAAATAAAACAATACACCGTTGTTAAAATTCTGTTTTGGGTCGCCAAATAAAGTGGCAGACTTACCAGAGCCTGAAGGACCAATGGCGAAGAAAGTAGAATCAGATTGCTCTTCGATCAATTTTTTAACCGACGGTTGAAGAATTTGAGAATATAGTCTAGCATTTGTACAATTGGCATCAAATACTTGTGCAAAGCTATAAGACCAAGATTTTGAAAGGCCTTTCTGTAATTGAACATCGATTATATTATTATTTTGATGGATTGAGCTGTTGCTGTTACTGTTACTGCAATCACTTTGCTTTAATTTTAAATACACTGGAATTTTCATGGTGTATTATAGTACAACGATGAAGAGAAACTAAAGTGGAAGCGAGAGCGTTACTAAAGAAATAATCACAAGATATATATAATATATATATAATAATATTTATCTAAGTTATAGTCACTTTTTTTCATTGATTGCGATTATTTTTGCTCTTTTGAAAGATTACGCTTATATTGATTAGCATTGATTGCCTTGATTGATTTTTAATTCACTTTGATTGATTACTTACTGTGGTAACTAATCATTGTGTATGATGTGCCCAGTGATATTATCTATTGAGAGAGATTGAGACAAAATGCAGTCTGCTAAACCTAAATGATTAATGGTGCATTACATATTCTATGCGTGTAACTCTCTAAATGTGCTTCGAACTGCTTGAAAAGGCATATATTGCATTAAATGGGTGAATAGATTTATCCACATTGGTATGGGACAAGACGAAATCTTGAGTTATCTTTTGGCAATTGACAACTATTCGTTCCATCGTGTTTTAATCAAATTGTTAATCGCCAATTGTTAATTATTATTCAGACATATGGCTGTCTGATTTACAACAAGATGCATTTTGCATCAACGCATTGCCCTCTGAAGCCTATCAGAGAATTGCAATTTATAATTAAAATTTGCTCTTCCAAACAAAAAATACACAATGAACCAAGTGTAGTTTAGGCGAACGATAAGATTATCTAGTAGTATCGTCTTCTTCGCCTAATCTCTATACACTTTCCTTTAATAGAAAAAAAGGTAGAATTAGAAAAAAAAAGCTGTACCTTACAAAGTTGAACTATTTTTCAGAGAGCTTCAAGTATGCAGAATTTTACAATTCTGCGATTTCCCAATTGGGGATCCTCTAAGCCTGAAAGGATCGCTGGTACGCGGCGAACACAAAGTCGAAATTTAGCTGATATCATTGAACTGAAAAACATGAAAAAAATATTATTTTTTTGTCTCTGCCTCTTTGTCTATTGGCGACTACTGTCTTATGCACCCCTAAAAACAATACTATTCGCAGGATCTCAAGTTCCCACCCAGATATTCATTGTGAATTATTTGGAAATGTTCATAACTGGCTAGCTCCTATGCATATTTCACTTATTCATTGTCTTGCTGTTGACAAGGTTTGAAACCCTATCTACTCACTTGTAGGAAAAGCTCATGTTAGTTATTTCTTAGCAATCAAATGAGATAATAGAAAATCGATCTTTGATTGGATTTCTCGGACACAACGCGGTTTCCGTCTCATATCTACTTGTATTGTTCCTACTATATTAAATTAAATTGTTCATTTGATTCCTCGGTAATCATACCATCCGGGCCTTTAGGGGACGGCGTTGGAAATTAAAGTTTTCTTGAGGGGGAAACTATTTTCCTTTCAAATTAAGAAAACGTAAATCTTTTTATAGAGCTTGGGCTTTTTGTTATTTATTTATTTATTATTATTATTATTATTAATACTGTTTCTGCAAGTTTACCGATATTTGCGGATACTGTTATCTTTGATTGAGTGTCGCGACCTAACGCCTCGCGCCTGGAGTATGATAATGCTGCCTTTTTTTCTCCATGCAGCAAATTAGATTAAGTGAATCCACTAAAAGAGGACTCCCTACTGAGCGCACGGTAATGATCGACGGTCGCTGCGTATGTCCACCTTGCAGACTAGCTGAATTACAAAGGTGAATTAATAAATAAATTCTTCAAAATTGGCAACATGGGAAAACTGGACCTATTAGATTCTAGCTAACTAGTTAATTAATCACTATCTAGTTAATTGTTTATACTATTTTCTTCATAATATAAATTTTAATATTGAAAGCCATGCAGCAAAGCATGGTGCACCATCTCGTCGATCCCTAATTAATAGTATGGTGTACTTGCTACAATTCCCTTTCAAAAAGTAACTAAAAATTCCCCTTCAGAATATTATTAAAGTTACCCAACTATATAGCAAGCATCATTTCTTATAAACAAAAAGCAGCAGGCCCCGCCGTTAAATTGAATTTCTCTCTGCTTCTCCTTATCGTCTCTTTCTCACTAGCGATGCAACGATAGTAGCACCAACAGCCACAGCACCTGCAACAATTCCAAATCCAATAAGACTTTCTTTAGAAATTCGATCTTCGACCATTCTTTTCAATGCAATAGCTTGCGTATTAGTTGGCTCATGATTCACCAAAGCCTCTGCGTACCTTCTTGAATCTGAATAATCTCCCAATTTATAAGTACCCACCGCCAAATAATAAAGACACTCTCTTCTTCGTTGTGGTGAATCCTTGAACACTTCAGTCAATATCTTCACACCTAATCTTTGATGTTCAACTTTTGTTGATTTGATTAAACCCCAAGCATAGTTAAACTTAGATTGTATTGAGACATAATCACCTTCACTGATCACTTGTTGATGCAAAATCTCCAATTGCTCATCCGAAAGAGGACTAACTGTTAGTATTCTTACTCGCAATTGTTACCATCTCAATGATTTGATATTACTTACTTATACGCATCTTCTAAAGCTGTTGTTGTTAAAAGTTAGTTTTAGTGGCGACATCGGGGAATGAAAACTGAGAGTTTGTCCTCTCGCAAAACTGCACTTACCTGGTAAATAGTCCACACTGTCCTTTGCCATTATTAATATTTCAGGTATATGCTATTTGTCTGCGAGTATGCTATTTATTTAGCTGTATGGATTAATGTTTATTAGTGGATGCTATTATTTTTTTTATTTTTTGACGGCAATTGTCCATACAAAAGTTGGCATCGCATTTTTTTTCCCCTTGATTCGCTGCCCCCTGTTGCGACTCGGTGCCCATAACGCGTATTCTCCCCAGGAGGATCTCCTGCTTTGTCTGCCAATATAAAACTGAACATGAAAAAATATTTTCATGGAAAATGACGAAATTGCCAGGATATTTTATATAGAAATTGTTTCCAATGCATTTTTTGCAGAAATTCTTTGATAATTCCCTTCTTCATAGAAACATAGAATTTGCTGTTATTCGCCCAACGTATTTGGACCCATCACCCAGTTATTCATTTTACCCTCCTGCAATGTATAACGCCAATGCTTATATTCAAATAGTATTTATGATGGGAATCAATCAAATTTATTTTGGTTACAAGTAGTTTTCTCTTGGTATCTCGGGTGTGCCTTTCTTTGGTTGTTGGAGTTTCTTGTTTGATGCAATTTTGTGTGAGTTGGCTTGAACATGCATACTGACTCGGAATAGTTTGTGTCAACAGAAGTTCCTTCGTCTATCAAAACTTTCTTTTTTTTCCTACGCTTTTTCGAACCAAATAACAAACAAATCAGAAAATACTGTTGGAACTATTGGGCGTAAAAGAATTATTATGCCAAGGAGGTCAGTGTCAATCTTCACTTCAAAGAACTCCACTGAGTTTCAAGGAACCCCCAACAAGCGTACATTATATCTAAGAAAGATAAATGCCAAAGTTAGGGATAAATTAAAGAAACTCAACATCACTTCAGCAAATTCATTATCCACTGGGACAAAAACATCATCTCCAAGTTTAAGACGAGTTGAATATCCTACAATTGATAATGGCGATCTGGAATTGGTTGATGTGACAATAGATGAAATTAATGGAAATTCTGCTGTAATTAATTTGATCGATGGAGTGGAAAACTTAATCATGGATTCTTGTAATGAAAGTAGAGTTGCCTCCTCTTCAAATTTTTGGTTTGGAAAATATTCACCTGTTGGGACAAATTTGAAAGATATTAATCTAAATGTTGTGAATCAAAACTCATTCCGTTCACTGGGTAGAACAATTAGTGAAAAGTTCAATACTGGCAGTAAGAAATTGAGATTTAATAATAGCAGTCAATTGGAAAACAAAGAAAATGAGGATAGTACTCCAGAGCTCAGTTTACTTGAAGAATGTACTTGTTATCAACAATATAAAAGCAATGGTAAAAGCTTTGATTTAATCGACTCAACATCTGATGAACCACTTTTGCTGGGGAACCTTGGCGAAAATTTTGCTAATTACATCATTGACCAATCAAGTGAAAATTCTAGATTTGAAAAACTGGAAGTTACCGATTTTGATGATGCAATGTTCGATGAAAAGAATGGTCTGAATTTTGAAGCTGAAGGATTACATTTTGAAGAAGAATTGAATTCTAGGAGCGCTGGTTCCATAAAAGAAAAGACCAAACCAGTTGAAATCCAAGAAGATCCAAAACATAAATGTGAGTACACACACATAGATATTTTACTGATTCCATTGCTGACTTTGAAGCCTTAATATTACCTAAGTCGAAAGGTCCGTTGAGACCTTTTTGTTCCTTGAGAAAAATTCATACTAACTCCTCAGTTTTTGGTTTAGTCAAGTCAGCTCTCAAAAGAATAAATTCAGTTTACATTCGTAAGTATGGATAGAAGCAATCAATTGCAAGTAAAACTTACTGACCATCTTTTTTGTTTAGCCACACCACCAGTTGAAATCAACGAAGAGGAAAAGTATCTGGAAGAATTGCCATCTTTTATCATTGATGTACCAGCTTTTGGAAGAGAGACTCATGTTATACACAATATTTTACAATCTGTTAATCAAGGAGAGGGGGTTCCAGAAAACATTACTGATTATGACTCATCAAATTATTCGCCTCATGTTGACATTCAAGATTCTTCATTCTTTGAGCAAAGTTTTAACACTACCACTACAACCACAAAAGAAGTCAAGAAGGTTTCTTCAATTCAATTTAACAAAAAAGCTCAATTATTAATTTATGATTCAGAAAGTAACGAACATATACGAACTATAAGATCCACTAGAAACTCACAATCATCAATTTATATACCAGAAGAATTGAACAGTGACAAACCAATATTGAAAATTAAATCGAACACAAACGCTGAACAAGAAACCATTAGAGCAAAACATTGTGATAATGTGTCGGTTGATGATTTCATGTCATTTTTTGCGAATCATGAAAGAAGAAGAATGAATGCTGAACCGATGCTTAGTGAAGTTAGACAAAAGCAAATTGCCAATTATTATGGTGAAAATATTAACTAGAAAAACTCTTTTTGTTCTCCTCTATTTTATTTTATTTTTTTATAATTCTTTTTCTTTTAATTTCCCTTATTCAACTTACCCCAATACAGGCTAAATTCTGATTCACAAGATTTTCTAATTTGACAATCCGTCAATACCGCTACTAAATCCCCTTTTTTGTAATACTGTTCTGCTTCTTCGCCAGTTTTCTCCACAACGCTATGAGAAGATGCTATTGTTCTTGATGGTATTATCCCAGTCTTTGATAAGAAAACTGGGTGCCATTGTAAAATATGCATCAACGCACTAGATGTTTTCAATGGGAAATTTTGGTACTTTCTGTATAATGTATCAGACCAAAATTCAATCAATGCTTTCCCATGCAATTCATTAACAATGACGAATGAATCAGTATTTAAACCTCTTTCATCTTGAGTGATTAAAAACCTAACATTTTCCGGTTTAATATTCTTGTAAGTGTGAATGGCACCATTTGGTGGAACAATTGGATGATCTTTCAATAAAAGTGGATTCAATTTTTCTGGTGAAAGAAACGAACTAATTAAATCAATGTCGTAATTCACAATAACCGCATCTTGATTCAAATACCAGAAATATTTAGTCCCTGGGAAAGCATGCAATGCTGCTCTCAAAATTAACAATCTTGCCCAATCAGTATCATCATTGTTTTCTTGTAAAATAGGCGTGAATTCTTCAGTCCAACGAACATAAACGCCGTAGTGCCTAGCTTGAGCGTAGTCGACACGATTTTGAACAATTTTAGTCAAATGATCAAGCCCAAATTTTTCAAAACTGATATCAGTTACAATAACGATTTCAGGACTGGCACGATTCTTATAATCATATCTAAATCTTCCAGTTTTCTTGAAGTCGTCTCTAATTCTTTTATCTAAATCATCGTCTTCAGTAATTGGATCAGTACTTTGATCATAAGTGTATCCAACCAGATCACCAAACTGAACTGTTGGGAACAATGACTCAGTACCTATCTGTTTTAATATTGGAGCATGTTCCACTGATGGATATATCAAAGTTCTTAAAGTAGGGATTTCATGATCATATAAACCATGAACCTCTGGCAATTTTTTAGAATCAAGATTAAAGAAAGATTTTGAAGAGTCACGGAAAAAAAGATAATATATCGTGAATATGACTATTATACCTGATATTAATTTTCTTTGTCTTTGAAGTCTGGCCAAGATGGAGGCCCCACCATTCTTGGGCTTGAAATTCTTTTGCGGAAATGCTAAGTGCATTTTTGAGATTGTTGATAAAAATAGTAAATATAAATAACCTAAATTCTCAACGTATGCTTGAATATTAAAATATAAAATGAAGAAAAATCCCAGCCCTTGTCACATACGCCACGTCCAATCTGTACATGCACAAGCCATGATTATGTAATAACTGACAAATATCACATGATCATTAGATCAGCCAATTGAACATTGCGAATAAAAAAGAGCGAAAAATAAAAAAAAATGAATATAACTTCTAATTAATAGTTACACTTCTTAATAAAGCCAATCATTTGAAATTAATACACAATGGGTGGTCCAGCTGCTAAAACTTATATGGGATGGTGGGGTAATATGGGTAAGTAGATATACAAGAGAACTATTCCATCATGAATGGTGATGCGAGATGAATCTTTAATATGGGTAGAATGGTTACTAACAAATAATTATAGGTTCCCCAAAACAAAAGGGTATCACCACTTACTCAGTTTCTCCTTACGCTCAAAATCCTCTTGCTGGTGCTATGAAGAATGCCGTCTTTAACACTTTTAGAAGAGTTAGAGCTCAAACTTTGTACGTCGTTCTCCCAGGTACCATCATCTGGTACTGGTGGGCCGGTGCTAGAGATTACAATGAATACTTGTACACTAAAGCCGGTAGAGAAGAATTAATCAGAGTTAACGTATAAAATCCTTACAATATATTGTCATTTCATATTTTAATAATCATCATATTGGGTTTTTATGTGAATGAATAATATACAATACTTGTCCATTTATAGCAAGCCCACAATAAACATCGAAATTTAGAATCATTGTAAGATGACTCTAGTCGACAATTGTCATAATCACTGTATTTTTTGATATTCTTTTGGCCTGGTAAATGTCATTTAGTCTTGACAGTTGTGAATGGGCAATTTTGGTCCCGTGATGCAGATTCCAAATTGTGGTTGAAAATGGTCTATCTTTTGATCATCGCCAGAAAAGGGGCAAGTACCGTACAATCTATCACATTTGCCAAAGAAAATGAAAAAATTACCTATGCTTGCTGTTCCTTTAAAGGAAACAGAATCAGCAGATTGGGCCTCTCCTTTACAGCATTATATTGCTGCAAATTACGGTTCGTCCACTCCTTACGCTAACGATATCGATGAGCTAAACAAGCTGAGAATCGAAGTCATTGGGTGCAATCATGATAACGTGGGGTTGAATTTTTATGGCAAATATTATAGTCAGTTAGAAAATTTAGAGACAAGAATAACACCTGAGATTATCTCGGGCTTCAAATTACGATTTACTTGGTATGATGCTTTTGCCAAAGCTTCAAAAGTTACTCAAGATTCCTCGGCATTTGAGAAGGCTTCAATTTTATTTAACTTTGGATCATTATTCTCAGATATTGCCAATTGTCAGTTTAATAATCATAACTCAGGTGACGATGCTGAGGATCAAACTCAAAATTTCAAAAATTCTCTTACCAATTATCAAAATGCTGCTGGAGTTTTCCAGTATGTCTCCGAGAACTTTTTACATGCTCCAAGTGAAGATTTAAATCAGAATACTGTCAAGTTCTTGGTGAAGTTAATGTTAGCTCAGGCTCAAGAAGTTTTTGCATTGAATATTATAATTAACAAACCTGACACGACCAACTACTCGTTATTATCTAAACTTTTCCAATCTGTTTTCAATTTCTACAAGTCATCATACGATATGTTAAAATCCTTGATGAAAGATGATCTCTGGAATACTTCTTATAATAATTGGATCAACATTATTAGTACTAAAAAATATTATTTCGAAGCTCTCTCAAATTATTATCAATCATTGAATCTCTCTAATAGCAACCGGTTTGGTGATAGTATAGGATTCATGAGAGCAGCAATCGATGGGTTAAATGACATCAAGGCAATTCCTCTTGCTGCATTTGCTTCTGGATTTGATACCAAGGAAAATTTTATTGAGTTGATTAAACATGATGCAGTGAAACCACTCTTGGAGCAACTTAAAAAAGAAGTAGCTGAATTAGAAAAGGATAATGACTTTATTTATCATGATAATATTCCGCAGAAATTTAGTTTACCTGCTATCAAAGCCATGGACGCTGTTAAGCCCGTCAAAATTGTGGAACAAATGAAATTGCCCAACGAAATTAAATTGTTTGAGAATATAATGCCATACAAAGTTCGAGAATTGGAATCATTATACTCAGAAGAGAAGGCTAAGAGATTGAGAGAAGTAGATGACCAGCTTCAAGTTGCAAATGAATCGCTTGATTCATTTTTGGAATACTGCAAATTACCAAAATCACTTAACGAAATTAAGGCCTTGTTGAATGATAGTCCAGAAAAATCGTTTAATATTGATTCAGAATACAAGGAATTTTATAAGACACAAGTGAAACCATTGGCAAGGACTTTAGCTCAAGAAGATCAGCTAGATATAAACTTTTTATGCCGACAAAATGCTAAAGCCCTTGAGGTCATTGGTAGCTGTGATAGTTTGTTGAGAGCTGAAGATCAAAAATATCAAGATTACAAAATCAAATACGAGACTTCCTGGACAATACAAGAAGCTGACCTTGCTACTGTGGAATTTCGAAATCAATTGATAACACATAAACAAAATTTGGTATCGTCCGATGAGAGTAATGGTTTGCTTGCAACCACTTTTGCCAAGTATGAAAAATTGTATACCTTACTTAGAACTGGAAGTGATCAGGATGAAGTTAAAAATATTTTAATGAAAAGTGAGAATGCCCCAGATGTATCCTTGATTGATTTGCCAACCCTGTCGTCTTCACAGAATGTCGATGATGCTGCTGTCAAGGAAGCATTTAAATCCGCGAATGAATTGGATAGGCAATTGAAAAGTTTGAATCAACTTAAAGTGCAAGGTATATCTTTGTTTAATGACTACAAAGCTTTTGTTCGCGACGATGATATTTCTAATATTTTGTTAGCTAATAAGGGACTTCCAGCAGATCAAGTTAAGACTCTTTTATTTACCGATCAATTAAAGAAATTTGAACCCTATGAGCAACGAATGGCAAAGATAATACATACAGAGCAATCGATAATTACCAACTTTAAAGCTGGCTTTACTGAATTGGCGGCCAATACCGTGGTCAGAGAAAAGAAGAAGGAATTTGCTAAAAATCAAGGGAAGAAATATAGGATGTATGAAACTTTGAAACATTTTGAGGAGGCGATTTCCAAAATTAGAACCAGTATTAGTAAAGCAGCACAGTACTATTCTTCTGTCATTCCTCAAATCCAAAATTTGCAATTGGCAATTAGAGGATTTATTCTGCAAAGAGAAAGCGAATCAGCAGCACTAGTCAATTCAATTGAAAATGGCTCCGCGATGAAAAATGTTTATGAAAAAATCGCAAAATTGAATCTCAGCTCTTCATCTATTCCTACTACCACTACCACAAATAATAACATTTACTCTTCGGACATTGCTAATCAAAATAAGTACTCATCGATTTCAACTACTACCTGGAATCAATCACCAATGATTCCAAAGAAGTCTACAATATTGGACCCTGTTAGTTCCTCTGAATCTCCTTTCTCATTACAATCCCAACTACCATCATTGCCTCAATTGCCTTCTAGTTCATTTGGTAGCGCACCTCCTGCTTTACCTCCAAAAGGACAGGCTGAGCCACCTTTTGTTCAAACTCACCAAAATCCTCAGTATTCTATGCAACAACCGCAGCAACAGTATCAACCGCAATATCAGCACCAATTTCAACATCCACCCCAGCCATCTCAACCACAGCATCCATCTCAGCCACATCAACAATATACTGCTAATCCGCAAGACTCTCAGCAAACAGGTATTCCATTTTACAATACTCCTTCTAATTATAATACTGACATGTATTCAATGTTTAGCGATAATAACCGGAAATAGATTCTACATAATGTTTTGTTTCTACATGTTTTTTTTAAAAGAAATAAAAATTTCGCAGCTTTGTAACTGCCATTTTATTGTGCTATTCTAAAATTATTAAGAATATATAGGATATTAGAATTAAATAAAAAGTAGCATCAAGGATTTAATTATTTCTTTGCTGCTTGCTTCTTCTTTTGACTAGTAGAATTCTTTGGTAATTCATTGGTAAACTTGAGGAATTCTGGTTGACCTGGAATGTAATTTCTCAAAACCTCTGGAACGACGATACCATCTTCGGTTTGGTAATTTTCCAAAATACAACACAAGGCTCTTTCAGTAGCACATAAAGTTGAGTTCAAACAATGAACATATTCTTTCTTAGCCAATGGACCTTTCTTGATACCACATCTAATTTCCAAGTTTCTTGATTGATAATCGGTACAGTTTGAACATGAAACCAATTCCTTATATTCCTTTTGGAATGGGAACCAAGCTTCCAAATCGTATTTCTTAGCAGCAGCATTGTTCAATTCACCAGAGACAATACCAACAACTCTGTAAGGCAAACCTAATGATTGATAAAATTCTTCAGAATTACCAATCATTCTATCAAATTCATCCCATGACTTGTCTGGTTCAGTTAAACAGAATTGTTCGATCTTTTCAAAAGCATGAACTCTGAAAATACCCCAAGCATCTTTACCATGTGAACCAGCTTCTCTTCTGAAGCATGATGAATAGCCAGCATATCTGATTGGCAATTGCTCAGCTGGTGATTCAAACCATTCATTAGCGTGGTAAGCTGAAATTGGTTGTTCAGAAGTGGCAATCAAATATTTTTCATCTTCACCATCAATAACTTTGTATAATTCTTCATCGAATTGGGATAATTGAGCAGTCTTAGCCATAACATCCTTATTCATCATAACTGGTGCTTGTAAACAAGTGTAGTTCTTTTGATGTAAGAAATTTAAACCATAGTTGATCAAGGCCTGGTTCAAAAAGACACCCCATCTACGTAAAAAGTATCCACGATGACCAACAATACGAACGCCTCTCTCTGGATCATATCCATCCAATCTTAGTAAAATTTCATGATGTGATAAAGTAGCTGGTTTGCCAGTGGCGGTAGCAACGTCACCAACCTTTTCAATACCTTTTGGTAACCATGCTCTAATCAATTCGTTGTCATCTTCATTGTCAGAGACAACAACGGATTTATGAACAATGTTACCAATTTGGTTAACTTTGTATCTTAATTGCTTGTCGATTTCTTGTTCTTTGGCAGCAAATGCTGATTTCTCAACAGCAATCTTTTCTTTTTCAGCAATTAATTCGCTTGCATCTTCTTTAGCTTTCTTCTTTAAACCAATTTCTTTTTGAACTTTATTCAATTCTTTGTTTTTACCATCCAAATCAAACTTGACTTTAACCCAGAGTTTATATTCTCTAATAATTTCATCAACAAGTTCAACTGAATCCCCACGAGCCTTTTGAGATTGTCTAATAGCTTCTGGGTTACCTCCCTTTTCTTCGATGAATTGAATAATATCTAACATTCTGGTTTATTAAAAATTATCTATATTTTGTTTGGCGTAGATAAAATGCACGATTCCTGTCGTTCCTTTTTATAGAAAACTTGAATGTTGACGTATCAAAAATTTTCCAACTTGCCAAACATATGACTTAATTTACATTATCATTTCGATTGAAAATTAAGGACTGTAGGGGAACCCCCGAAATGCACCTTATCAACATGGCATCTACCAGACAATCGCAACATCGCTAAGCACACCTCAAATATAAAATGGTATACGGAAAATTTTATTGTTCCTTAGAATAATTGGATGGACTATTTAAAAGCAAAAAGGAGCTTGTGTTATTGCGTTATCAGTCATTACTTCGAACGACGCCTATTGCACGGCAGATATTGATTGCACACCGAATACACAGGACCATTTCCAAAGTAATCTATTACTTCGATAAACATGATGGTTTAATATTTTGGAGATGTTGGCTCACAGAACAAAATTATTTTTACAGCTTTTCAATCAAGTGAAAGGTCAAGCAGACACGGCTAAAACAATAGAAACCTATTATTGCAAAATTACCGGCGCTGCTAAATTCATAACCTTTTAAATCATCCGGTCATTTCTGGCATCACACTGTACAGATTGTTAGTTAAATATTGAATATCATTCAGAATCAGAAAATGACAAATCTTGCCCTCCACGGCCAATGAGAAATAACAGGGCTTTCTTTCATGGTGGTTAGTTGGAGGTTGAGGATTCGTAGAATTATGAAATGCAAGCGAAAATTTGGAATTAAACACTCCAATCCGTTAGCTGACCATAGCAAAATTCAACCATTTGTTGAAAATGACAAAGTTACTGATTGATATATATGTGGACCGTTGTCCGACAAGTTAGAATTCTTAAAAAAAAAATTCTACTGTGATTTTAAGCCCTAAAAAGACTCTGATTGTAATCACGTGCAATAATATTGCGCTATCCGGAGAGGAAGAAATTTTAGCAGTCACAATATTTTTGTTTCTTAGCACGTGATATGTATTTTTTTTTTTTTTTTTTTTTTTTTTGCAAAGTCCAACTATTCTGGTGAAAAATACAGAGAAAACAATTCATATTAAGCCCTTTAAGGAAGAAGAATAATAACACGAAAATGGCTAGATACGGTTCAAGTTCTGCTAACCCAGCTAGATCAGCTAAAGCTAAGGGATCTTACTTAAGAGTTTCATTCAAAAACACCAGAGAAACCGCCCAAGCCATTAATGGTTGGGAATTGAAGAGAGCTCAGCAATACTTAGACCAAGTTCTTGATCACAAGAGAGCTATTCCATTCAGAAGATACAACTCTTCTATTGGTAGAACTGCTCAAGGTAAAGAATTTGGTGTCACCAAAGCCAGATGGCCAGCTAAATCCGTCAAATTCATTCAAGAGTTATTGGCTAACGCTGAAGCTAACGCTGATGTATGTATACGAGTACCCTTATAAGGAATTGAAATTTATATTTGTCATCTATTTGCATATATAAATGGCAGCTTCATAGCGGGAAGTATTCAATAATATATTTTATTTTTAGAAATTATCAATCTTTTGAAATTTTTTTTATCTATGAGGGGAAAACTCTTAGATTTGACATGGGAAAAGAAAATTTTTTTCGCTCATGAAAATATTATTGAGGATCACTTCTCCGGGAAAGTATTCTATTTTCTTTGAGTCTTAAAACTAACATATTTTTAGGTTAAAGGTTTAGACACTTCCAAATTATACATTTCTCACATTCAAGTTAACCAGGCTCCAAAACAAAGAAGAAGAACTTTCAGAGCTCACGGTAGAATTAACAAATACGAATCTTCTCCATCCCACATTGAAGTTATCTTAACTGAAAAAGAGGAAGCTGTTGAAAAAGCTCCAGAAAAAGTTGTTGCTACCACTGCTTAATAGTTTATAGTCTAATGAAAAATATATGAGCTATTGAAATTTCTTATATGTTTGAATGTACTATAGAGGGAATGGTATACTTTAATGAAAACCAAAATAATTTATTAATTCTATAAACTAATTGTAATCAAAAAATGTTAAATGACCCTAACCGAAAAAAAACGAAAATTAAAAACATCATTCAGACTAATTTACAAATATACACAAGAATAATCTAGCTTGAACCACTATTGTTTCCCTTTTGCGGACTCTTTGGGTCCTCAAACACTAAAATCTTTTTAGACTTCTTCATATTTGACAACTCGCTTAGCGTAAAGCCAAAATTTGAGTAATTGTCATTTAATCGATCTTCTTGCATCATTAAATTTTTATTTTTCGATCTTGAATCTTTTCTTTGCTGATCCAGTTGCTTTGGTCTCTTGTGCTTGCTTAGAAGTCTCTGTAAGTATTCTTCCTCGTCTGAAGAATTGTTATCATCATATCCAGATGCCATTGGATCATCATGTTCTTCATTCTCACGAGGTCTCTTTAATGAATTAATAGTGCTTTTCAATCTTCTTTCAGTTCTCATTCTTGTAAAATAGTTCATTATTGATTCATTATTATCTTCTGTCTCACTGTAGCCCTCGTTTCCTGAATAATTTCCATAACGATCTTCTTTGTCCTGTTCTTCCAATTCTCTCTCCATAGCTTCTCGAATTAATCTTCGCTCGTTCTCGCTGTCCTCACTATCATCTTGTTGGTCGATATCTTGCTCATCTGTAAGTTTCTCTAAAAGCAACTTTGGCTTGTACAGTTTATCAAACTCGCTGAGTTTCTTAACTTTGTTGCCGCCAACTTTATTAACAAGTAAGATTTCATTATGATAATTATGGCCGCTACTACTTATCATATCAGTTTTTTCATTATTTAGTTGAGGGGAATTTACTATTCTTGATTCAGGTGTGGAGAACAAGTGCTTCAGTATTTCAGGTTGCACTTCCAACTCATCATCTTCATCAATTTCACTGATTTCAAGTATTATTTCCTTCTTAGTCTTAGGTCTCTCTGGAGTAATGCAACTAGCCATAATTTGCTGATGTGTCAACTGTCGATGTTCATCTTCACTCTTTGTCAGAATTTGCCTAAATCCGTCAGGCTCACTAGCGACTTCTGTACTTGCCTCGCTATCATTTTCAAATTTTTCCTCATCTTCATCAGTTTCATCATCACCTTCTCTTGTAGCGCTCTTTTTATTTTCGGGGAAGACACTAAAAAATCTTTTACCGGTAAACTCTGGTAGTATTCCAGTTTTATTCCTTATCACTTTCTTTTTGTCTGGAGTATATTCAGGTGTCGGAAAAATCGCCAGACTACCAACTTTGGAAGGTAGAATGGTATTTCGATTCTGTTTTTTAGGAGTCTCTGGATATTCTTTATTCATCGTGTTAACTGCTTGAATTCAATTGTTTTTTTCGATATTTCCAGTTACACTGTCGACGAATATATAAGAACTTACTAAAAAATTAAGATGGCTGGATGAGGAAAAAAATGATAAAAAAAATTTGCCAATTAATGGTTATGAGAGGAAAAATTAGACGACCTCGGAGAGGATTGAACTCTCGATCTTGCGATTAACAGTCGCACGCCTTAACCAACTTGGCCACGAAGTCATGCTTACTTTTGTAAGTTTTTCAAAGTGATTGGAATTATTTTAAAATTATTAAAAAAATTCTTCTCCGGAAATTCACAGATTTTCTATACTGAGTGTAATACCACATTCTAAGATACGGGGACACTTTTATATTTATTTTGTTGATCAATCAGCGATTTAATAGGGCGATCACGCTTTTTCTTAAAAGGATCTGTTAGATTTGCTACGCTTATTCGATAGTGGTGAGTTGTTTTTTACAGGTGGAGTTGTCAATGTCTCCAGTTTTCTAAAGTTAGAGTATCGCAATATTGGCGGAAATATTCATGCTGATATCGATTCACTTCTGGTTTTAGCGGAACCATCTATTTGGCCTACGAATCATACAATTGAGGTCTAAAGAATTTGAATGTGAATTATTTTGAAGCTGAATTTCAATGGAACGTCCAATTTGAAATCATTGAAAACATCTCTTTCTACGATTGGAAATCACCGATAATGTCAAATAAGTGTGGCCATTCTAAGCAGAAGCCCAAAAAAATGGCTTGAAGATTATAGGGAAATTTTTGATAGTAAACTTGCGATTGAAAGAATTTGGCACTTTTCAGTACCAATGATGTCGTATTTATACAATACTATCAAGCACAATTAATTACGATATTAACATTCTTTGAGGATTTTGATTATCTTATTCTCAAAAAATAAGCCAGAGTCAGCTTTTGATATCTCTGTTATCCCTTTCTTTAGATCATCAATTAGAAGTAGACAAACGGTAGGCTAATTTGCATGCATAAACTTTAATCTCAAGTGTGCTTCTCAGGGGTATGTTTGAAAAAAGTTAAAAGTTGCTACAATTACATAACTACAATAACCTTGTCATTGGCTGAATTAATGAAAATATATACAAAATTATTAATCAACCTTGATTGAATCAGCGACATTAATGTTATCAACCACCGGCTTCACTTTGTCTGCGACAACAAACTGAGATGTTGGCGAAGATGAAAAGGAACCACCACTAAAAAATAGCCATTTACTAAGTGACCCTATGAATAATACATTTAAAAACACCCAGTAACCGATAAATATCAATCTAGTAACATTGTTGGCCAAGATAATTTTCAAAAAACTGTAGAAAAATCTTTCAATATCATTAAGCTTCCTATCGACTTTTTTAGCACTGTCAGTTCCCAAATATTTCTCTAAATTCTTCAAAATTGAGTTATTCTTTACAAAACTGAATGATTCATAATCATCAAATAAGACATCATAAGTTCCAGAAGAAAATTGATCACCATATGGATTATTAGAGGTATTTGCAGTAGATACTGGCTTCTTTGAACCAACTTTCGTTTGTAGATATTTGACTTCAGTAATTAAATCATTCACTTTCTTCAGCAACACTATATTCCGTTTATTCAAGTCACCATTGGATTTGGTAAATTCTTTAACTTTGACCTCAAGCTCATTGTTTTTAGCTCTAAATCTGTCTCTCTGTTGTGTGATAATTGGTAAAATATTACTATCTGGGCCTCTCACATTTGAACCACCGATACTACTACCAATGATCGAAGCCCCGTCATCTATTCCAGCAATTGAAGCAGCCGGTGATACTTTACCTGATTGAAATCTTTTTGAATGTGCCATACTTCTAGGTGGTTGTCTCGACACACCACTAAACATACTCATCGCTTCCCATTCATTAGTATTATTATTAGGTGATTTAACATTCAAGATGTCCGCTTCTAAATTTTCATTCGTTGTTTTTAAATTACCATATTCTGTCTCCAAAGATTTAAGCTTCTTGGTAACCATTTCGAGTTTAGTTTCTAAATGGGAATTTTTATTACGGTACTCCACCAAATCATTGTTCAATTTTCTATTTCTTGCCATTAATCCATGATCAATATCTTGATCTCCATTATCAACATCAAACTCAATAGATCTTAATATACTTAGTTCATTCTTAATGTCGTCATAATCCTGGTAACTGAGTAAAATCTTCTTCATTTCAGTTATCTTTTTTGAATAATCCTCATTTTTACCGGATACATCTTTCAATTTCAGTTCAAGCTCAGCGGTTTTCTTATTGAAATTTCTTTTTTCAGAGTTAGATTTTTGTAATAAAATTGAATTATTCTTCTCAAGATCATCAATCTTTTCATTTAACTTAATAACAACATCATCTGAGTCTTGGGTCTTGTTCAAAGTTTCTTTCAATTCTTGATTTCTTTTTTCTAATTCTAATACCTTGGTCTTTGAATGTTGGAAGTCTCTAGAAACCAAATCAAGTTCCACTTGAAGAGAAGAATTTTTAATATCATTTCTTTGTTCGCCGTTCGCAACATTTTCTTCTTCTTCGTCGTGTTCTTCTTCGTCATCTTCATTACCTAAAAGTTTCCTTTGAGCTTTCAATTTATTTTTAGAAATCTGGTTTAAGGCTTTTAATTCATCCACTTGTTTAGTTAATGCAACAATTTTTCTTTCATAATTCATTTCCAAAAGTTTGTGTTTCTTCTCGGCTTCATCAATTTTCGACTTGTATTCATCATCCTTAAGCAATAATTTAACGTTTAAACTTTCAGCATGTTTCTGCTCTGAACTGATCAATTTTGATTTAATAGATTCATAATCACTATACTTCACAATCTGTTCTTGTAATTTAGCGTTGTATTCCTTTAATGAATCTATTTCAGAAGAAACCTGGAAAGATTTCAATGAACTGGTAAGTAAAGGTTCGGGGTTAGGCGCTTCACTAATCTCTCGATAAATCTTAAAGAAAGCAGTTTCAACAAATTTTCCCTTTTTAGTTAAATTATCAATTTCATTTTGGTAGGCCTTTAGTAGATGCTTAATCTCAGTTAATTTCTCAGGATCCTCTAATTTTTTAAAAGCTTTAGTCTTTGTAGCTAGTTCTTTTCTAGATATTAACAAAGATTTTTGATTCTCTTTGATTTCTACTGCCTCATCATCTAAATTTTTTTGCAAATCAGGTAAATTTATTTCTTCCCATGCTTTAATTGCTTTCTCGAAATTAGAGTTCACTTCGACGGGAGGCACGGATTCAACATCAGTCATTTTTCTTTTCTATTAGATATCTCTAATTATCTCCAAGTTGTTCGATTCCCTTTTCCTAAATATTTTATTGCCCTGTTAATAAAATGAAAA
The DNA here is from genome assembly GCA_030450195.1 of Saccharomycopsis sp. KB-2023a. Taxonomy (NCBI): domain Eukaryota; kingdom Fungi; phylum Ascomycota; class Saccharomycetes; order Ascoideales; family Saccharomycopsidaceae; genus Saccharomycopsis; species Saccharomycopsis sp. KB-2023a. The sequence goes on along the minus strand of JASJSC010000001.1, from coordinate 77,717 downwards.
ACGCTCATCTATTGATTAGTAAGATATTATATAACCGAGATATAGCATTGACGTGCGCTAAGAACGCGCATTTAGCGTGATCAAGCAACCGCTTCATAATCCATACAAAATAACTACCTAATTTGTTGCGTTAAATTTACTCTCCATACATGTCATTATATTACCAGTAAATAGTCATACTTTGTCAGAGATATTTCATTGATTAAGCATTGATATTATATTTTTATCTTAAAATCCTGTTTATAAATAATTTCTCTCCTCTATTATCTATATGAAAATTGAAGCGGGGGTCGTCAATGTTGTTTTGACTGAGAGCCAATCCGCATTCATCACATGATACTTACATCAATAGTGCTGCTGCTGAATTTCTTAAAAGCTTGACTGCACTGGCATTTCTTTTCAAATATTTCTCCCACTCGCGAAATTGAATACTTCTAAATCTTTAATTACAAACAACTCCCGTCAAAATCAAATTATGGATTCCAACGTTGATTTCTTAGGAATAGGTAATGGAGCTGAGCTAGATATTAATTTAGATCAGCTAAACTCAGTTAATGTTGACCCACTTGACTTAGTTGGTCAATCTACTCATGGTTCCTCTCAACAAGACTTTCTTAATCAAAATCTTGCAATGATGCAATCTCAACAACAGCAGCAACAACAGCATCAGCGGCAGCAGCAGCAACGTATTCAACAGCCACAATCGCAACAACAGCAACAATCCCGTCAAGCACATCCAAGTAGCCCCATGGGAAATATCGTGCTAAATATTAATCCTCAAAATAACAGTTCAAACGGGAGTATGATATCTCCAATGTCAATGAATATGTCTCCAGTTAGCATGAATTCAGTTAACGCAATGAATGCTGCTACCGCCTCAATCGCGAATTCAAATCTTTCAGGCAATTCTCAGGGGATGGATAATATACCGACCAATTTGACGGCACAACAATATCAATCATTAAAGGCAAGACAAACTTATTCAAATCTACAACAACAGCACCAACAGATGATGCTTATACAACGTCAACAACAACAACAGCAGCAGCAGCAGCAACAAATTCCGCTTCAACATAGACAAGCTCAATTGAAACAAATGCAAACCCATCCTAACATGGCAATTCTAGGTCCACAGAATCACGCCGCGTATCAACAGCTACTTAGTAGGCAAATGATGCAACAAAGAGCTCAACAACAACAACAAACTCGACAACAACAAATGATGCAACAGCAGCAACATCAACAGCAACAACAGAGAGGAAAAGGGCGACAACAACAGGTGCTCAGTCAAAATCAACGAATGGTTCAAGGTCAAGTTGCGTATTTCTATCAACAGCAACAGCAGGCTCTACAGCAGCAACAACAACAACAACAACAACAACAACAACAACAACAACAACAACAACAACAACAACAACAACAACAACAACAACAACAACAACAACAACAACAGCAGCAGCAACAGCAACAGCAGCAACAACAACAACAAATACACCAGCAGCAGCAGCAAGTACAGCAGCCATCTCAATTACAACAAACGCTGCTGAATTCTCGCAAAGGGAAATACTCTCCGCAAAACGTCCAAGCGCAGCAACAGCGTCAACAACAACAGGGAGTTCAAGTGTCACCACTTCAACATTCAGTATTCCAGCCGGGTCAGTTACCTACTGAAATACCTCCACATGCTTCGCATCAATTTCCTCAAAGTCCTAGAATGCCATTGAGCATGCAACAGCAACAATTGCAAAATAAAATGGCCCAAGGTGCGATGAGACAGCAGCAACAGAGACAACAGCCGAAGCAGCAGCAACAACAACAGAGCCAGCAGCAGCAACAACAACAACAAGCTCAGCAGGCAGCCCAACAGGCCGCAGTGGCTCAGCAAGCGGCTCAGCAAGCAGCTCAGCAGATTGTTCAACAAGCTCAACATCCACTGACACATCCATCACCGCATCACACATCGTCACAACCAAGTCCAGTTTTCCCTAAGGCTACCAGCAATAGATCAAATGTTTCAAGCCCCAGAATTCAGAATACTGGCGGCTCATCTAAACGAGGATCTGTTAGTAATCACAGTACCCCGAGTATGCAACCAAGAGGAAGTCCTCACGGGAGTGAAAGTAACACTGAATTTAATGATAAAAAATCTCAGAATAATAATGAATCAATGCCAACTAGATTAATCCGACGTAATAACCTGGTTTCAGCAGCTAATCGAAACGTTTCTAATTTAAAAATAACTAATCCAGAAGCAGCTACAAGTAATCTTAGTAAACCGTTAGGATTATTGACGCCAACATCAGCAACAATAGGTCCAGCAATGAATAGTGTTGAAAATGCTTTATTATTTAGAAAATTCTTATCACAAACCGCTCAGATCAGATTATTAAATTTCTGTGAAAGAATATCTACTACATTATCCACAAATGGTCCAGGACCAGCATTAACTTTAGATAAGCTACTGTATTGGCAAGCACTAATCGGGAAATATTTCAATTCTAATGGATCATCAATGAAATTTTCAGTATCCGATGAACAACATAATAATAATTATGAATTTAGTTATCCAATAATTGGCAAATTTTTCCATTCATTAATAAAAGGTGGGATTCAAAAGATTGAATTTAACTTTTTAAAGTTTAGAACTACATTCCCTAAAAATTTTTTCCAACAACCGTTTAATAATTCAATTCAAGAAGTTTATCTTAAAGGCAATGGAGAAATTGTTTATCGATACTCTGATGGATCAAATGTCACCATGAAAGTGGTTATGAAAAGTCGACTTAGCTGTTCGGTTTTCGCGGGTAATAATTCATTGCCAGTTGTTTTAAATTCAGTCACTGAAGAAAATATTAGAATTGATTATATGGATTTACAAATTAAAGGATTTTCAAAGGGGATAGATTGGAATCATTTGAAAAGATGCCTTGAAAAACTTGAACGCGGAAAATCTGAAGAAGAAGAAGATGACGATAGTGATGATGATGCTGATGATGATGATGACGATGATAATATGGTTGAAGATAATAAGCATAGCAACACTAATGGGATTAGTAATGTTAGTGGGGTTTTAAGTGAGTATTTCAAATCATTGAAAGCAACTGCTCCATATGGACTACAGGAAAGTTCAATGAGAGTAATACAAATGATGGATGTTATGTCGATGATGAAACCATTGATGGTTTATCAGGTGGACACCAAATGCGGGTCACCTTCAAAGGCATTTGAACTGTTTATTCAACAGATACAAAATCGAATGAGACAACAACAACAACAGCCACAACAAGATTCTGCGGCAGCTAATAATAGTAATAATAATCAGGTTGGTGGTGGTATTGGTACTGCTGCTGCCACCGCGGCTGTTAAACGAAAACTTGATGACACATTTGATGATGAAAGAGTTAGTCCAAAATCTAAAGCACCAAGAGGTAATTATAAACCTAGGAAAGGCAAGCGATAAATAGCGTTTTAATAAATAATAATTTCAGTGATTTAGATTTCCATGATGCTTCATGTTAAGTTGGTACTGCGCTGGTGGTGCGCTGGTGACAATTAAGAATGTTACCCTACCACAACTACTGCTGAATTTTTTTTTTTTTTTGTTAAGTCAAAAAATTTTTCAAAATCAGCGTTGAATAAGATATACAAAAGTCAAGAATTAAGCGAGGATGACTGTCAAACCACTTTTAGTGATCGATAGTGATTTCCAGGATACTGTTAATAACTATGGTCAAATCATTGATGGGATCACAAAGACAACTGAATTTTCTTCAAAATTTCAAGAGTTATCTAACCATGAAGAAGGTGAAGCATTAAGTGATGAATTTTACAATGAGTTGTTAAAATCAGTAGCTTTATTGAAATCATCCCAAGACAAAGATTTTGAAAACATCATGAACCTTGTAGTTTATTTCTTGAGTGAAAATGACAGTAAATTTTATGAGAATTTTAGCAGATTATTATCATTAATTGTTGAGATATCACCAATTAAAAATCCAGAATTTAATGATCGTGTGGCAATTAAATTTACTACTGTTCTTAGTGTGTTAACGATTTTTTTCAATTTAATCGAGGAGAGATCATCTTTAAGATATGAGATCTTAACCACCATTTTGAAGATTTATAAGAATTTGAAAGATGAAGCATCAATTAGTGAAAACGTTAATTTTTTGCAACCATTATTGAAAAGAGGTGGTCAAGGTGAATATTTATTTGAAAAATATTTGATTCAATGTAATACATCAGTTGATAAGATATTAGAATTTACTAGAGAATTATCCGAGTTAGTTGGTAAGAATTTCCCAAATGAATCATTAGTGATTTTAAAATCAAGCTTATTAAAACATAAAGATATGGCTATTGGTACAAATTTAGTTAATGATTTGTTGGTGAAGGCTTTAGCTAACCCTAGAGAAATTGATTTATCATATTTTAATCAATTCAAATTAGAGCAACAAACTAAATTAGTTGAAGTATTGAAATTGTATAATGAACCAAAGAATAATTTGCAGGAATTTAAGAAATTTGTTGTTGCAAACGAGAAAGATATTGGAATTAAATCAGAAATTTTAATTACCAAAAAAGAATTTTTAATAGTCGCTAATTTAACTTTGAAAGCTGCCCAATCATCAAGTCATCTTGTTAATAGTGATGATAAGAAATCAACCAGTAATAATATATCGCCAATTATAACTTATAAACAAATATCGGATGAATTAGGTCATAACAATGATTTAATTAAAATTGAATCAGTTTTAATAAATGGGGTTAAATTAAATATTTTTGAAGGGAAAATTGATCAATTAAAACAAGTTTTTTCAATTTACAAGATTAATTTAATTATCGGAGGTGAAGAAAATAACGTACTTAGTAAAAAACATTGGGAATTCATTTTAAATAATTTAAAAAATTGGAAAACTGGATTGACTCAAGCTACTAACATTATTGATCAACAAAAGAAGAAATTACAACAACAACAACAACAGCAACAACAGCAGCAGAAAACTGATGAAAAATGATGGATGTAGTATTATTTACAAAAAAAAAATATATACACACTATAAGTCTATCCCCGTAATTTACTCAGTAAAATATCATTTTGTTCTTGGAATCTAGTGCCCACACGTTCACTGTGTTTTAAAAATTTTTCAGTACATTTCAAGATACAGCCTTCTTCTCTACTAGTAAGATTCTTGCTAGTAAAATCATTAACACAATCAGTAAAGCATCTTTGCACCAAGTCGGAGTAAAGTCTCATGAAATCTTTCATTTGCTTTTGCTCCACAATTTTTTGGAAATCTTGTTGTTCTCTAGAATTTAATTGATCCATTATTGCCTAGCTTTCCTTTCTTTGCTTTTGGTTATTTGCCGCTTATATTCATTTGGTTGGAAAAAAAAAAAAAAAAAAAAAAAAAAAAAAATTATCAAGGAATTGTTTACCCGGCGTGAGAAATTTTGCACTAACAAAACATGCAAAAATGCAAGCCTCGAAAAAAATTCAGAAGGCACAGTGGAGCACAAGACAGTAAAAAAATGTCAACTTATAAGGAAAGAGCAGACAATTCTAAATCAGAATTGGTGAAGCGATTATTTTCAATCATTGAGCTGAAGAAAACCAATTTATGCGCTTCTGTTGATGTCACCACTACTGAGCAATTTTTAAAATTAATTGACACTTTAGGTCCATATATCTGCGTGGTTAAGACTCATATCGATATTATCAGTGATTTCAGTTATGCGGAAACAATTGTGCCACTATTAGAATTGAAAAAGAAACACAATTTCTTGATCTTTGAAGATCGTAAATTTGCGGATATTGGAAACACTGTTAAGTTACAATATAATGGGGGCGTCTATAAGATTCTGCGCTGGGCAGATATTGTTAATGCGCATGGAGTTACTGGGCCAGGAGTTGTTGAAGGATTGAAACAAGCGGCGCTAGAAAGCACAACAGAACCTAGAGGATTGTTAATGTTGGCGGAGTTGTCAAGTAAGGGATCAATTGCTAAGGGGACCTATTCAGAAGAAACTGTTGAAATTGCTAAAAGTGACGAAGAGTTTTGCATTGGATTTATTGCACAGCTGCAGAAACCTGGGAGAGATTGGGTTATTATGACTCCAGGAGTTGGATTGGACGATACATCAGATGGGTTGGGTCAACAATATAGAGCTGTAGAAGATGTGATAGTCGGCAGTGGAAGTGATATTATCATAGTTGGTAGAGGATTGTTTAAGGATGGTAGAGATCCTGCAGCTGAGGGTAAGCGATACCGGGATGCCGGGTGGAATGCCTACTTGAAAAGAATAAATAAATAAATAAATAAATAGATAGATCTTTTCCAACATAGCAACGAATACCATTCTATTATTGAACGTATGTCTGGTTTGACGATTGGATCACAATTTCCCGGTGGATTTAGTTTCAGATATATTGATAGTAGCAAAGATCCAGCGACTGATGGCGAGGGTTGCAAGTTCCCTGTTGTATTGAAATTGGATAGTGAGTTTGTTAATGATAAAAAGATTTTAATTGTATCGGTGCCAGCGGCGTTTTCCCCAACATGTTCTGAGACTCATATACCAGGTATTCTCAGGAAATCGCCGCAATTGAAATCGAAAGGGATTGATTTGGTATTGGTGATATCAAATAATGATGCGTTTGTTTTGAATGCGTGGAGAAGAGATTTACTAAAACAGTTGAAAATGGTCGATGTCGATGATGCAGTTGATGTCATTTTTGCCAGTGATTGCAATACTGAATTTTCAAAATCTATAGGATACGTTCAAGACAGTAGTAAAATGGGGATGGGGCTACGGACTACAAGATACGCAATTGTCGTTGACCATGGGAATGTGACTTACTGTAAACTGGAGTCTGCTCCAGGAGTAACGGTTTCAGGAGCGAGTCTGATACTTGCAAAACTATAACCACCAGCAGCAGCAGCAGCAGCAGCAGCAACTCCAATGAGAGATATCTATCTATGCTTTGTATTTGTTTTAGTAGTGGTTAGCATATTGTATGGTGATCTTCTCCGTCTTCGCCAGACCAAACCAAACCAAACCAAACCGTTAATTAATATTTCAATTTCCTCCGCTTTTCGTTTTAATCCTGTAGGTTTATGATTTTTTAATTTTACCCCATGCAGTGAAATGTTGATTGATCTTTTAAGGGAGACGAAGATTCCCAACTGCCGCCCGCTTAAAAAATAATCGATGATATCATAGTTTCTCTCTTACATTCATTCAGTCGTTTTGTTCACGCATTAAACAATTTTATTTTTTTTTTCCTATTGTTTACTGATATTTTTAGGATCGTCATAGTACTTTTCCACTATTAATACTGGCGCTTAAATTTTAGTCAATTTCTTCCTTTTATTCTTTTCTGCTTATAATATCATAATATTAATATATATCTAGTATATATTATATTATATTATATATATATATATATATATATATTATATATTGATATCAAACTAAAATTAACTAATATTATTGATCTTGCTACTGGTGAACAGAATAGAATACCCCTTTTTTTTTTTTTGGCTGTGTTGCTCTTTTATTTTTTTATGTGGGTGTATTAAAAAAAATTTTTTTTGAAATAAATCTCAATCATCAATCGTCAATCAGTCACAGCGCTAAAAACGATGTCTAGCTATAATCGTCCGCCGATGCCATTGCCAAATCAGCAACCCCAACAGAAATATGCTGGTGGTGGTGGTGGTGGTGGTGGTGCTGGTCTTTTCAACAAATTGGTTTCAAAATTCGAGGATTTAACTGCAAAAGATGGTACCGCTAATATCGCGGGTGTGGAATCTGCCGCTGCTGCTACCACTGTTACCCAAAATAGTCAAAGTCAAAGCCAAATTCAACAGCCACCATCACAACAGCAACAAGCACAGAATAAATCAAACAGCAGCAACAACGACAATATCAATCGCGATTATTTTAGCACTCCAATTTCCACTGATGATCCTGGCGCTTATTTTGGTACCATTTCACATCCATTACCTTTGATTAATATTAGTGCTCCTGCTAATACTAGCCCAATTGAAACCAATAAATTTTATGGCAACTTATTAGTCGACGACCGTTCTTGTACAATATTTACTGATCCTTATTCAATGTCTTATTCAACTGGCGATTATTTTGGTTTTGCTGTGTGCCACAACTCCAATAATGCCAAAGTTTATGGAGCTGGTAATCCTGTTGAGTATTATATTAATCCAATTGGAATCAAATCAATTGTTTTCAGTGCCACTGAGTTTACTGATGGTAATTCTTTCAACTTAAGTTTGAATAATTTGAAACAATTTAGTGCTGATTTGAAATTCACCTTGAATTCTGATCAATCAAAATTTTTCACATCTAGTGCTGTTCAAGGTATGGGATTCGTCACTGCAAGATATCAAAATTTAACAGTTGAATTAGGTTCTCTTGTTGGATTCCGATCTTTCCAAGAAATTCCTTTATCATCCGAATATTCATTTTTCAGCTTAAGAAAATTTCAAGCGGTTTTATTTAATGGAGTCACTTGGTCAATATATATTAGTGATTTTAATAATGGCGATGCTAATATTAATTTCACTAAAACTGATAATAATCATATCGTCTCGAATTCCTCATTCAGTAATGTTGTTGTTCAGGTTTGCTGTGGTGCTAGCGATTATTATGATCGAGTTGCTGGAACTTTTGTTACATCAATTGATTTAACTGCTTGTAAAAATTCTGATTCTTCTGGCAAGTATAGTTTCAATTTCAACTCAAGTGGTCAGTCTTTGTTGAATAAGCCCCTTATGTGGGCATTTCCTCACCATGTTGAATCATTTACTAATAATATGGCTAACTATTCCACCAATTTGGTTTTGGATTCAACTGTTTGTGGTAAAATGTCTGCATACTTAACAGATCGATTCGAATTTGTTGAAGATGATTTGCCTTCTAGTATTAACTTTGACTTGGCTTCTAATAATTTTAGTGATTCTGTGATTAGCAAATTGAATCAAGCGTTGACTAGTGAATATCAAAATGACATTGTTAATGAATCTAACTTAGATTCAATGTATTTTGCTGGTAAAGCTTTGGATAAATATGCTTTCATTCTTTATGTGGCTCATTATATCTTAAAGGATTCTGGTAAAACAAGGGTTTTATTTGACAATTTGGTTGCCGCCTTTCAAAGATTTATTTCAAATTCACAAATTCACCCTTTGAGATATGATACCAAATTTAAAGGTATTGTATCAAGTGGAGGCTTAGCCGGTGATCCAGGTATTGATTTTGGTAATTCATATTATAATGATCATCATTTCCATTATGGATACCACGTTCATGCCGCAGCAATTTTAGCGAAAATTGATTTGGAAATTAATAATGGTAATTGGTTGGCTGGTGCTAAACAATATATTAATTTTTTAATTCGAGATTTTGCTAATCCAACTGAGACTGATGCTGCCTTTCCAGTTTCCAGATCATTTGATTGGTTTAGAGGCCATTCATTTGCTAAAGGGTTATTTTCCAGTGCTGATGGTAAAGATCAAGAATCAAGTAGTGAAGATTATCATGCATTATATGGATTAAAATTATGGGGGTTAGTTATAGGTGATGATTCACTCGTATTTCGATCGAATTTACAATTGGCAATTTTAAAAAGAGTTTGTAATGATTATATTTTAATGAAGAATGATAATGTTAATCAACCAGCACAATTTATTGGGAATAAGGTTGTTGGGATCTTATTTGAAAATAAATGTCATCATGCCACATATTTTGGTGCAAACTTGGAATATATTCAAGGAATTCATATGATTCCAATTACTCCAATTTCATCGTATATTCGAACTGTTGAATTTGTTGAACAAGAATGGAATGAATTATTGGCAAATATAATCAATTCAATTGAAAGTGGTTGGAAAGGGATTTTAATATTAAATTATGCAATTGCGAATCCAAAAGCGGCATGGAAATTTTTCAGTGATGATAATTTTAATAGAATGTATTTGGATGGTGGGATGAGTTTGACTTGGTCAATTGCTTATGTTGCTGCCATGGGAGGTGCTAATTAAGCTGCTCACTACTATACTTTTTTTATACTATATTAATTATTATATTATATTATTATATTATTATATTTATACACGATTAATTAATTGTAGTAGCTCATTTGCTTCACTACTGTTTTTCAGTTCTAACAAGTAATTTGGTGTGTCAATTCTACTAGTTCCGTCTTTGCTTTGAACAATTATGCAAATTCCAGTTTGACCGATTCTTTCACAAGTTACAATTTCCAGGATTGCATCGATTAAAATTTTACTTGTTTTGAAATCACTTACCACGAATCTTTTAGCAGTTTTCATTGGTGCTTCAAATAAATGAAGTTTTGCAATTGTGATTGGATTCCATTTGCCTGAAATGCTTGATTTTTTATGGAATCTAATTTTTCTAGTAGCAATCAATAGTTTCTTTTTGTTCTCCAAATTTAATTGATCTAATTTAGAATTTATCGATTCCATTGAAATTGGTGATAAATTATTAAGGAAATCATTACCTGATTCACTGGCTGGGGTAGGCAACAATGATGAACCGCTAGCACCAGATTTTGAAGATAATGGTGGTAAACTGTCACTAAGTGGTGATGTGATTGATGACAATGATTCTTCGTCTCTGGAGAACCCTGATGATGAAACTGATGAAATCCCCGAGAACTGTTGTCTTGTTTTCATTAAGCTGTTCTTGGTTTGGCCTCGCAGACAGCACTCTAATGCGTCCATTAACCTTGAAGAGGTGAGGGAATTCTTGAGTGGTTTAAGACAGATCAAGTTTGTCTTTCTTGTGAAATGATTGAATATCTTCAATTGAACATCAAGGTTGCTTGAGTTTCTAGTGATCACAGAACTACTATTAATTGGTAAGATCAAAGATGGTTTAGTTATTGTTGCTAACTTGTTGAAAAATGAAATGTAATTTTGATCAATTGAAACTGAAACTTCCAAAACCATAGGTCCATTGCTGATTAATTCCCAATGATCAAGTTTCCAATATGAAACAAGGGCGCTGTCCTTGTATATAACCACGCTGTTTTCGATATTTGCCGTGTGGAGTTCAGTCAAACTTTTAAAACTTGGAGTTAATGGCATGCTAGCAACCTCTTTAACAACAGGAGAATCAGCTCCTATAGTGCTGGTGTTCACCGAGAGTTTCTTCAAATTCTTTGATTTAGTTCTCAATGCTTCAAATGAACTGATTCGTTTAAGTGACTTCTTCTTCTTCACAAGAATTTCCCTTGAATTTGTGATTGTCTCCTTTGAAGAATTATTATTATTATTGGTATTAGTTGCCACACTGACTTTAGATTCATTCATTTCAAGCAAGTTGGGCAACGATCTATTCATTGGCGATGATAGGAGGTTATTATTATTTTCTCGTTGTTTAAGTGATTCTTTAGTCACCATTTCAAAATCACAAGATTTCTTTCGTTTTAATGACAATAATCTTGAAGTTTTAGTTTTTTTTGGTGGCAGATAAAATGATGGCTCGAATTCCTTACCAATGTTAACTAAATCGATGTCGCTAGCATTAACATCTTTTTCTTGTTCTTCTTGTTCTTCTTGTTTTGTTGCTTCAATGATTTCTTCTTTTGGAACAGGGATATCTTCGTCATCGGAGACAACTTCAAAATCAGCAGCAGCAGAAGTTGCAGGGGTAGATATTTCAACGATAGCTTCCAATTCATTGGATTCCTTAATAGTGAGAAATGACTGGTTGGAAATACTTGTGGCTTGACTGTTGAAGCTGGTTGTTCGTGGAACTTTATTTTCGAAATCTAATTTTCCAATCACTGGTTTCACCAATGGAAGTAACAAGTCGTCTTCAGTGTTGGCTGAAGCGGCAGTTTTTCTTAATGGGGACGCGCTTGGTGATTGATTATTAGAATAAGTCAACTTGACAGGACTTGGTGCTGGGGAAAACGAATAGTTGTTAGGGATGTTATATTTTGGTGAATTGTTGCTGCTGTTGCTATTGCTGTTGCTGTTGCTGTTGCTGGTGGTTGTTATAGATTGCATCAGATTGTTGTTATGGTTAGCGGCAGCGAAGAAATCATGAAGGAATTTCTGTTGCTGTTTAATGATTGAATTACGTGATCCACTCTTAGTCAAAGATTTAGTTGATTTGTTGATCGAACCATTAGCGTACGATAATCTGTTGTTTTGCTGAATTGAAGCTCGTTTTTGGGAAATTGGGATTGGTTGAATGTTTTCTTTAACTTCCTCTGGGTCATTTTTGAATGTTGCTTTCTTGGCCATCATAACTGATGATCTTTTATTGATAGTTTCCATTGGCTTTTGTTGCTTTTGCTGCTGCTGCTGTTTGTTTAATTTCTTTGATCTGGTAAAAAATCTCTTGATGAAATGACCACTTGATTTCTTTGTCAATACCTTGACTGATATTTCAGTTGGCTCCTCCAGTGGCTGTTCGGCAGGACTCATTTGTTCAAATTCTTGTTTCAACTCCTTAGCAGCTACTGATAACGATGGCAGCGGACCTCCTGATTCACTAGTAACTTCTTTCAAAACAACTTTTGGAGTTTTAAAAGCAAAAACTGGGCCGCCAGTAGCAGCAGCATTAGCAGCAACCTCTTCCTTTTCTTCAATTAGTTGCTCTTCCTTAATTTCTTCTTTCACTTCAGCGAGTTTGGATGAATGAGAAGCTGGCATTTTCAAATATTTAAATTCATCAATACTAATACTAGACAATGAACCTCGATTATGATGACTGACCATGGTATTCATAAATGATTTGATGACTTTCGGACTATTATCACCAGTAACACTAGAAGATGCTGTACTTGTAATCCAATCATTACTATCATCATCACTTAAAATTGCCTCCAAATTGCTAACTTTGTAAGATCTAGAAATTCGATTTCTTTTTCTTAAACCGGCACTTTTTTGCGTCTTCTTCTCTTCAAAATGGAAATTATTGGTAGATTCAGGACTAGCATTATTTTCATTTTCTAACTGTTGCAAAAAAGTGTCAAGTTCGGGAGTTGACATTCTCTTTGGAGTACTGTTAGCTTCACTAAAAAGTAACAACAGCAGGGAAATTGATGACTGTGGTTTATTGATTCTTAATGGTTCGATACTTGAATTTGCTGATGATGAAACATTTGAAGATTGTGAACCTTGAGAAATGCCACTAGATGTCGATGAAGCACTTCGAACGTGGCCAAGATGGAAATTAACTCCTAAACCTAAACCACCACTATTATTATTAAATAATGAAGAATTTTTCAATTGGTTATGTTCATGGAAGAATTGATTTTGCTCGCTGTAGAATGAGAACAATTCTTTTAAAAATGGTACCCAATTATTAAATTGTTCATCGTCAATACATGAAATCTTAATTGATACTAACTGTTGATCATCATCAATAGATTTAACTAATACTAATTCATTCAAAGATTTATTGATTGTTTTAATTGATAAATTTGATTTCTTGAACGGTGGGAAAAGTAAATTTCTTCCGATATTTGAATCTATTGCACAAATTGCTAAACTATCGATCTCCGAGAATTTAAAATTCAATGATCCTTTATAACTTTCTTCAACTTGGTCAGTTTGAACCATAGAAAATTGAGAAATTCCTCGAACATGAGTAGTGACTTGGTATTTTTCTTTGCTAACAATTGAACTTAACACTTCATCTAAAATTTCGTCATTATGAGCAGTTAAATAATCTTCTTTTGATGCAATTCTTGTTAATTTCTCTAAAGATCTGGTGGTATGAGATTTATGTAATGCCAGAAAATCAACAACCTCATTATCACTAAGTAAAACTAGCTCAATCATTTTCTTGTTGGTGATTTTATCCAATGGATGACTAAATTCAAATTCAAAGTAATCTCGTTTTAAAATCTTGTTTGAGTCGAAAGAATAATTAACATCATCAACTTTCTGTAAAGTACTAATATCTCTAGTCATGTTGAAATTTATTGAAAAATAATCAAAATATAATTTCTCATTATTCAAATAATCTTTGATTATATTCCATTGTATGTTAGCGAATTCTGCTGACTTTTTAAAATTCTTAGTAATTTCAATAAAAATATATTGTAATGAATAATCTTGAAATTTAAAATCGGGAATTGCAATTTCAAAATTTTGTGATAATTGGAAAAACCGATTAAGCAATTTAACAAACTCCTTATATCTAATAAATGGTAATTTCAATAGTTTCAGGGTATATTCAGGAACAAATGGGTCAAAATGATAATTTTGAGAATAGTCAATGTAAAACTTATTAAATTTCAAACACCATTGTGAAATATCTCGGAAACAGTATACTTCATCTAATTGCTTAATTTGATTTGACACGATATAACCATCTAATATTTGAAATAATTGTTGGTGAACATTGATTAAATTTTCAATAGATTTTAAATAGCCAGTGGTTTTGTTTAGATGGTAAGAAGTTGAAACATAGTCTAGAAGTTTTAATAATTTATAGCGATACAACTGTTCTTGGTTTTTCAACTCGATTAAGTAATTAGCTCTATTATTAATAGCAACATTAATTTTGGTTTCTTTTGGTGAATTGGTGTCTAATTGGAGTTCATCGAGAACTTTTAATGATAATTTGGACACTGGCATAGTAATAAAAGTAGACGGGTATTAAAGAATTAGATGAAGAAGACAGAGAAGAAATGAAATTAAAAGAGAAAAAAAATTGGCGACGAGACGAAATGAAGCAAATTAAAGGGCGAAATAAGAAACAAGAAACAAGAAATAAAATCAATAAAGTTGCTGGTGGTCAAAAAGAATGTGAACCATTCGAGAACCTCGATATTTTTTTATTTTGTTGGATAACGAAGTAGGATTCTCTGCAAGTAGGAGAGACAAAAAGTGCCCGTGTTTTTTTTTTATTTTTTTCTTGCTGTTGATGGCTTTTGGAAGGGATGTGTATCCTGAAAACCAAAACAAATTAATAAAATTATTAAGGAAATAGAAAGTTGAGACTAGCTAAGAGTTCGGTTTTCCTCTTGTTCTTGTTGTTGTTTAGTTGTCGCTTTTTTTTTGTCATTTTTTCTGAATGGTGGTTGCTTTTTGACCCTGCTTCTTCTGCAAAATTGACCGCGATATTGTTTTTGTCATTTTCCATGTCGCGTCATGGAACCTGCATGCAGCACCCATTATTATATAAGGATATGTTGGTCAAATCCCCCCTGCCGATTTACTGCCTTCAGCGATTGGTCTCACAATTATGGAAATTGATATCACTATTTGGAAATGGGCCAGCCCAGTTAATTATTTTAATTATTCAAATTAAAATAATGTCATTTGACATTTTGCACTCGCTAAATCAATTAAACTTAAACTGCCAATTCAATTATATTATCTCAGACGACAAACTAGGTTAAGGATTGTAGCAAAGAAAAAACGCGTATCTCCTTAGTAACAATAAACCTGAATGCTTCAAAAATTATTATTGTATACTGGCAAAATTTTATGCTAGTCACTGTAATCAGTACTCGATGCAGTGGGGAATACACAGATACACACTTTGCAAAAAGAATCTACATACTGTACGCAGAGGTTAGTTAACTGACTATAGTTATAGTGGCCCTCCTCTTTTTCATTTACTTCTTCTCCTGGCACTTGGGTTTTCTGAAACTCAACAGTGTTTAGGTTGATGAGACAGATCCATCTGTTTAGTACAAATCGATCGCTGAAGTGCAAATGCAAATCTTTTGTTCCTCCCTCCGTAGTCGTTGAGATTGGATTGAATTACCGAATAAAATTAATCGATATTAAACTGAATTATCTTCCCCCATGCATTATCCAAAAATAGTTAAGTAATTAATAAGTAATCAACACTTAAGTAGACTTTTAATTGGGTGTGTGCTGCTTGCCTTAATGCATTACAGTAAGCAATGCATTACTTACCTATCATAGTGGTACGCCGCGCTAGAGACACTGTTTCTCAACCCCTGCAAGAAAATTTATGCTGGCAGTTAAGTTAAACTCAACTCAGTCAGCTGTTGCCCAATTATTCCGCGCGATTGATGGTAAGGGGTATATTAACCCCTCGCTGAATTTTATCATCTCAAAGGAACTATTTGCTAACCCACTTGTTCCAGTTAATAGCCAAAGATCGATGATCAAATCTAGTTACAATCCATCAGCTGAGGAGCACAAGAAGCAAAAGAAGAAACAAATAAATAAGTCTAAGAAGCAGCGGCAACAACAACAACAACAACAAAAAAATCCGCCCACAGCTAAACACGATGATCGAGAACTAGGTGGTAAAAGTATATTTTTCGATCCTGAATTTAATCCAAAAGGAGTTGCTCCCCCAGGTTTTAAAAATCACTTCTACCCGTTAAAATACCCACACAATTATCCACTGTTGTCAAACATTCCATTACCTCCAGGTCC
The DNA here is from genome assembly GCA_030450195.1 of Saccharomycopsis sp. KB-2023a. Classification (NCBI taxonomy): domain Eukaryota; kingdom Fungi; phylum Ascomycota; class Saccharomycetes; order Ascoideales; family Saccharomycopsidaceae; genus Saccharomycopsis; species Saccharomycopsis sp. KB-2023a. Next base: position 61,284 of record JASJSC010000001.1, on the reverse strand, counting down.
ACCGCCAAAATTTTTCAAACCTCCTCCAACTTCAAATTCTGCTGCAGCAACAGTAGTGGCATCTGAAGAAAATATTAGAGATGTTAGATTAGTGCCCACCACTTTACTCAAGAGAAAATCACTGACGATTTCAAAGAATACAAAGAAAGTCAGACTCGAATCTGTAGATGATGATGATATTTAACAAACTATTTACATTCTATTAACACCTGGTCTCTCTTTTTACAACTATTTACAGCAAAAATGGCCTACCCTCTCCTATATATGATTAGAATACATCTGATAACACTTTAATTAATACCTCCCAAGTACCAAACATAATTATACTATTAGGCACAGTTCGAAGCAAATGAGGAGTCAATCCTCCATACATTGATTTGAACCCTTCTTCTTTAACAATAACTTTAAAACATTGGATCAACCCAGTGTACTTTGGTTTCCCATTCTTCAAACTAGGTGCCTGTCTTAATCTAGTTCTTACAACTTCATGAGGGTACGTGATTATCGACGCAAAAAATTTTGCAAACCCAGCAGAACCTGATCTAGCTGCCCATTCATAAGCTTCATCTAACCTTGATCTGACATACCCAGGTTGCAGCTCTCTATATCGTTGCCTCTTTGATAAAATTGATTTCAGTTGCTCGTACAACATCCATTGAATAACCCCTTCAGTCGATCCTAAATATGAAGCACTCAAACCTTTGTACAAAGCACCAATTCCTTCATTTCTCAACACTTTACTAAGGCAATCAAATGAATTCTTATATATTCTATTCTTATTATTTTTATCCAATTGAAGTCTAGTCTTAATTAACCAAATTGGATTAGTGAAAGTACTTGTCATTATCCCAGCATTGGCAGCACTAACTAAATGAATCCAAGTTGCTTCATTATTTTCATTAAAATTTTTACTTAAAAATTGCTTGGTTGTTCCATAAGTGAAAAAATTAATTGATCTGGCAGGTATCACTCCAACTAAATTTGGCCCCAATCCTTTAAATAATGATCTTGGTCCTTCTGTCGTATAGACATTTCTAATAATGCCAAAAGTTTCTCTAAAGTGTTGTGCACTTTGAATGAAAAAATTCTTAGACTTAACTGTAGCATTATACGATTTTTGATAAACATCACTTTGAAGTCTGGTTTTGACTACATCCAACGGGCAAGTTAATATCGCCCCAGCCATACCACCGATCCCACCAGCTACAAAATGAATCCATGGTTTCACTGCCTTAACCTTAATGGTATCTTCACTACCATTCCTCTGCTTGGCCACCAGTATATCATCAATTTTTATCGCATCTTTCAAATTCAAATTCTTCTCGTCTGACCCCAAGAATGGTAAAGATTCTTCTGCTACTTGCTCTATTTCAATCAATTTGTCTTTGGACATTGTCTTATATTAATTTCGCAAGCAGCTAGGTAGTTGGGTATTATTTTTCACAACAAAGATGCGAAAGTCATCTATAAAAAAATTTGCAGGCCCGCCATACTGGAGCCCACATAGAACTCACGGAAATTCATATCCACGCCTCTAATGCGAACAAGCAGTACCAAGAATGCTATTTTATTTCATTTTGGGGAAATAGTGCTTCAAATTCCCCTCTGGATCGCTTCGCTCGAGATGATCTTACACAAGACATTCCTACAAGGCTTCGCTTTTTGCTCGGCTCTTCAGTAACTTAGTTATAAATACATTTTTTATGACAATTACTTATCAAAAAAATAGATAGAGTGTATTGAAAGAAAAAAGCAGCTCATTATAAATGCTTCCTTTTTTAATTCAATTTTTTAATTATGTTTCATAAATTTCATCCCCCCATTTATTCTTCATCTTCACCACCTTCTTCAGATCCTTTAGCCAAGTTCTTTCTCTTGGTTCTACCTGGTCTACCACCACCATATGGAGAGTTTGGAGCAAAATCAATAAATTTTTGTGAATCTAATCTAACCATAAATGATGGGATAGAAACAACTTGAGATCCAACAGAAATGTGTCTTTGTTGAATTAAAACTCTAGCATGGTGAATGGATCTTGCCAAACCTAACTTGAAAACTTGAGTTTGTAAACGTCTTTCCAAGAAATCTTCAACTTTCAAAGCCAAAACATAATCTAATTTCATTTTATCTTCTGGTAAAACACCAACTCTAACTAATCTTCTAATTAAAGCATTACCTTCGAATAATCTTTTTGGATCTTTTTCATCTCTGGTCAATAAATCTCTAGCAGCTCTTCTAATTTTTGATAATTGGAAATTAATACGGTAAATTTCATGCTTGTTTTTTAAACCGTATTCACCATCCAATTTCAATTCAGAATCTAAACGAACTGATTCATATGGTCTTTTTGGAACAGAATAAGTTTTGGAATAAGTTCTTGGAGCACCTAAATTATTGTTAATATAAACTTCTCATGAAAAAACATTCACTATTAATAATTATTATTCCAATCTCTTCAAGTTCATTAATTCCATTTCATTCATTCATTCTATTTCAATAATAATCATATTCGCAAATAGCAATATCGATACGTACGTGGCATGTTGATTTATTCTTTTACCCTTTATTATAACAGTAGCTGGTTTGTATTATTCGATATTTGATTTTTTTTTTTTCACCAGTGTGTGTAAAGCGATCCTACAGTATGGAGGTTAGCAGCCATGAGAGGGAGAGTTTTTGAAATTTCACAGTCACGAAAAAGTGATAACCGCGTGACCAAACGAGGGCATATTTTTCACCCATACCAATCACGTGTGAGTTTATAGGGTTTTTATTGTAGCTGTCAAAAATACTCAACATGATAATCTGCAGCAGACCTGAGACATTAGATACTCGACCAGCAAGTCAAGTAGTTCTTCGGGAGCAGCCTCTCAGTGACCCTCAGTTACTGATCTTCTAGTGAAGCGCCCCAAGTTTGGCAAACAGTGGAAAACTCAATTACATAATTGCAAGAAAAATCTACTACAACAAGAAAATGAAACAATAATCGTACAAATTTTTCACCTCTCAACATCGGAAATTTAGTGGGTTTAGGTTTTTATTTGTAAATTGTTTTCTATTTTCACATAGTTCGGATTGAAATATTCTTAGCGGCGATTATTTCGTTCAAGTGAAAGAAATCACGTACCGCCACTAAATACTGTTGAAGCTGGTGTTAATTTCGTTGCGACAGGGAAAAGTCTTCAACGCTCATGCACCCTGCAAGGCGGGATAACATGAACCAGATTATTGCATACACTGAAGACAACAGTCAAGTATCAATGACATTCTCAAAGTAGCTTCAGTGGCTCGAATATCTCAAAACGATAGTAAATCGTATTGAATAATTGTATGGCTAATGTTAAAAAAAAGCAATTTTAATTGCAAAAAAACATATAAACAGCAAGTGGTATAAACAGCAAGTAGTCCCTTCTTGATGTTAAGAAAAGCCATCATTTTCAAACAAAATTTCAATTGAATTAAAACATATTAACAAGCATTTAGCATGAAAGATTCCATTGATTAGGGGGTGTTAGTTGCTTCGTTTAATGAATTCAACTGTAAATGAGAATCCATATCCGCCAAATTCTGGTTTTCTCTATTCCTGGGCCACATACAATATAAAACAAATATCTAATAATATCGGAAATCATTTTGTGAGAGAGTTTGCTAACCCATTCTTGTTCGGAGAACGCACTGAATTTACTGTCCTTTCTGCAAAACTAGTAAAGTCAGTTAAACCGATAAATAATAAATTTCTTTTTGATTTGAAATAGCTAGGCATTACATTTTACCTATGATAAATTAAATGCTTGCAAACGAGAATAATTTGTTTGTTGTTTCATTGAGAATTTCCATAGCAGGGGACTTTCATGGCCCTATTGGGTAACATCATCCGCGGATTTAAGGAGTAATTAATATTACAGCCAAACACCCCATATATATTGATCGATAATATGGCTAGTGCATGGCAGGCAAAGCAGGACTGAGAGCAAGGAAGTGCAGAGAGGGATAGAACGATGAGAAGAATTGACGCCAGAATAGAAGGTAGACTATATAAATTATTTGATAAGGGCAAAGGCTTCATATATTATAATAAATTGACCATACCAGGCGAGATTTTTTGAGCCTGCTTCAGAACTTCAACTGCACAGGCATTGACACTCAATTCAAAGGCGATTTGGCTATAATTCAATTTCTACAGGCAGGATTAACCGTGATCTTGACAAGGACACATATTGGCTAACTTTGGAGAGCAGGATGACTTGGTTACTCTAGTTAGGCTATTTAAGCTTAGGAACGGTTGGCGACTCAACGATACTGTACGTCAGCACCGCCTTGGTATGGACGGGTAGGATGAACTGGGAGTAGCCCGCGACTATTTAGTCACCATACCTGCGGCTGCTTTCATATGGATGATAGTGGTTGGTACAGTAAGGTTAACAGCCATAGTGTTAAACGTGTTAGGTCAAGGAAAGCGAAACCACGAGATAAGTTAACGATAATAATTAAGTATGGCGAGAAACAATTATGGGAAGGAGTAGAATATAGCCATATGGCTATGCACCGATAAGCATAACAAGGAAAAAAAGTCTAACAATCAAATGCAAGAACTAGGTAGTGGATATAATGGCATCGGTATGCCTAATGATAATTTCAATAATACTTCTCCCGTAAAGTAGATTTCTCATAATGGAGACTCTGTGCTTGTATAGAGCATTCGCTTCCGAAGTCTGTTACCTACCCCAATGGATTAACGGATTGACAGGAAGTTCAATCAAATTAGAATCTCATATTGGGGTGCGGCACTTTTCAATAACTAGGGACGGCGATCTAGTAGGATTGATCAGAGATGTGCAGAAAGTAACGAAAATACTAACCGAAAAGGCAAGAGGGAGTAGACTGCTAACACATGAAGGGGTAGTATTCGTTAAAGATGCGGACATAAATGACCAGGCTGAAATATTCTTAGGTGTCTCACAGATAAGGAAAACCAAATGAGATTGCTATTTACAGAAACAACCTGAGGAGGCAGCACACTACCTGCAAACCAGAAGGAACGGGGCGCAACGGAGGAGGTAGACTAGGATATATCTGGAAAAAGTCATGTGGGGGAGCTTCGTAGACTGATAGTGACAAGCAGGTACAAGGTAGCGAGCAATTTAAAGTAATTGGGATTGATGTATTGCGATGACAAGCTGACATTATTATTTGCAGGAATTTATGTTCGATGATGATGCTCATATAATGTTGAACCGCACTGAGGACATTTATTGTCATCTTCATCAAAGAAATCACTAGAGGGGCTTCTTTTCTGATTATTATTGAAACTATTTAATTGATTCATACTGATCAATTGGAATTTATTGTTGCTTGAATCATGAACCACCAATGCATCCCTAGCTGGATGATGTCTTAAAGAATTGTTAGTCAAAATTAAGAAAGGAAATGGTTTGGGTTTAATACTTACAAAATGACATTGAGGTTATCATCATAAACTATCGACGACATTCTAAATCAAATTATTACAATTCATCTAAATGAAGAAGATGCCAATTTATTGGTTCTCTACTTCCAAGAAGATGAATTTCAGTAAACGAAAATGAATGAATTGTATGTACATTATTAACATTATATAGGGTAATCTGTATAGTTATATAGAAATAAATGAAATAAATGAAAATATTGCCCAGCATATTTATACATTATGCGTGTAAAACGACTGACAAAAAAATCACAAAATTCATCATTCTATAACTAACAATGGGATTCTCAAATTCTTTTTTGCTTCAATTTTGGGGTCAATAACTGCTTTTTCAGATCTTTTGGATTTGGATTTGGTCAATCGTTCCGATGGATGTACGGTCACCACCTCAATAAGATGTGTTGGTGCTATTAACATATAAAATTTGCGAATACTTAAGTATGTTGTGGAAGAATGTTTCATGGTGCATAATAGTACCTACATAAGCCCACATGCCTGCAGGGCAAAACTATGGAGCAACAACGGAAATTATCAAATTCCTGTAATCTGCTTATCTATAATCGTTGGATGTAGCGCTATAGTTATTTCTTTTTAATTTTATTATTATCTACTGAGAAACCCATGATTTATTTAGCTTCTAATGTTTTATTTTTGTATACTGCCATTGAAGAAGGTGTTTCCAATAGACATCAATGGCGCGATTCCATTAAGATTTAACTAAATTACAAGGTGGAACTGCCGTCGCCTTTTCAGGCAAAGTCACAAAGAATGTATTGGTCCACTTATTAGAGCTTCAGGAAATTTTGTCTCAATTAGAGGCGATTCCCCCGTAATCTTCTTAACGGAGCTGGGTATTTGTGGTGGGATGGCACGCATAATAACTTGCCCTTGATCTAAGTTATTAGGAACTCAACTAGCAAATTAAGTTGGCCTTTGCGAGTGTCTCTGAGTCAATGATCTTTTAATGAAACACATAAAATTCAGTAACTTGCTGAATACTCAATTACAGATTGGTAAGAAAAATCAGAATGGCATGCGACAAAAATTGTTCCAAGAAAACAAACTGTGATCGAGTGGAGCAAATATTATTCGGCAGTGAGGGCAATGTGTCGAAAATATTGATTGAAATAACTGAGTGGCATGGCGGCAGTATTCTTGATATGGCAATGCCAGGTACTATCCATAAGCGGATTTGCGACGGTTAAATTATGGCAAAATGACTGTGATTAAATTTTTTTGAAAATTGCTTTTGATTGCTGATCATTTCTATTTTCGTATAGTTCCAAGTGAAATGGTCTCTTCATAAATCCTCAATTCTTTTAACTGAAACAAATCGCGTGTAGCAAATACCGTTGAAACCTTTTTTCATCACGTTGCGACTGCTAAAAACCCTCAAGGCTCATGTGTGCTGCAAGGTAGATAACATGAAACAAATTACTGGACACACTAAGATCTACCCCGACTATTAACCATGACAAGCTCAAAGTATCGTCAGTAGCACGAATATTACAAACTGGTAATTAAGCACGCTGAATAATGTTATGACCCAATGCTAAAACAGCACAATTTCAATTCCAAAAAAAAAAAATGAATATATAAACAGCAAGAATTTTCTTCTAAATGGCAAGAAAAACAATCATTTTCAAACAAAAAGTACAATAGAATACAATCAGACTAAATTATATTAACAAAATATCATCATGAAATTTTTGGCTATCATATTCATTATGTTTTTCAGCGTTGTCTTAGGTCAATATGATCAAGGTGACCACGGTGTTAATTACCAATCTGGTAATCACCGTAGTCGCCGTAATCATCGTAATCACCGTAATCGCCATAACCGTGATGATCGTGGTTCATCAAGATCAGGATCAGATTCAGGTTTAAAAAAAAGAGGTCTCACTCTTGATTGTGCCGACGCTGCCCATCCTTATTTTGATTATTGTTTGGGAAAAGTTGGGAAGGAGTATAGTAATCAAGGATGGGTTGAATCTCCACATTCATGTCTGTCCTATGATGAGTTCTTTAGCTGTGCTAAATACGAAACTTGTTTTCAAATTACTAAGGCCAAGTATAAAAATGCAATCAACGGATACTGTTATGGCAGTTAAGGGAATGTTTAGAACAAGTCATTAGCATAAACTACATATAACTATATAAATATAAAATAGAACATACCTTGAAATTGCATTACTTAGATTGTAGAAAAGCTAAATGAAAGATTCTACTCGTCATGACGTATTAGTGGCCTCATTTCATGAATTTCAACTATCATATCAGTGAATTTTCTAAAAATTGTTTGATAAAAAGGTCCCTACCTTCAAGGCGTTCCCTCCTTGTAATATGTGAAATCTTTGCAATGGCTGCATCATATTTTGTCCGAAAATAAGCACAACCTAGGCGACATTAAAATAAAATATATTCAGTTTAAAATAAATATCTAATAAAACAGGAAACTTTTCAATGAGGAGGTTTGATAACCCATTATACTTCTATAGACCAATAATCTTAGCCAAACCAATAAAAAATAAGCTTCTTTTATATTCGGAATATTTAGGCAGTATAAATATGATGAAATGCATGCTTATAAGCATTTTCACAGTAGGGCATTTTCCGTCTCTGTCGGGTAACATCACAGACGAAATTTAAAGATTAGTATGAACTGCAATGAACTCAGCCAAATGTCCCATATATATTAATAGATATCGAAAACAATGCCAGAACCGAATAATAATACAAATGGGCAACCACAGCCACAGCCACAGCAGCTGCTGCTGCTTCAACAACAACAGCAACAGCAACCTCAACAGCAGCCTCAGCAGCGGCCTCAGCCACAGCCACAGCAACAACAACAACAAACGGTAGAATTTGATTATTCTAGCGTCCCTATCAATGAACTAGAAACCTCTCGTATCAAACTCCTAAGTTTAACCAGATCGCTTCACCGATTGCAAGATGAAATATCTCGAGGCCCCATGCCTAAATGGGACTCACTCCATAACCAATACAGTGTCATAATAACTCAATTGTCGAGTTTATCTGCGGAACTCCTTCATTATTCTGAGATATTATCAGCACGTAACGTTTATCCACTTCCAAATTTCCCAACCACTCTGCAGGAAGGCTTGCTTAATACTTTGCTTCGGAAAAAACCAGCTCCTGAGGTGAGTGAATGGATAGATAGTGCAGATAAATTTGTAGAGGAGTTGGGAGTGAATGGTAATGGTGACGAAGGGGAGTTTATTACTGACTGTCTCGAGATTTTGGAGGCGGAAAAGGAAAATCATAATTTTGTGAGTTTGTTTACTCAAGAAGAAATCGATAATGGTGAAAACCAGAAACCTCATTCTTATCAAATTGATAAAACTCAATTGGATAACAAGGCAGCCAAGGAGAAATCAATAAATCTATCATTGAAATTTATGCATAGGGGGGAATAATAATAATATAATAATAAAAATAATAAAAATAATAATAGCAACAGTAGCATCGTAATATTAATAATACATTATTCATTTTACATTTTCTCGTTATTTATTGCTCTTCTGTAATCGTAGTCGCTGGCTTCCATAAGTGTAATGAGTTATCATTAGCCACTGAAGCAATCAACCAATCATCATTAGGATTCCAACTAATATCATTAACACCAAGCATGTGCCCACCATGCACGAAAAGTAATTCGTTCCTCTGTTTATCATCCGATATTTGACTTAAATCCCATAACTTTACAGCATTATCATCTTGTCCCCCGCTAGCCAAAACTTTAGATACACGGCTATTCCATTCGATAACAGTAATCGACCCCTTGTGAGCATTATTGATTTGATGACTAGGTTGGTCGATCTTTCGAATATCCCATATGTTTATCGTACCATTAAAATCACCAGTAGCTAAACAAAACATATTTTCAGAATTGAAACTTAGGGTGTTTATCGCCGATGTATGAATCAGACTATTTGTCATTATTATCTTTTCTTGTTTCCTTATATCAAACAAATTCAATGCTTTATCTTCCCCCACAGAAGCAAATATTGAATCATGTTTTGGTGCCCATTTAACATCATTGGCACCTCCGGGATGGATCGATTCATATTTTGTAATTGGTTTTAAAATTGGATTTTTACTATCAAATTTTCTGATGTCCCACAAAGCAATGTTACCATCTAAAGCGCATGAAACAAGTTGCCCTTCTTCTTGCATGTTCCAACTAAGTCCAAACCCTTCCAGTTGATGATATTGTAAAGTTATCTGAGGCTTGAAATTTTCGGCTGATCTTATTGATGATGAATGTTTGGTTCTATCAAATACGTAAATTTCACCTAAATTATTTATTGAGGCAATTAAATCTGGCTTTCGCGGGAGGTACCTTGCTTTATTTACTTCACCTTTATGTAGAATATTCTGAATGTTTGTAACTTTTCTAAAGCCAGAAATATCGTTAGCCATAAATTCTCGAGTCTCTGGATCATATTTATCAATTTTCACTGAATTTTCTAAATTTCCTATTGATACATTGGAGATTTGAAGATTTTCTGCTGAACTATTAGAAGTAAAAGTGGCTGTGATCAATCTATAAGTGGAACTTTTCTCTGAAATATGGTACTCGACATCTGGAAACCATTGCACCGTTAAAGACGGCCAAAGCAATGAACTTGTCTGAAGATAACTGTACAAATAAGGGGAATTCTTCTTCCAGATTCGGTAATTTCTCTGAATTTCTTCAGAGATCAATGCAGGGTGTTTTTCTTCTTGTCCATGGACAGACTCAGTAATTATAGGACTAGTTTCTGACTCCATTTGGTTAACTATTATGGTTTCTGATGATATTTCCACTCTAGCTTCTCTTTCAGCTATTATAGCGCTATGTCGTCTCCCGTATTAGCGCAACAATAGCCTTTTCAAATTGTCAATATTGAAACACGAAAAATTATAATTTTATTATCAAGAAAAAGAGCAATCACTTTGACGCGCTCACATCACATGGGATCCATACTGTTGGACAATATCACATGATCTTCGACCAATAAAAATTCCACTGAAACTGGCTCGCAACCGAACAAGTGTGTGAGGAAAAAAAAAGAGGAAAAATCAGACTGGAAATTATAGAAAACCTTTTAAACAAACCAAGTTCAAAAAGATGAGTTTCCGTGCTTGTAACAAACTCGTTTTCAAGGCTATCCGTCCAGTCAACCAAGTTCGTGTTGCCCCAATCGGTATCAGAGCTTTTTCAACCACACCAAGTGCTCAACAAGAAGTTCAAGATCCAAAAGCTAAGGCCAACTCAATCATTGATATTTTACCAGGGAGCAGTATCGTTTCTAAAACTGGGATTTTGGCAACCGCTGCTGCTGGTACTATCTATGCTGTTTCAAATCAATTGTATATTGTTAATGAGGAAACCATTTTAGTTGGTACATTTTTCGCCTTTGCTGGTATCATTGCCAAATTTGTGGCTCCATTGTATAAAGATTTTGCTGATCAAAGAGTTAAATCTGTCAGTGACATTTTAAACTCTGCTAGAACTTCTCATGTTGCAGCAGTTGAAACTAGAATTGATTCAGTTGCTCAATTGAAAGATGTTGTTAGTACCACTGACGCTTTATTTGACATTTCTAAAGAAACTGTTGAATTAGAAGCTAAAGCTTTTGAATTGAAACAAAAAGTTGACTTGGCTACTGAAGCTAGAACTACTTTAGAATCTTGGGTTAGACATGAAGCTAACGTTAGACAATTGGAACAAGAACAATTAGCTAAATCAGTTATTGCTAAAGTCCAAAAAGAAATTTCAAATCCAAAATTCCAAGAAAAGATCTTGCAACAATCTATTGCTGAAGTTGAAAAAGTATTCAGCGCTGCTAAATAAATAAAATAAAATCTTTTAATGCATCTGTTTCCATATTCAGCGTAAACAAAAATACAAAAAAACATACAAAAAAAAAAAACAGAAAAACAAGTATAATAAAGTATCTTTTTGAAAAAATTTGTAACTAAGAGACGAAATAATAAATGAAAAATATAGGTTATCAATAAGATTGCACTGGATTGTAGATCTCCATTACAATATGTACAAATATCATTGATGATGAGAATTTCTGCTTTGTATTTATTTGTTTAGGCCTTCACGTGCCACTCCCTCTCACCGTTGAAAAAAAAATATTTTAAACATCCGACTCGTTGGAATTGTCCCACACAACAGGAATAATTCCACTTGGTTGGTCTTTATATTTCAGTATCTCATCTAGTCAAATAAAGCTGTCATAATTAATTAAATCTGAAATTTTACAGCTCTCTTAAAATTTTATGAGATATTTGCTGACTGCAGTTGACTTGATTTAGATTTCAGTTGACTCTGAAACATTTGGGCAGTTTCTTTTTTTTGTTTTGTTATTTTTTTTCTCTGTTGTTATTTGTTTACATCTCTAATTATCGAAAAAATTTAAAAAATGGCTAAATCATCTTACCAACTCAAGGCTATACCTGATAGCAACATCAAGCAAATGAAGCCAAATTATCAATTGGATATAGTTCAACAGCCTTTACAAGCAAGGGCTTGTGGGAGTACCAAGTCGTGTAAGTCTACATTTTACGGTGACTATTATTCAAGTTTTTTCTTTTACTAACAGTTTAATTTAGTTGCTGGAAGAAGATCAATTGATCCACCTCCAATTATTAAAGTTGGGTTGTATACTCATAGGGGCACTGATGTGGTTAATCATTCTTACAATTTTTTGTTTATGACTGCAACCGCTGAGCTTGTGGATCAAAGCGAAGAAGAATTAGGGACGCCAGCAAGTATAAAGAATTTCAAAAAAAGAAAACCAAACCTTGAAAAAAATAAGAGTAATTTAATATTTGGTACAACAACGGTAGCCGCTAATTTATTGTCTAGTGTTAGTATGTCTGGGCCAATTGAAGAATCTGAAAATTCTTTGAAAGCATTCTTCGTGTTCAGTGATATTTCTGTTAGATATGAGGGTTATTATAAATTAAATTTCAGATTATTTGAATTTCCATTGACTAGAGATGGCAATCCTAATAATACCCCTGGATTGATTTACCGAGGTGGTGTCAAGTCAACGATCTTTAAAGTTTACAATGCAAAATATTTCCCTGGTTTGACTGAATCACCAAGATTAACGGTTATTTTGAAAAGCTTGGGTTCGAGAATCAGAGTTAGAAAATCTAATAAGAAAACTGATGGAACTCAATCTCGAAGTGAGGTTAGATCTAATCAAACTGCTACTGCCATCGCTGCTCCTTCTGCTACTGAAAATCAAAATAATGTTGATAGTAATGCTGCAAGCAACTTAAAAGTTTTATCAGAAATTTCATCGGCAGTAAGGCAAATGACCCAAGGTGACAGCAGCAACAATAATGAAAAAGTAGTGGCAGTTCCAGCACCTAATAATACGACTGCTACTACAGCTTCCAACAACAATAATAATTATCCACCATACTACAATCAAAACCAAGGTAATAACAATGTGTTTAGCCAGTACTACGCTGGCAATTCATATTTTGCTTACGGATATCAAGGAACTGGAAATGGCCAGAGTGGTTTTTCACAGCCATATGATCCTAAAAGTCAAGATAATAATGCTGCTGCGCAGTTGACAACTCAAAGTGTCATTGAACTGGCGACTCAAGCAGCGACTGCGTTAGCAGTTAATGCAGCGGCCGCAGCAGTTCAGCAGCAGCAACAACAGCAAGAAGAACAACAACAACAAAAACTGCTTATAAAGCAAGAAGTAACTGCTGATGAAAATATTGATGACGAGTTTAAGAAAGTTGTTGCAGAACCAGAGGCTCAAACTGAAGCCGAAGCAAGCTGAATGAAAGGTTTTTTACTGAACAAAATATGTTTACTATGAAATTATATAATTGCTTTTCAATTTGTATTTTAGGTGTATATGTAATGGAAAAAAAATAAAGAAAGAAAAATACTATTTTATATAAAAACTACATTCTTTTAGTAGTGTTATTTGATAATGAAGAATCATTATCCTTCCATGAAGTTGTATCGTTTTCATTATCCAATTCTTCTTTAAATTCCTCTTTCCGCATTATTTCACTTACATTGGCCAACTCCTTCCTCACATCTTCAATCCCATTTCTTACATTTTCAAAGTGTTCCTTATTGTACAAGTATTTTAAATTCTCGATTTTATCCAAATCAATATCAAATTCAAACCAAACTTTTTTATTATAATCAGTGTCAATGTTTTTCTCAATTTTTTTAATTGAATCCAACAAATTTACTTGAGATTTTTTCAAATCTCGAAAGTTTGACTCATAATTTGAAGTGAAAAATGATCGATTCTTAATTGCAGCATTAGACATCTTTTTAACGTCATCAAGAACATCAATTTGGGTCCATAGTTTATCTTGATAATTTATCGCTGGTTGAATCGAAGGTATCTTATCAACTAGTCGAGGATAATCTTCATCATGCGTGGTAATATTCAAATTGCTAGTAAGAGCAGAATCCCTCCTCCCAGTAGCTGAAAAGCTTTCAAAATTTGACACTGAATCAATTCCTTCCAAATGAATTTCAGGTAATTCTAGTTTTGCCTGTGGCTGTTCTTCAGCAAATGGTGACGCTAGCAACAGATCATTTATTCTGCTTTCTTCAAAAGCTGTACTGAAATTTTGAGCACTCGAAGGTGATTGTTGAGGACTAAGATCATAATGTCCCAAAGTACTTCTTCTGCCTAATCTAGTTCTAATGTTGCTTTTTTGTGGTGAATAACCTTGTGTGTTGTTTGGCTGGGACACTGCCCGTTTTTGATTCACATTCGTTACGTAATTATCATCTTTTGCCCTAATAACTGACATGGGAGAATTGTCGGGTACCGAATCAAGGTCATGGAAACTACTTCTCTCTGATTCGTATTCTCCTGGTGAGGTCTTTGTTCTTTCTAATCCAGACATGTTGATGTTTATGATTGATGACGCATTGAGATAGGGCGGGCACTCTTCTTTGTACGAAGAGCTTACCCTGCGCGAACACCCTAATTATGTCCCCTCATAAAGACCATTCGTTCTACAAAGATCAGTAAGTAATTGTAATGCAAATTAAAATTTATATTTTAGGTCTAGCAGGATCCCATGGCCCTTGTAATTCATTTTTATATTGTTGAAGAAAAATGAAATATCCAGGACAAAAGAAAGCAATGAAAAAATTAACAGTAAACCAAAAAACAATGATAATGTAATTATTAATAACAAAAAATATAAGCAAACTAACAATCGTGAAATAAAAAAGTCCTAGAACTGCACAAACATTATAGCTCAATGTCTTTCTTATTCGAAACTGGAAAATCGGGAACAATCCATAAACTTGAATAGACACTAAAATAAAACAAAATACTTCCATGTTTGAATATAATCTCGATGATAAAACAATAACATTAGAAAATAGCAAGTTCGTTGATAGCACCGAAGATTGGAAATTTTCATTTTTATTAATATCGTATTCGTAATTATGGCATATAACATTCAAAATCGTAAGCCAACTTGATAATGCCCAAATCGAATCAGAAGAAGTTGAAATTGTGAGTGACCTAAGCACTGGCGATAACGTTAATATCGTAAACACAATCAATAATGTGGATTTAAGAATTGATAATTGATTCAAGAAACTTTTATTCTCCAACGCATAATTATCCCAAATGAAATAACCCAATACAGTGCAAATTGAACAAATCATCGTCGGCACATACGGTGACCAGTTCCTATTATACATGGCAAAAAATAATATAACCACAATTGATGTGTCACACAAATGTAAGTTTATCAAACTGAAATCTCTGACCAATCTCCAATAAGAGTACTTTGTCACGGTAGAGTTTCTTCTCAATTGAGATAAAAATGATGAGTCCACATAATTATCCGGATAATTTTGTTCCAACCATAAAAGTTTCCGCCAAGGTTCTTTGAATTGTCGATTTTGACGTCTTCTGGAATCAGAATAGTCTGCCAAATTGGTTGACGATTTATATTGTCTATCTGAAGCCATCTAAATCATAATAGTAATCTCTAGCCTCAAAAAGGGGAAAAAGGCATTAGTTACCAACAACCTTATTGAAAATTTCCACGTCTGTCATTTTTAAATTTATTTTCCTCTTTTTTTTTCTTTTTTTTTTTTTTATTAATATGCGTATTAGTCAGCCGGTTAAGTGTATGAAACCTTCCACCAAGATTACTAATCTTGACATCCGGACACCTGGTATCAGAAAATTATATTAGGAAAGGAATTTTTGAAAATGAGAGAATCAATTTGTCCTTCTTCGGCAACCAGCTCGGATTCTTGTCAATTGTATAATATCACAATTTGCGTTAGTGTTTGTTTTATAAATTCAAATGTCTACGGCTATTGAAGAACCTCATGAAGGACCTAACTTAAACATTACTCTTACCTGCCCTGATTGCAAAACTTATCCACCTCAATTAATTGAAGCTTATGCAAGTGGCGATTTAATTTGTTCTCAATGTGGTTTGGTAATTTGTGATAGAATCATTGATACAAGATCAGAATGGCGTACTTTCTCTAATGATGATCAAAATGGTAGTGATCCTAGTCGTGTGGGTGATGCTGGAAACCCATTGCTTGATGGTGATCAATTATCAACCTTGATTTCATTTGATAAGAAAGATTCGAAGGCTAATAAGGAATTAACTAGAGCTCAAAATAGAAGTTTGGTCGATAAAAAAGATAATCAGCTACAGGCTGCTTTCTCCAAAATTTCCCAAATGTGTGAAACCTTTGCCTTGCCAAAAATTGTACAAGACGCAGCAAAAGAAGTGTACAAATTGTCTTATGAAGAAAAACCTTTGAAAGGGAAATCTCAAGAGTCCATTATGGCTGCTGCAATTTTTATTGGGTGTAGAAAAGCAAATGTTGCTAGAACTTTTAAAGAAATATGGGCGTTGACTAAAGTTCCAAAGAAAGAAATTGGAAAGACTTTTAAGATTATGAAAACTATCATTGAAGAAAAAGGTCATTCTTCTAATAACAATAACGATACTATTCAAACCACGCAAACGAATGCCGAAGATTTGATTCGTAGATTTTGTTCTCGTTTGGGTTTGAATATTCAAGTTACCAATGCCGCTGAACACATTGCAAGAAGAGTTAAAGAAGTTGGGGTTTTGGGTGGAAGAAGTCCAACTACTATTACTGCTGCAGTTATTTATATGGCTGGTATCTTGTTTAAGGTTGATTTGAGTCCTCAACGAATTTCAAATAGTACTGGTGTTAGTGAAGGTACAATTAAGACGAGTTACAAATTGCTTGATGCAAGAAAGTCTGAATTGATTGACCAATTTATGATCACCAATGGTAAAGTTGAGCCTAAGGCTTGATCATTCTAAAGTAAGTTTTGACCTTTAAAAGATGTGAAATATTTTTTCTTTTTTTTTTGCCAATTTTTTTTTTTTTTTTTTTTTTTTTGGTTTTTTTTTTTTTGTTTTTTTTTTTTTTTTTTTTTTTTGCATAAATGAAAGTCTTATTTATAAGATGTTATTTTTTTGAAGCATTCTAAGAGATACAAAAAAGGATTAAAAAAAAATTATCAAGAATCGATTGATTTTATATATTTTATATATTTTGGTATGTATGCATCTATATACACATGTTGCCATATGTACTATGGTTAAAGGCCCTGTAGCAAAACGTCAATAAAAGCCCCCCGTAAACAACACGAATCGCAGTACTTTGGCTAAGTAACCCTTTTTTACCAATAGAAATCTATATAAATTTAATTCAAGCTGGGGTTATTATTATTTTTTCTTTCTTCTTTAATTGTTAAGACTTTAGCCTCAAAGATGTCTGCAATTACTTTTAAGAAGTTTAATCTTCCTCCAATTACAAGAGGTATACTAGGGTTTAATGTGCTAATATCATTACTCGTGCTTTTCTTGAAACACTCAGGAAAACTGGAACTTGAAACAGATCAGGGAGAAATTGATACTTCCTTTATAGCTATTCCATTATTTGAATTGATCCCAAGCAGTGTGCTTAAATTTCCCTGGACTTTGGTGATTTCATCATTTTTTGAAACTACTATTTTGGGTTTTATATTTCTAATTATTAACACCGTGATATGTATAAGATATTTCGAAAAGGTATGGGGATCTAAAGAAATTGTTAAATTTTTGTTAATTTTGTCAACTTTAACCAATTTGTTGACATGTGTATCCATAATTTTACTTTCATCAATTCGAAGTGCGATGCCAATTGGTGGGGCATTTTCCTTGATAATAGGGTTTGTTGTGGCATTCAAACAAATGGTTCCTGAACATAATTTAATTTTTTTTCAAGGTTTATTTCATTTAAGAGTTAAACATGTTCCATTTATTTTATTGATTGTGGTAGATTTAGTGTCACTAATTTCTCAATCATACTATCCAGCCCTTAATTCGAATTTGAGCTTTTTAATATCTTGGGTTTATTTGAGATTTTATCAATCAACATTAATTGAGCCTCTTATCCCATTAACTTCAAGTGATGAAGCCACTGGAGATAGTCAACCATTTGGTGTTACAAGAATTAGAGGTGACGCCTCAGACACTTTCGCGTTTGCCTATTTTTTCCCTGACGCAATTAATCCAATTGTTTCGCCGTTATTTGATTTGATTTATAAAGGTTTTACCAGTACTGGGTTAATTCCAACTTTCAATGAAGATGATGTTGCCCAATCTAATCAACGAGCAGCTAATAGAACCGCATCTAATAATCGAGCCAATAGCTCAAGCAATATAGCAGAGCGAAGAAGGCAGGTTGCTTTGAAAGTGCTAGAAGAAAGAATTGGAAGTAATTCATAAGGTATACTGTGTGTTATGTATTTTGTCTGGCGATTGTAAGAACATTGTTTTAGCGCTACTAGTTCGCAGTCAGAATAACTTCACTTAAAATTATACTTTCTATATTTTTCAAGAAGCCATTGAAGTTTGTAATTACTGAATCTGTATATTTGGAAAATGACTCCCTAGTCCATCTTTTTCTATGTATGTTGTAGATGCCGCGGTGAAGCCGCTTGTTATCTTGGATGATCGTGTGAAGAAAAACAATCCTGACGTCGGATTGCTTTCCGGCGGAGCGTTTTCTTCAGACAGATAAAAACGTTTACCATTGTTGTTCGAAAGATATCCTAGAAGTATATCAATTGATCCGTTAGTGATAATTGCTAATTTGACATTTAAACAATATCTTTATTTTTCGAAGTGACTGGTGCTTAGTATTTACATCACGTTCAACACCATCCCACGATATTACTGATACGGGTTATCAATGACAAACAGCGAAGGTAGATCATCGCCAAGTTCCAGTGTGTCTTCAATGTCACTTGAGAGCTCATATCTCCATTCAGATTTATCTAATATCCCCTTTACCAATAAAATTACATTTTATTTGAATGGCAAGAAAAGCACTATTACCAATCCAACTCCTGATGGTTCGTTATCGGATTTTATAAGATCTGGAGAATACATGAATCTAACTGGGACCAAAATTGGCTGTAATGAAGGTGGCTGTGGTGCTTGTACTGTGGTAATTGGTTCTAATGATAAAGTCAAAGGGAAAGTTTTTTACAGGGCTGTCAATTCGTGTATTGTTCCATTATTAGCTATTGAGGGTTGCCATTTGATTACCGTTGAAGGAATTGGTAACGTCAAAAACTTGCATCCAATTCAAGAACGATTAGCAAAATTTCATGGGTCGCAATGTGGATTTTGTACCCCAGGAATTATTATGTCAATGTATGCTCTACTAAGAAATAACCCAAAACCTCCTATGGAAGATATTTTGGAAGCGTTGGATGGCAATTTATGCAGATGCACTGGGTATATCACAATCATTCATTCATTGATTACATTTGCCGTCGACTATGATCCTGAAGTAAATTCATTGACTGAATTGAGTAAAATGCTTACTTTCAAAGAAAGTGAAACTGAAGTTTGTGCAAAAGGTGAAAATTGTTGTAAAAAAACGAAAAGTGAAAATTGTGGTAAAGCTGAAAATGAAATTGACATGAACGAAAAGTTTTCATTTTTCTCTCCTAATGGTTTGCCATTGAAACAATATAATTCAAAAGATGATCTTCCTTTTCCGAAGGAATTGTTAAATTATAAGCTAACTCCAATTTTCTATGGTAACGAAAGCAAAGTTTGGATTAAACCTACAACAAAAGATCAATTGCTTCAACTAATTGCATTCTACAACAGCTTCCCCAGTGCATCCTATAAATTGGTTTCTGGATCATCAGAATTTCAAGTGGAGAACTATGTGAATCCATTAATCAATTTCCAAGTTTTAATTTACATCAATGCGATTCCAGAGTTAAATACTCATTGGAAATATGATGAAAAGGAAGGATTAGAGATTTCTGGGAATTTCACTTTAAGTAATTTGGAAGAAGTTTGTAGTAGCTTATTTGAGGCAAATTTGAAAAAATCTGAACAATTCCAAAACAGCGCCCGTGGTAAAGCTCAAGTTTATGGTGCCATAAAAGATCAATTAAAATTATTTGCAGGTAGACAAATTAGAAATGCCGGGACTGTTCCAGGCAATATTGTGACTGCCTCACCAATTGCTGATTTAAATCCGTGCTTGGTATCTGCCAATGCGTCATTTACCTGTGAATATTTAGATGATAATAAATTCAAGGAGTCGCTGATTTCATTACGTGATTTTTTTGTGGGATATAGAAAAACGAAGTTACCTTCAAATTCTTTGATTACCAAGATTTTAATCCCAAATACAAAATTTGAAAACCACGAATTTGAGTTTATTAAATCTTACAAACAAAGCAAAAGACGAGATGATGATATTTCCATTGTTACTGCATGTTTAAGAATAAAATTCAATTTAAAATCAGCTAAGGAAGAAGTCAGAGAGTTCGAAATTACTGATGCAGTGTTGTGTTACGGAGGAATGGCCCCAATGACAGTTGAAGCAAAGAAAGCTGCTGATGCTTTAATTAAGAGTGTTATTTACATTCCTATTAAAGGTGATTTTTCTAATTATTTAGAGAAAAACAATGAAATTTTGGAGTCTGCCATCAATGCATTGTCTGAAGAGTTTAATTTAGCTTATGGGGTTCCAGGTGGGATGAGTAATTACAGAAGATGTTTGACAGTTTCATTTTTTTATAAGTTTTTCCAATACTGTTTGAATGGGTTAATAGACATCGTGGATACAAGCAGCGATAAAGCAAAATGGATTGACATTGAAGCATTGAAAACCATTCACCGTGAAATTCCAAAAGGCAGTCGAGATCTTAAACAGCCTTTTAAAGAATCAGTTGTTGGTGGTTCTGATGTTCATTTATCTGGATTGAAACAAGTGACTGGTGAAGCCATTTATGTTGAAGACATGCCAATTCAATATAATGAATTACATGGTGCTTTGGTTACCTCAACTAGAGCGTATGCGAAAATTGCTAGTGTCGATTGGTCCAAAGCTTTGAAACATCATGGCAGTATTGTTGGTTATTTGGATATTAATGATGTTGCTAGTAAAGAACAAAATTTGTGGGGTAATTTTAATTTTGGAAGAGAAGAATTTTTTGCTGATGGTGAAGTGAAATTTTATGGACAAACGATTGGTGTTATTATTGGTAAAGATAGACATAAATGTTATGAGGCAGCGAAGAAAGTTGAAGTAGTTTATGAAGATTTAAAGCCAATTATTAGTATTGAAGAAGCAATTGAAGCAGAATCATATTTTGATGATCACAGAATAACTGAAAAGGGTGATTGGGAACAAGCATTCAAAGAAGCTAAGTATATTTTTGAAAATACCACTCGAATTGGGTCACAAGAACAATTTTATTTTGAAACTCAGAATTGCTTAGCGGTGACAGAAGAAGATGGTGAATTGAAAATTTATTCGTCAACTCAAAATCCAACTGAATGTCAAGAATATGCGTCACATATAACTGGCATACCATCAAATAAGATTGTTTGTCGTGTTAAAAGACTTGGCGGTGGTTTTGGCGGTAAAGAAACGAGATCAGTAATTTATAGTTCAATTGCATCACTTGCTGCTCTTAAATTTAAAAGACCAATTAGAATAGCTTTGACTAGATTGGAAGATATGCAAACTACTGGTCAGCGACATCCATTTTTGATGAAATGGAAAGTTGGGCTTGATAAAAATTTTAGATTTGTCGCTTTGGATGCTAAATTGTATGCCAATGCTGGTTGGTCAATGGATTTGACCAGAGGAGTGGTCGATCGAGCAGTGTTTCATTCAGCAAATTGTTACAATTTCCCAAATGCCAGAGTTCACGGCATACCATGCAAAACCAATACAATTTCAAATACTGCCTTCCGAACATTTGGTGGTGTTCAAGGAGTTTATTTGGGCGAGTCTATTATTTACCATGTTAGTGAAAAAACTGGGGTTAGTCCTGAGAGGTTGCGGGAAATTAATTATTTACAATTGGGCGACACCACGACTTACAAGCAATCGCTTGGTGAAGATTATTCAATTCCGACATTGTTGAGTGAAAATAGAAAACAAATAAACTTTGATGAGGCTAGGAATGACATTGAGAAGTTCAATGCAACTAACAAGTGGATTAAGCGAGGTCTTGCGCAAGTCCCTTGTATGTTTGGGATATCATTTGGTGTTAAGTTTTTAAATCAAGCTGGAGCTTTAGTTCACATTTACAAAGATGGTTCAGTGTTGGTGTCGCACGGTGGTACGGAAATGGGACAAGGATTACACACAAAGATGGCAATGATCGCCGCAGAAGAGTTACAAGTTCCTTTGGAGAAAGTTTTTATCTCCGAGACGTCAACTCAAGTTGTCGCTAATACCTCAGCAACTGCAGCAAGTGCATCAACTGATTTGAATGGTATGGCAGTTAAATATGCCTGTGAAAAGATTATGAAAAGACTTGAACCAATCAAAAGGAAATTTCCTGAGGCTTCGTTTGATGAAATTGTTAACAAGGCATATTTTGAAAGAATTAATTTATCTGCCAATGGGTTTTATAAAACGCCTGACATTGACTATCAATGGGGACATCCTAACCCTGGCCCCGCATTCTTTTACTTTACTCAAGGTGCTGGATCATCAATAGTTGAGGTCGATACATTAACTGGTGATTGGACTTGTTTGAGAACTGATATTAAGATGGATGTGGGTAGATCAATTAATCATGCTGTGGATTTGGGTCAAATTGAAGGTGCTTTTGTTCAAGGAATGGGGTTGATGACAATTGAAAATTCGCTTTGGTTAAGAAGAACCGGAGCATTAGCTACAACTGGTCCAGGATCATATAAAATCCCAGGTTTTAAAGATGTTCCGCAAAAATTCAATGTTTCTTTGTTAACTGATAGAGACTTTAGTCATTTAAAGACTGTGAAATACTCCAAGGGAATTGGTGAACCACCGCTTATTCTTGGCATGAGTGTTCATTTTGCGATCAGAGATGCCTTGGGTTATGCCCGACAAGATAACGGACTTGGCAGAGACTTACCATTTATCAGTCCATTGACAACTGAAAGAATTCGCTTGGCAGTTGGGGATAGATTATCGAAAAGAACTGCAGTTGAACCAAAAGAAGGTGAGATGAGCTTCTTCATGGAAGCCTAAATAATCAGGGTGGTGATTAGTGCAAATATTGGCATCTATTTTATTTTATTTATTTTTAGTTTGGTTATTTTATTTATTTTTGCGTAGGTTTAACGCAACAAATTTAGAACTTCCCAATCAACAATGTGGTGGTTCTAAATGCGCTTATTTATTGTGATTGTTTATTTTGGTTTTATATGAAAATACATGCAAAAATGTGCGGTTCGCCATTAGTTGTCGCTAGACGTTACTTTTGTTCAAGGAGGTATCAATACTACCAACGACGAAGTCGAAGAAGTTTATGTGAGCCGAGGGGGCATTACTGGCAACCATAAACTATACCAATACGAGATAATTATAGGAGATCGAAAAATGTGTAAATATGGGCTCATTTTATAGAAAACAAAAAAAAAAAATTTTGACAAAAATATTCACTAACCATTGATCATTTATACTGCTCTATTTTATTCGCTGTTGCCTACCTTTTCTCATCCAAGACGCTGAAAAGAAAGATGAAACTCTTGCTTCACCACTTGTGCTTCTACAAGTGTTGCTGCCAGAGAATTCCCTTTCCACACTGCTGCTGTGGATGTTTTTCCAAACAAGTACAATGTTGTCCTCAAGGATGAATTGAGTGCCGATAAAGTCAGCAGGCACGAAAATTGGGTTGCTGTTATAGTCCTTGCTCTAACGGTCAAAGAAAAAACACTAATATCATTAAAGGCTTGCAATTGGTTATAGAATCTCGTAAAGCGAAAAATTGCAAAGTCTGAACCACTAACATGTCTCAATTCTGGAAAGGCCTCAACTAAGCAGCAAATAGAGCAGTTTTCGTCAGCTTTGAATTTTCATTCTCTAGTTAATTTCTTTCTTATGTCATTATTCATTGTGTTTTTTTCATTTTTGGCTGGACTTGAATTTTGACAACTTTTGTGTATAACTGTGTTTCTAATACAGGGCGTATTTAAATCTAGTTGTAGAAGTTTTTTTTTTTTTCAATTGGAGAATCAAGAATTCATTCTATCTTTCCAACATTTCGATAAGTGGCTCCCAGAATTTTTAAGAGATCTCTCGAGGCGAGTCCCCCCATCATCAACGCGCGCTGTTTGACGTACATCAACACACTCGTCGGGGTAACTCGAGCTATTTTGAGAATCGATCAATTTTTTCCCCATATTAATGAGGCGTAATTTGCAACATACTGTCTGTTTGAACGCGAACAAGATGTCCTCATTAGATGAGCAATCATTGAAACGGAAGGCTAGATTAGAGCAACTACGTAATAGAAACAAACAGTCCAAGTCAAATGTCGAATCAAAGGTTGACTCAGATGTCGAGCCACAAAGTATTGAGCCACAGAGTATTGAGCCAGAAAGTATTGAGACAGAAAGTATTGAGACAGAAAGTATTGAGACGGAAGAACTTAAACCAAAACCAGCAAGATTAGTTTCCAGAAACTTTGATCACTCAACCAAACACGCGATTAATGAGCCATTAAAACTAGAATTTAATGGTGAGTCCGTGGAAGTTATCTCGGGTGCCCTTGAAAGGCGACTTCTAAATAATTTGGCGCAAAAATACCATTTAAACGATCAATATGAACAGCCCACAGAGAAATCTAAAAATCATTTCCAATTAGAACTTGACAATTACGAAACTCGGTTAGATTTACTAACAAAAAAATCTATTCGATATCTTCTAAAACAACGGCTAAATGAAGAACTGAAATAAATACTACATGTATATAAGATAATGCAAAGTCTATTCATGATCACCATAGATGGCTTCATACAAGTACAAAATGGCAAATATGAAGAACGTCACCGCTCCTCCTAAAGTAATCTGTTTCATACTAATCTTTGAAGATAAAACGTATCCACCAACAACAGCAACTGCGGTACAAGCAACATGAGCAACTGTGGCCCCCATTATAACGAACCAATAATCACTTCCTGCAGCCATAGCAATTGTAGCAATTTGAGATCTGTCCCCCCACTCACCAAGAAAAGTCAAGGTGAAAACTTGAACCCAAGTTGGAGACAAAACATAGCCAGCCAATTGTTTTAATTGTTCTAAGTATTGTTTGTATCCAGTAACTGTAGAAGTTGCTCCAGCTTCAAGATCACCATTCTTATCATTAAGAGAACTAAGAGCAATTTCTTCTTCAACTTCAGCCATTTCATCGTTGACGCCAACTTCATTAGACATTGCAAGACCTTCTTGAAGTAATTTATACCCAAAGACAACAAAAAGTATACAGGCTAAAAATTGTGTAAATCTTTGAGGTATTAAGGCAGGTAAAGTGTGTCCAACGATTCCTGATAAAACTGTCATAATGACTAACGCACTAGATGCTGCACTGAAAACAACTAGTCTTGGAGATCTCATAGCCATTAAAGCAGCGATAAGAAAAGTCTTATCACCGATTTCTGAGACAACAATCATAGAAACTGCCATGACAAATGAATGGAAATCGGATGATTTTTCCTCTTTAGCTTCTTCAACTTTAAGAGTTGTCTTCTTCTTTGGTTTTTCTTCATCTTGCATATAAAGTGGAACGTCTTCAATGTCTTCTTTAACTGTAGTAGCTGGTTTGATCTCTGTGACTTTCCCTGATTTGCTTTTGGCATGAAATTTCTCACTCACTTCAACATCACCACCTATCATATCACTCTTCTTGGCATCAAAGTTAGAATTTACTTCAGCGTGGTCAGCAATCACCACATCAGCACCAACGTAACTGGCTAATACAAAAGCCAATAATAGTTGATTTTTCGACAACATTATGATATGATACAATATTTTGTTGCTGATTTCTGTTATCAAAATTTTTTTTAATATTTTTCATTGGCTTCAGGACACGACATGCAGGAGCCACCCGTGAGGGTCGGGAAATTCTCTAATTGATAAATCAAAATCTACAAAAATATATCATTTATCGTATATTAAACATGTTATATTTGGTTATTTTAATGAGATGATGGTACTGGGTTATCTATGACTTTTCCATCTTGAACTTCACCTTTTGCAACCCAACCACCATAATGTACTGATTCACCTAATTTTTCCTCCATCTTTTGGAATTTCTTAACAATTTCTGGTCTAAATTGTCTAATTAAACCTTGAACAGGCCAAGCAGCAGCATCACCTAAAGCACAAATGGTATGAGCTTCAATTTCTTTAGAGATTTCCCAAATCATATCAATTTCTTTTTCAGTACCTTGACCATTAGCAAATCTTCTCATTATTCTATCTAACCAAGTGGTACCTTCTCTGCATGGAGTACATTGACCACAAGATTCATGTTTATAAAATGCTGATAATCTTTGAATAGCACGAACCACATCAGTTTGCTTATTCATAACAATGACTGCAGCGGTACCTAAACCAGATCCGACATCTCTTAAAGCATCAAAATCCATAAGAACGTCGGTACATATACTTTTTGGCAAAATTGGAACAGATGAACCACCTGGAATAATCCCCAATAAGTTATCCCATCCACCTATAACACCACCACAATGTTTTTCTATTAACTCTTTCAATGGGATTGACATTTCTTCTTCAACCACACATGGTTTGTTAACATGACCAGAGATACCAAAAACTTTAACTCCAGCGTTTCTTGGTCTACCAAATGAAGCAAACCAATCACCACCTCTTCTTAAAATAGTAGGAGCAACAGCAACTGTCTCGACATTGGTAACAGTTGATGGTCTACCAAATAACCCAACACCTGCAGGGAAAGGTGGCTTCAATCTTGGCTTACCAGCTTTACCTTCAATGGATTCAATTAATGCGGTTTCTTCACCACAAATATAAGCCCCAGCACCACGATGAATGTAAATATCAAAATCGTAACCAGAATTACAAGCGTTTTTACCAATTAATCCAGCTTTGTATGCTTCATTAATTGCCTTCTGTAACACAACTGCCTCATTATAAAATTCCCCTCTAATATAAATGTAAGCAGCGGTAGCATTCATAGCTCTACCGGCTAATAAACAACCTTCAACTAATTTATGAGGATCTTTTCTCATAATTTCTCTATCTTTGCAAGTACCCGGTTCCCCTTCATCAGCATTGACCACTAAATATCTTGGACCAACATTTTTTTCCCATCCTGGTGGGTTCATAAATGACCATTTCAATCCTGATGGGAAACCTGCACCACCACGACCTCTAAGACCTGATTTCTTCATTTCGTCAATGATCCATTTATCACCTTTCAAGATGATTTCTTTGGTTTTGTACCAATCACCCATTTTCATGGCAGATTTAAGATCACTTCCGTAATTATCATACAAGTTTTGAAAAATTCTATCTTGGTCACTTAAATTACCATATTTACGTGGAGCAGCTTCTTCGGTGACAGTAGCTAACCCACGCTTCAATAATCTTGGTGAGCATCTCACAATTGGATTACGAATCATGTTTAATGGTTGGTTGTTTAAAGAGTGAGATTTTCAGTTTTCTCTTTTTTTTTTTCTTTTTCTTATTAAACTTATTTTGAGAAAATCTGATTGGGTGAAAGGTTATGTGCGATGTCCAGTAACCTCCGCGATAGTCTCCACTTTGGCAACTGAAGAATACACAAAAATCAAACAAAAATTAGTCAGTAATATCGATTGATGATAATAGTTTACTTATTTTGATATAAATTTTAATAAAATTGGATTCCCCTTGTAGATGTGCCCATTTTCCTCATGTGGAAGCTGTCGCGGTGCTGCTCCGCTTAGAAGCCCCGCCGCCAATCTCTAAAACAAATAAAAAAAAAAGCATCACCATCG
This sequence comes from Saccharomycopsis sp. KB-2023a, assembly GCA_030450195.1. Lineage (NCBI taxonomy): Eukaryota > Fungi > Ascomycota > Saccharomycetes > Ascoideales > Saccharomycopsidaceae > Saccharomycopsis > Saccharomycopsis sp. KB-2023a. The sequence continues at coordinate 33,446 of JASJSC010000001.1, read as the reverse complement.
AATCTACAACACAGTCATAAAAAATAACAAACAACAACACAATGCTTCGAGTGATTAATCAGGATGGGTATAGAATCCTATGTGTGGCAGAAATTAGAGGAGAATTGTCGAAGCTTAATGAACTTGCTCAAAAAATTGGGGCATCAATAATAATACATACAGGAAATTTTGGATTTTTCGATAAGGACAGTGTTGGAAAAATTCATGAAAGCTATTTGCGACATATAATAGCATTTTCACCATTAGTTAATGAAGACCTAAGAAACACAGTAAATCAATTATCGAAAACTGTACCGTCATCGAAAGACGTAGAATTCAGGATTATTGATTATGTGAAAAATGAAGTACTATCGGAGTTACCAAAATTTTTATCGGGAGAACTCACATTTAAAATACCGGTGTATACGATATATGGACTGATCGAAGATACTTCAGTGGTGAATAAATTCAAACTTGGTATTTATAAAGTACCAAATCTACATTTAATAGATGAAAATTCGTTTTATACGATAACTACGCCGAATGGATTAGATATATGTTTACTTGGCATTGGTGGTGCGTTAAATATATCAAAATTATTCTTCCACGGTACCTATGATGACTCAATTCAAAACGATGTGAGCAAAATATCAAAAGAGAACCAAGAGGATAAATTTTTTGTGCCGACATCGGGGGATCCTGGTAATATCTGGATTACAATATTACAGATTGGGAAATTGTTGAAAACTGTAAGTAGTTACAGTAACAAGAAGGCAGTTAAGATATTTGTCACTCATTCATCACCATCAAAGGAAAGTTTATTGGAGCATTTGGCAATTTTCTTGAAAGCTGATTATACGATATCCAATTCATTGCATTTTTTATACAATTCATCGTACAATGAATTGTCCATATGTCCAAACTATGAATTTTTTAAAAATAAATTTATTGACTCCAAATTACAGTTGATTAAGATTTGGAAAAATATTAAATCAACGATTGAGTTGATAACTAATAGAGATGATAATCCAAATAAACAGGAAATCTCTGAATTATTTGAATTAGCATTGAATTGTTTCGATCGAATACCAATTTCTTCATCAACTTTAGCACCTAGTGCTTCATTAACGGATGGTAAAAACATAATACCATTATCTTTGTATGCTAAGACATCGTTAGCCAATAATCCAACGATACTGAAGAAACAAAATGATGATTATTATAGCGCATTTCAAAATCTTTGGCATTTCAATTTATGTGACTTTGATAATGGGCATGTGACATTGAACATTAAAGGTGACAAATTTCAAATGGAAAGCGTATCCAGTGGATTCGACTTTGGATTTAGGAAATTGATTATTAATGATGGTGAGAGCGATGAAGATGAAGCTGGAGGAGAAGATGAAGAAGCTAATGACACAACTAATGAACATAGTAATGATAACGAAGACAATGAAAATGATAATGAAGATGACAATGACGATAAGAAATATGAATATAATAAGTACAAGGGAAATGGCCGAGGTAAATACAGAGGCACTAGATCTAGAGGCAGAGGTGGTCGTGGTGGTGGTAATTCTAGAGGAAGAGGAAGCAGGGGTAAACCAAGAGGGAAGATAAAATCATGACACAATATACTAATAACTAAGGGTTGAACTTTTTAAGCAAAGTAAGGGTCCGTTTCGAAGAGGACTGAGTGAATGACTGTATAGTAATAAACAATTTGTACTATATGTTTGCGTTCTCGTACAGGAAAATAATAAAAAAACATAAGATCGGTCTTGTGAGATCCGACCCGATACAAAACGTTTTAAACAAACTGAGTAATGGAATTTTAGATTTTGCAGGGAGGACCGCGGAATGAACTATCAGTCAAAGATTGTTTCAAATAACGGACACAATTTGCTGGCAATATGCTACTATTTTTAGAATCAAATAATTGTTAGCTACTTTCATTGATCAACTCTCCTTCCAAGAGAGAATTGTCATTGATTGGAATTTTGTCAATTCTATTATTTTTTTTTTTTTTAATTTTTTCGCGTTCGCATTTTGCATTTTGCATTTTGCATTTTGGTTAGTGGGAGCATTAATTAGCATTCACTATTAGTCCCAAAACGGAAATCCATAAACAGCAATCCAGGCTCAAATCAAGCATGCTATCAGAAACAATGTGTAATAAAATTGATTACAAGGCGTATTGTTCGAGAGTTTTTGGCTTGTGATGGCTTATTAATTATAATCATAGAGACAAAATTGAAATATTCATATTGAGCCACTGGGCTTATTGTCGTTGACCGGAAACCTTCGATAATTCTGTTTCAAATGTAGATTCGAGGCTTATGTCACGTGCAATTTATCATTGCCAATAGAATTTCCGGTGGGAAATTGGTGGTATGACTATACCTTACCGAGAACCCCCGGAATGCAGCGGGTATTTTTTTTTTTTTTTTTTTGGTTCCCATACCTTATTTTACTGTAATGGAAAATTCATATAAAAGCATTTGCATGCAGATGTTTTGTCAGAGGCTAAATTATAAATAAATCGCCTCGTCAACTGAAAATTGCAGTAATTTAGGAAAAAAAAATTTTTTTTTTTTCTTTCGTTTCTCTCGTTTTTCTTTTTCGATTTTATTTTACTCATAGACTTGATTTTATAGGGAAGGTCCCTTTTTAATATTCCAATCATGAATAAATTTGTCAGTATTTTTCTCATAACTATTTTAAGTTCAGTGGTGTCGTGCTTCAACGCAAATTCTTCAAGAAATATTGCACTTTATTGGGGTCAAAATTCAATTGGTGCTAAGACAAATTACACTACCAATGAAAAAAATTTAACCTATTACTGTCAAAACAGTGACGCAAACATTTTCTTGCTTTCATTTTTAGATATTTTCCCAGGAACAAATAATGTACCAACATTGACCTTTACTGGTTATCAATTTTCAGATGAATACCAATCGGAATTAACTGGATTAGCGCAAGACATTCAAACCTGTCAGGGACTTGATAAAATTGTCATGCTTTCTCTTGGTGGTGAAGGGACTGGTTATGGATTCCAAACTGAAACTGAAGGAGCCCAATTTGCTGGCACTCTTTGGAATATGTTTGGTCCTAAAAATTCAACTACCAATTCATCGGCTTTAAGACCATTCGGTGATGTCGAAATTGATGGGTTTGATTTGGATGCAGAAAATACTAACGAAACCGGTTACTTGGATTTAATGTATCAACTACACCAATACACTAACAATACTGGCTCAGTAGGGAAAAAATATTATCTTTCAGTGGCCCCTCAATGTCCGTCAGATAATAACACTCTCAGTAACGTGTTAGCTAGTAATTATTTTGATTTTGCATTTATTCAATTCTATAACAATAAAGAAAACTGTGATGCCAACACTAATAATTTTAATTGGAATTATTGGGCTGATTGGGTAACTCGCGCCAATAACAAAGACATGAAAATTTTCTTGGGTATCCCAGGTTCTGCTGAGGCCGCCGCTTCCGGTTATTTTAGTAATGAAACTCAATTAGGAGAAAAAGTCTATCAAGCTTCAAGAAACAGTTCATTTGGTGGGGTTTCTGTGTTTGATGCAAGTACTGCTTTTAACAATAATAACACTGGTAATAGTAGCAATTATTTGAATTGGGTGGAACAAGCATTTAATTATACACCTCCTGTTAGCTCTGGTTCTGCTTCTAGTTCTAGTGTCAGCGCAAGTTCCTCTCATTCATCTACTTCAAAAGGAGCAGGTATCTCTATTACTGTTGATAAAGTCTCTGGATTGACTGCTTTATTCTTTATTTTGTTTAGTTTATTTTAAGTTACATAGATACCTTTAATTAAATACAACTATATAGTTTCTTTCTTTCAAGCCTTGTAATAATAAGAATAATAATAATGGCCGTATCTCTTGTTTCTCTTTTTAGTTTGAATATCGAGCACTGCTAAGACAAGCCCTCCAGAGCACGCAGCCGTGCCTATTCATGAATTCCATAAAAGGAACAAGATTCCCCTTAAAATAGTTTTGCTTAATTAATAATATCTTTAAAACCTATGAAAAAAAGAATGAGCAGTAATTGCAATTCTAACTTATATAATTATGAGTCGGGTGCGGAGGAAAAATTTACATCTCACCAAAAATCTTAGTTCGATACAATAGTTCGTTTTTATTTCAGTGTTAGTTTTCATAATAGAATTGTGGATACTTTCTTCTAGTTGATTGTGCGCTGATAGTTGGAATGGTAAAACGGCTTATTATATTTGCCACTTTATGTGAATAAAAAGAACGAAACGAAAATCTAATATTCAGGGATTTTTTCCTTATGACTATGTTAATCCTCAGTGTGATAGGGACCCTAACGCAATTGACAGGAAGTCAATTCTACGCTAATTTTAACCAATCTACGCTCCTGTTCCTGTTTATTCTAAAAATGTGTTCAATAAATCGTATGATTAATACAAGGATAATGATAAATTTAATAGATTTAGTAACAGCCACAGGATGATGAATTTGATAAACTTCACTGACAGCCATGTCATGTTATTGAACTTAAAAAAGCAGTTCTCTTTACGGAATTTGTCAGGTAACCCAACTCTAGTTTCATTAATCTGGACATTAATGGATTCATTAATTCTTATCAGCATACACTAGACTGAACTGTTGGCATGACACTTTCTTTATATTTATCAAGAGTTGAAAAGCAATATTCAAATGTATATTATTGGAAATTGCAGCATCTTTTAATATTTTGGTGAATTGTGGGACGAGGTGATGGTAAAGTCTTGGGTTTTACACGGTTTCCAGATATCTCTTGAAGTAAAGGAACGCTCGCTTTCTTGCAAGTAGCGTTACTAGAGAAGCCAGTCATGCAAACTAACCCAAGCTCTAGGAAATGTAATTAAGTGGGGAAGATATAGGATTAGCAATGTACGCTAACAACTAACAATTTTATTAACGAGAAACTGAAAAAATGGTTCGATATTTCTTAGCTATGGCATTATAGAGTACATTTTTAGCAATCGAATGAATATAACTGCTGGTTATTACGTTTCACGATGCTCACTGCTTTAATTTTTTGGATTGCGATGGTCATCGCAGAAAAAGAAGAGAAGGCAAAGCATTACTAAGCGAAGGGTTCTTACCTTGGAAGATCTTAAACCTAGGTATACTAAACAATACGAACCAGCTTAGGTTCCTACTCCTCCGATATATGCTAAAGACAACTCGATGACCCTCAGGATATGGAATGGATTGGTGGTAAGCGGCGTGCAACATAATGTTGGGTCATGCAGGCCAGGCGGCCTCTCACTATAAATACAACATGTGAGCTCTACAATTCGGAATCTGGTTTATCTTCTCCAGGCACTTTTTTAAATTTTTTTTTATCCACATTAAATATATCAAGTTAATGCTATAAACATGGTTTATATTAATCTCTCACCGCGATATGAAGAAGAATCAATTAATTGGAGCAAATGCAAATCCGAAAAACCATGTTTGGTTGGCAGCATATTTATTTTTGTCATTATGGTCGTGATATCAGTTGTATGTGTGATTATCTTTTGCAGTGCTTTTAGATGTGGTGATTGCTGCGCAGATGGTCTTAGAAGCTGCTTCAACTTAATTCTTTGCGATGGCTTTCGAAGAAGAAAAGGACGAAGGAGGGCATTGCAAAATCAGCCGGCTGTTCCATTGGAAAATCTTAACCTTCAGTATACCAAGCAGGATGAGCCAGTTTATGTTCCTCCTCCAGCATATACTAAAGATGACGCGACGCATCTTGGTGACAATAAGTATTATACACAGCTAGAGAAACTCTAATTAGATCAATATAGATATACATGTTAGAACTAATATAGAAAATTGAATACAGCAGTACCCAATGGGGATCTAGCGTAGGATTTGTCAAGGTATCCGCGAACTGCTCGACAATAGTAATTCAACATTTAGGTTAAGCATGTAATGACACCGCCGGCTAGATGACAAGCACCGCGGAAATCTTTGTCACATACTGTCGGGGAAATCTTAATATTTCACCGACGCAATCTTGCCTTGCCTACCGCGACTCTACAAAAAGAAGGTGACAAATGAAAATCAATATATCCCTGTTTTTCCATTTATTGTCTTCCAAATTGGCAAAACTGATATGCGCAAGCCTTTGATTATATATTTAAAAAATGTTTCCCAACCAGAAATATGGCAACGTGTCCGAGCGGTTAAGGAGAAAGATTAGAAATCTTTTGGGCTTTGCCCGCGCAGGTTCGAGTCCTGCCGTTGTCGAGATAAGAATAGTGGCTAAGAGCCACTAATTTTTTTTTCAAGCCTCGTATTCATTTTTATATCCCTCGTATCAATTACTTTTAAAAAAGGCAATTAATGAATTCGATTATTATTGTAAGATCTTTATCATAATTGCTGTAATAATTTTCAATAAGTTGTTTGTTTCATAATTCCAAGGATCTACATTTAAGAAGGTGGTTACTACTAAACTACGAAGTATTCCATCTAATCAAACCCAGGGTTTGGTCCATAAAAACTTCGTAGCCGCCTACAAAGTGACGATTTTTTTATGCTTTTTTTCCTTTATTGTTTTTGTTTACTGTTTACGTTATTGTTATGGCCTTTTTTTTAGTAATTGCGCTTGGGCTTACTTTATCCCATGCGTCCATCGGCGTTCGCCACAAGTTGGATTTGCAATTTAAGTGAAGAATGCAGCATCTTCAGACTCAGGAGTGCATAAAAACTTGCCTAATCCCGCACCACCGCAACGAATCAAGGAATATTATTATAATAGCAACCTTGAAAACCAAATTGGGGTGAGGATTGCCAAGATGAGAAGATTTCCAGATATGGACAAGTATCCTTGCTTAGAGGAAAGCAAGATACAAACCTGGTATCATGAAACGGTTCCCAGAAAATTTGTGACGAACCATAACAACAAGAAAAAAATTATCAACACTCGCTTGTCGAGCGGACATATTTGGTCAACGAAAAAATAAACACTCTAATGAGTCAAATTAGCACAGGATTAGTAATATTGATCAACTAATTAACTATATTTAGACAGCAAAAAAAAAACTATTACTCATATGCCGCGAAACGTACATGAGAAACATCAATTGATTGATCCAATTGGATTGATTTTTGTGAGAAATAAAGGAGGTGCGGTGCGTCAAGATGCGTTGTAAATTAACTAATTTGTATGATTTCGTTCCCAAAACAGGAGAAGCGCGCTCGATCATCATGCACCAATTCCGAAAGTAAATATATGAAATCAAAACAAATAGTCCGAAAGAAATTGATTATAAAAAGGGAGTTGGATCTACAGAATCTTCAAAACATTCTTTATATTTTTTTTTTCTTTATTCATTATCAATCTTTAATAATAATCAAAATAACTAATATTTAATCATGTACTCTCAGTTATTCACTACTGCTTTATTGGCTACCTTAGCTGCTGCTTTAAACACTACTACTGTTGATGATGTCTCAACTACTGTTGTCACCATCACTTCATGTTCCGAAAACAAATGTAGCGAAACTGCTGTCACCACCGGTGTTACTGTTGTCACTGTTACCTCTGAATCAGTCACTACTGAATACACTACTTACTGTCCATTAACTGCTGCTACTCCAGTCGTCCAATCTACTGCTAAAAACACCTCCGTTCCAGTCCCAACCGTCGCTACTGGTGCTGGTAGTAAATTGGTTGCTGGTCTCGCTGGTGCTGCTGGTATTGCTGGTGCTTTATTATTATAAATGCGTTGATTAATTAATTATAATCTTCTCTAATTGTTTTTTATTGACCTTGCATTTATAACAATATCTCATCGTGTACCATATCAGTAATTATACCCAAAATTTTTTGCACTTTCTTTTTAATTCTCTTATTTCTTATTTATAAATGTTGCTTTAGTCAATTAATATAAAATTCACATTCAACCATTTCATTATGATTATTTCCTTATTGTAAGCATCGAAGAAAAATAATTCACACAATGAAAATGAAACACTGCTTATCTTATCAAATCTGAAAAAGAAAAACATTGCCTACTGCAAAGATCCGCAGCAAATTTTAGATGCGTGTCAAAAAAATAAGAAAACGAAAGATTTACTCACCGCTTAAGCGATTCTTGCTTCATATACATGCCAGCTCCAAGCAAACTACTTGACTTGCCACTAGAACTTGTCACCTATATTGGCGATGTTTCTATTGCATCTCATTGGCAATTGTTTGATGCATTGATCGGCTCGGTTGGTTTTCCAGCAAGGTTTTTGTGGTTCAAATATTTATTCTCCGCAGGAAAGATGGTGGATATATTAGAGATAGGGTTTGCAGCTCAACTGCAAAAGCAAAATGAAAAACGTACCGCGGAAGTATCAAAAATCTTTTATGATCATTTAGAGAATTTAGAGATACATTGTCCTGGTCACGATTCTGACAACAAATGCGGTGAGTTCAGTGTGACGTGCATGCAATCAGCAATTGAAGAGATTAAAAAATTCAAATGTTTAAAGCAAATAGAATTTTCATGCGAAGAAGTTGCGAGTTTCATTTGCCAATTTGGAAATTTCTCATTTGGGAATGCCAATGAAATAGTTAGTCCATGGAATCTCCCGCTCCTATCTCGCTTGCAATTCACAGAAAATAAAATTGACACGGTAACGTTTGTTAAAGATGACCTTTTTACAAACGTCAACAAGTTGTGCGTTATAGAACTAAATAACCTCAAATATCTAAAACTCAAGCAAATTAGTTTCAATTCTTTAAAAAATGCTGCTGTTCTTGAGTTCAGAAATTTGACAATTCTCGAACTTAAAGATCTAGAAGTTTCCTACGAAACGTTACTAAAATTTAACGTGCCAAAAATTAAGATTGTCAGTTTTACTAATGTCAGAAACAGGAATAAGCGTGAGATATTTGGGCAGATTGATAACTTTGCCAATGCAGAATCATTCACTTTGATCGTAGATGGTGAGGATAATTATGATCAACATCCTACCCGTTATTCATTCAAAGCATCTGTCTTTGCAAATTTCAACAAATTGAAAAGTTTAAGTATCCAGCATTTATTTTTAAATTATCAAGAGTTACTTGAACCATTGAGGTATCGATTGGAACGCTTGAAAGTTATTCAAGCTTACCTGAATCTCCTGTATAGCTTTCCAGAGGTTGAAAATCTTAAGCACTTGGAGCTAATAGGTTGTTCACATGTTGAATTTTTAAGTTGTACAGATAAGTTTCCCAATCTTGAACTGTTAGTTTCCAGAAATTGTAGCTATTCAATGCTTAATGATGTCAGAATCGGCTCAAATGTGAAGAAAGTAGATTTATCTAACTCTCACTCCTTGAAAATTAAAAACTTCAAGGGGCTAGAGGATATCATTGAGTTAAATATTAGTAGTTGCAATTTGAAAAAAATTCCTTCATTTAAAGATTTAATGTCGTTGGAGAGATTATACGCAGATGGGAATAAATTTAAATCAGATTCATTGACTATTTTAAATACTGCCTCGAAGTCTCTCGAAACTGTTTTCTTAGGTACCTTCAAACGTCCTCCATTGGATATAGTTTGCCAGCAATTGGAAAAACTGCATTCCTTGCATTTGTGCATCTCGTTTTCACGGTTCTCAAGTAAATACGCCGACTCAATTAGAAGACTCCAAGATATTTATCCTAGACGAATTTTGACTAAATTGACTGGCACCCTAGATCTGGAGCTGGAACTGGAACTGGAACTGGAACTGAAACTGGACCTGGGACTGGGACTGGAACCTAGAGAACCGCCAGCGAAAGTTTTTAGGTCAAACAGAGGAAACAAGGGGAAATTTGGTAGAGGTGGCAGACAAAGCAATACTGTATGGCAGAGCTTTATTCGATAGCTTGATTTTCAGGATTTTAAGTTAGCGCGTAATTCTAATTTCTATTTACAGTTTCAATTTTATTTTTTGTTACTTTAATTACTGCCAATATTGCTTATTCAGTATCGCCGATGTCGTAGAAACAATTTTCAGCGAGAAATAATAGAAGCATCGCACTATAGTTTCATACAGGGGACGAATTGAATATAATCAGAGAGAAAGTTACATATATATATTGAATATATATATTGAATCGCTGCAATGCATGCTAAAGTTTTATGTTGATCTGCGTCTGAAATTTTTGGTGCAAAAAAAAAAAAAAGAATGAAATATAATACTTGCACACTTGTAAGAATACTCAACCAACAATTTTTATATCAAATCGTGATGAGATCAGGATAAGATAGAACTATGATACTACCGGAACTATCATTCCACATGTGGAAAATACATATCCGTCATGTCAGATATGGAAAAAACTAAGGATTCTTCCCTCTGTTTTTGAGCCATCGCTTGAAATCTCACCTTATTATTAGTTTAATTATTCGCAACCACAATTTGCTTTGCTGGCGCAATTTTTTTTTATTATATAAATCGATTGAATAATAAGGCCTTATCGTTTATTTGATTCTTTTTTTTCCAACAACTGAGAGTTGTGCCAATGCAAAAACGTGAGATTGAGAATAATCAGTAATAATAGTGTTCAGCTTCTTTTACTGCAATTTCAGATTACCGAAACTAGTACTTTACTCTTTTGAAGAACCTCAATTATTAGGATCCATGTAATGGCACTAATTTGATGGTCTTCTAACAGCAGATCTGTAAGTGACATTATTGGAGACTGCAGGGGTGTAAGAAACCATACGTTGGGAAATCTGAAACGCATAAAAGCTGACAGCTCCGCTCCAGATTTTTTAACCTACTTTTTTTTTTTTTGGTTTTTTCTCTGTTAACACCTGACAGAGTTGATAATGGGTTATAGCAAATTATTAGACCTACCAGGACCAGTAATCGCTCTCATTTGTCATTATTTGGATTTACCAGACTTCCATGATAACTGTCAAAAATTACTAAATGCGGTTTTAGGATCAGCGGTTTTTCCCTCAAGAAAATTATGGATCGAATACTTACTTTCTAGCAAATGTGTACCTGCTAAATTGTATGTGAAACGTGACAGAAAAGAGAGCGAATATATTTTAACAACATCTATAGAAGAAAAATGCTTTCCTGAGATTTATCAATATTGCAAAAAATTAGTAATTGCCTGCGAAAACGAGGGTGGCCTTCCGCAAAATGAGAAGTTGGAATCGTCAAGTGTTAAGAACACGATTGAAAAAATTGGTAAATTTCAAAATGCTAATTCAATTTCGTTTGACTGTCCAAATTTGTTGAATGAGATTTGCGACTCTCCTGAATTTTCATTTAAAAATTTCCAATTTGTTCAAAGTACTGGCTTTAATGAGGCACTCATCAATAAGTTACTGGATAGTCAAGACGTTTCTCATTTAGTTATTAAAGAGGGATTTACGCAATTCGCTAATGGAGGGATTGATCTATCAATCATATCGCTAAATTCATTAAAGACTCTCAAGGTCGACAGAGTTAGTTTTGAAGATACGTTTGAAAATGTTGAAAGCTTTGAATTTAAAAATTTGGAAACTCTAGAGATTAATCTGTCAGTGATAACTTATAAAACTTTTGCTAAGTTCAAATTACCTCATATTAAACATGTGTCCTTTGAGAATACAACGGATTTCCAAAGTTTTAGCGTGTTTTCAAATTTGGCAACAGTTGAATCATTTGTATTTCTTTATCCTGTTGATTCTGATATTCGTCCAATTTTAGTTAATCCTGAATGTTTTAGTCATTGCAAGAAATTAACAAAAGTTAAATTGCTGCTTGAAGAGTGTGATGGTGTTGGCAATATTAATTTCCCAAAAACAGTGGAAGAATTGACACTTTGGAACGCGGATTCGTTCCACACATCCAAATTCACTAATCACAAGCACTTGAAATACTTGGACATTGCCGGGGTTTTTTTCCGTGAAATGCCATATTTCACTGCCCTTGAAGCTCTTGAGACTCTTAAATTTGATGATATATCGACTGTCGGAGATTTCCACGTAGGTGAGAAATTAGCAAGTTTGGACTTATCAAAACCTGCAGGAGGAATGTTCAAATTGGAAATTTTGAACTTTAATGGGTTAGAAAATTTAAAAGAGCTAGGAATTGATAATCGTGAGTTGAAGGAGATTAAATTACTTGAAAAGTTGCGTTCATTGGAAAAGATATCTCTTGATGACAACAAATTTGAGAGTTTGAATGATGTAGATTTTTTACAATTTGCACCTAAATCTCTTACATTGGCACATGTTGGTACTTTCGATGCATCAAACGCTCCAATTGATGAGATTTGCAAGAAATTAGACAAATTCCCAATGCTAAAATTAACGATTGATGCGTCTCGGAGTCCTGAAGAGTATTCCGATTCACTCAAAAGAATTATGTGTGATTATCCAAATCGTATCATCGTTGATGAGAAGATCATATTTTAAATTGAATGAATATCTATATATATATATGACGGTCATGAGAAAGTTGCGATTGTCTCGGTGTCGGTTGTCAAAATAAATTTACAATGGCCTTTGCCAATTACTGTTTCCATATGTATGTCCATGACTTGGTGCATCAAAGATTTTCACGTGGAGTTTACGCTAGAAAGAAAGGAAAAAGACATTAATCAAAAAAAAAAAAAAAAAAAAAAATGAATCACTTTTCAAATAAGAGTGGGCTGTTGTTTTGAACCCATTTGAACTATTAAACTGATGTCAAAAGATACGAAAAGTGAATTAATAGCCAGAGCAACTTATACTTCTCCAGATTTAGTCAAGCATTTTGAACCAGGTGTGGGGCCTCACTCTACCAATGGGAAAACCACGGGACCTAGTGATTATGTGTTGGGAGCTGGACAAGTAGATAGAGATCTTTGTTCACCTCCAGCTGATAATAATTTAGGACAGTTGAGAGCTAAATTGACCACAATACAAGATGACGTCAATATTTTCCTTACTGAACGAATGAAGTCAGCAAACGACACGCAAGATAAAGAGGAAGACGAAGAAGAAGAAGAAGAAGAAGCAGAAGAGGAATAAAATTTCATTAAGTACTAATAATATATAAATCTATTCATAGAGGATAATTTACAAAAAAATAATCGTCATTAAAAAAGTATAGCCAAAATTGAATTATTGTGGCGGCTGAGAAGACGAACTGAAGGCATCTAGAAGATGTTGAGGAATATCAATGTTTTCTTGTTGCAAAAGTTCAACAAGCCGTTGATTTTCAGATCTCAACTGATCGATATAATTTGCTGATTTTGTTAGAACTGCAACTTCAGTTCGACTTTCAGCTGGGGTTAGATCAGGTACTAAATCAACAATTCGATCAAATGCCAACCTTATAGTTTCTCGTCTCTTCTTCTCAGAAGCAATATGGCGGGCCTAAAGATGGTTAGTGAAATCTCAATAAAACGCGCTGATTGTTACATATAAATACTCACCTTTTTCTCTTCCTCACTTAGGAAATTTGTAGTAGTTTTTCGCTTTTTGGGCTTTCCATTCTGGGACTCAGAAGCCTCTCGCTTATTGTTATTGTTAATACTATTATTAGGGTCCGGTGAAACTGAATTATCCGTCAGTTGATCCATAATTAGAATAAAAAAAAAAAGTTATTTATGAGACACTTGTGAGACACTCAACTGAGTTAAATGTAGACAATCGGTTGGATAGTATAAAATTAAGAAAATTAATAATAATAATTTAAAAAAAAAAAGGAAAACCCACTCTTTTTTATCTTTGGTGGAGTCACAAAATAAATTGATTTGAGAGAAAGAAAAAAAAAAAGTCCGAAACAAATCTGAAAAATCTATTTTATTTTTAAATTTCTGATACCCGTTTAACTGTTGGCTGCTTTATATATTTATCCAATACCACATCGATTTTTTCTCCTATTGGCTTATTTTATTTGATGATTATTTCATTCATTCATTCATTCATCCATCCAATTTTTTTTTTTTCATTTCTTTTTTAGCGTTTGGGTTTTCCGCTTCAGTCACGCATTTTAGCCTCACTCACTCAGACCTAACTGTCAAATCCGCGCATTGATAACAAAAAATATTAAATATGAGAGAGACAGAAACACGCGTCGAATTTTTATCCAAAAATATGGTCACTCGATAAACAATAAAATAATGACTACTAATTGATCTACGACTTTCCCTTATTTAGTATCGTATCAATAAAGACAAAAACGTTTATTCTTATTTGATGAAGAAGATGATGCTATGTTTCTACAGTGGCAATATTCTTACTATATTTTATAATCCTGTACTGGCAAACAATTCATCCAAATCAAAAGCCTTTGAAAATTCAGAGACAATCGTGGTTTGATCGACCTTCCCACTAACTTTCACAGTGTTCTCCAGGATTTTGGCTTCTAATGGCGTAGCAGTTTCTGGTGGCATTGCCCATCCAACAAATCTACCATCTTTCCAATCATTCAATATACACATTGCCGCACTATGCAAATTAGGCACACCTCCTTTGCCTAATCTACCTCTCTTTCTTGCCACATGGATCATGATCTGCTTACTTAATTCTTCCCAGTTATCTCCGTGCGATGGTAATTCTGGTAATTCATAATACGACTGGAATGTTTCCCAACTAAGATTATCTCTGCTTAATCTTTTAATCAATAATTGAATCGCCAAATTAGGATCTTTCAATAATTTATTTGGTAAAGCATTTAATAATGTAAGTTTCGCGTCTTGTTGTAATTTCAATTTCTCAGAGTTTTTCTTAACTGCCGGTGGGAAAACAATCCCTGGTGAATCTATAATTTTCAATTTGTTATCGACCTTAATTTCTCTCAATGCTGTTGTAACCCCTGGTTGATTACCAACTGGACAGACTTTACTATTACCACCATGTTTGCTAGTTAATCCATTAATAATCGATGATTTACCAACGTTTGGGAAACCGACAATACCAACAACGATAGATCTTTTCAAATTGGTTTTATTAGCATAACTTTTCAAAGCATTTATTAATGCAGTACAAGTCACTGATTGACTCAAATTTTTATTGAAGTTATTAGCAACAGCAATCGATGAACTAGAATTACCTTTTATTGGAATAATTGGGAATCTGTTTTTATAATAACCTAACCATTTATTCATAATTTCGGTTGGCACCAAATCAATTTTATTCAACAACAATATTAATTTCTTATCTTTGTTTTTTTCAATTGCCTCTTCAACGTTTTTAGATCTTGTACCTTCTGGATCTCTAGCATCAAGCACATAAAGGACAATATCACTGGCTTCAACCACTGCTTTAAAAAATTTACTAAATGCTTTCATTGAAGTTTCTGATTCATTGTTAACTTTATATTCACTTTCGATTTCCTCATCGTCGACTAATTCATTCAAATCCAAATCAACAAATTCCAAATCTTCTCTTTCTTCTACAATCATATTATCACCTTGAACATCAACTTCTCCATTATATTCTTTTGCTGCCTGTTGTGCTGATTCAACTAACGCAGCTAATCCATTTCCTTGATCTTCATCATCATCTTCATCCATACGATCTTCATCATCTACTTCTTCCTCCATGTTTCCAGCAGCAGCTGCTTCTGCTCGTTTCTGTTTAGCAAGTAATTTCTGTTCAGCCCTCACCCTTTTCTTTTCTTCAATCTCATTTATAATATCTTCCTTGTAAGGGAAACTACTTGGAATACCTGGATCCTTAGGCTTTCTAGATTTCCATTGTGGGCTCTTCTTAGCGATTTTTGCCTCTTTTCGTTTTTGAGCGGCGGCTTTCTTCTTGATCCCTTCTCTCATACGAGTACTCGTACGTTTACTGGATGGTTTTCTTACTCTCATTTGTAATTTGCCCTTGATTATTGTAGAACAAAAGAGAAAAAAAAAAAAAAAAAAAAATTTTTTTTTTTCACTTTTCGATGAGACTACCCGCATGAGACCCGTCCAAATGGGTTGCGCAGGAGTGTACAGCATGGTGCTTCCTTCATTAAAATCCATTGATAAAATCAATTCAACAGAAAATAGTTGATCATGGTTCATATTCACGAAATTCAAGTGAACAAGTTACAGTAAGGCATTTCTCAGTGCACCTTAATGTTCAGATTACAAGTTAATCATTAAAGAATTGGTTCATCCATTTTAACTTATTTAGGAAGCTCTACTAGTCCCGCTCAACTTAACAGCAGCACCATATTTCTGTACTTTAGTCAACAATGCATCACCTTGTTTAATCAATAGTTGATATTGAGCGTTTTTGTTATCTGGTCTATTAGTCTCAACAATCCCATTAACTCTATCAATGACACAATTCAATTTCTTATTTGGAATAAATTTACACAAATCACTATCTAAAAATTCCACAGGAACACCAAACTGTTCAGCCATTGATTTCAATGATAAAGCTTTATACGAATCTAATAATTGTGCATAAGCTTTTCTTCTCAATTCTCTCATGTAATATTTACCATGAATAGACAAATATTTTGAAGGGATTAATATTTCATCATAAACTTTCGCCAAAGTAGGGAATAAATTAGGATATTCAGTTAAATATAATGATTTACTTAAATTGTAAACAGTATTCAATTCTTCACTATTGTTAATTAATGACAAAATTTCTGGTGATTCAATAATTTTCTTTTTCAAATCCTTTCTTTCAAATGATAGTAAACCTGATAACACCGCAAATTGTGCAATTTGTTCGTAAGTAGATATCTCCGAAGACGTAAAAGTTGACAAGGCGTCAACTAATAATTTAGCTGCCTCTTCAAAGTTTCGAATCGACATTAAATGGATACCATAATAAGTCTTGTATCTATTACGACGTTCCCAATCACCACCTTTTTCAATCAATAAACTGGCTTCATTTAGTATTTTTCCAGTGTATTTCAAATCATTAAAGAAAAATCCAATTCTTGAAATTGTCAACAAAATATCAATTTTAGTCCCCGTCGATGAACTCAAATCAAATGCTTCACGTAATTTAATCACGGCATTAGTTCGATCACCAATCTTAGTATAATATTCACCCAATTTAGTTATTGCTGCTACTTTATCCAATTCATTATCTTCATCTTCTTCTTCAATGGTTTTAATTTTGTCGGTTAAAGTTTTGATCTCAGCTTCATTATTTGCCTTCAATTTCAAATATAATTCTTCATTCCATGGGAATATCGATGAATCTTTCTTGAAATATTCATGATGCAAATAGTGATAGTATGGTGCTAGACTTTCTTTTTCAATTTCTCCAGTTAGGTATTTGATTGCCTCTGGGTGGCGAGGTTTCAAGTCGCCGTTGGCTAATTCAAATGCATATTGTGATAACTGAAAATCAGGCACTTTAGGAATATCCGAACCTTGAAAGTCGGCCATTTTTTATACGATTCAAAATATTTTAATGAAATGAGATTTAGTTCTGCTGACAGCACCTGAACAGTAGTAGTAGTCTTTTCAAAATCTTTCAGCTGAGCAGTAAATAATCGACAAATGTTGGATTTGAAAAAAAGTAGTCACATGACATTTTACTAAACGCGCTCCTGTATAAATGTCATTATTATTATCACTCTATAAACAGTTTTATTTATATACATGTTGATTATCGTAAATTATGCCGAATTATTATTTCTTTAAAGACCAACTTTCCAAAAACTTGATGAATCCATTTAAATCAACTTCTGCAGATTTCTTTTCCTGTGCATACCTCAATTTTATATGCAAATGATACTGTTGAACATTCACTAAGAAATGCTTAAATTGTTTAAAATCCTCCAACCTCGACGCAATTTGATTCCTGCTTAAACTTTTCAAATTAATCAAATGTTTTTCAAATCTTTCGATTGTATAATGTTCGTCCGTGACATCGCCATTAATTTTTAGATCTCGTTCATACTCAAATGTCTTGTTCTTTATAAAATGTTTGAAAATCGTTCCCATTCGGTGAATAAATTTCTTCGTCATTTGGAAATCATTGTTATTTAATACCTTGTTTAAGACAGTCAAATAATTGCCATAATTTCCTTGAATGTTAAAATTATGTAAAAATGTCAAGTATAAAAGTTCAACTGAATGACTGTCAATAACAATATCAATATTCTTGAAGTTTTGCTTCGTAGAAGAAGAAGTTATATTTTCGGCAATCATGATTTCTACTTTGCTCAATATTTTATTCAGAAGTTGTATTTGGCCAACTGCTGAAGCTAATTGACCTAATTCAATGTAATTTTGTAAATTCATGTCCTTCTTATGATTAAAAAAAAATTTTTCAAGTTTACCAGTAACCAAGTATCCAGTTGTATCATTTTGACCACTTTTGAAATTAAGGTATCGAAAATTATAATTGAGTGATTCATCAAATATCGCTCTTAGTTCCAAATTCTTGTATTTTTCCAAATTTTCCCCACAAAATAAAAGACTATCAAAGATGTCCTTTTTCAAATAGAAAATTTTCAAGCTCAATGGGGTCGAAACATTGAAACTATTCATTATTCCCAAGACTCTATTAGAGGCATTGAAATCCCCTTGAATGATTAATGCCTTTAGGTAACGACTCAATTGATCGAATGATGGCATGATTCCATTTCGTAACATTTCATTTAGTTCACCAATCAATAGATGCTTGTCCATGTTCAAAATATCAGCATTATTATTAACTGAATCAGCAATCTTGGGATTTTTTTTAGCGTCCCCCAATTTATCAGACAAATCAGGATAACTTCGACGAAAACAACACTTCATGAGCCCAACAAGATTCTCCTCAAACTTTAGACTAGGTTTATCTGCTGGCGTGTTAGCCAAGCTATAAATAAAATGAAACAATTGTCTAAATTTACCAGTTTTAATATAATAATTAGCGATTGCGTTACGGAAAATTGCACTTGAGGTAAGACTGACCTTTTTAAGTTGGGCAATCTTCATAACTTTTAAAATTTCTTTGTAGTATTTTTTCTCAGAAAATGAATAAATCAACAGAGAGAAAAGATCTAGTAGAACTTGTTGTTTGTTAATAGTTTCCTCTTTATCAACTTCGATCATGATCTGATGAACCAATGCATAAATGTTAAAAGTATTAGTTTTCAAATATTCATTCAACAATTCTCTATTATTTTCCAAAGAAAGCAATACATCTTCTTGTCTTCTTAATTCTCGAATTGCCCGTATTACTTGAAATTTCTTAATTTCATATTCTTTAAAGTAATGGTGATTTTCATTTAAAAACAATTCATACTGCGATTCACTACCCAATTTTTCATACGCCTTCAACATTACTTTCACTGCTCTTTTCAAAATTTCAATGTCATGATCTTTAATAACATCATAAGCAAACTCTAAAATCGAAAGTTGCGCGTCATTCTTAAGTAACGCTGCCAAATAATAATTCAAAGTAATAGATGCTTGCAAAGGACTTAAATATTTCCCATTGATTAATTGATAGAACACTTGCTTCGATATTTCAATATTCTTATTCTCGACGATTGATAATAAACAGTACCTAAAGGCATTTGCATCAGTGCAAGTTCCTTTATTTTCAATTAATGTGAGGTAGATCGGGAAATATTTTCCTTCTATTTCATCATACCGTTTTGCTTTATATAAAGCGCCAATGATAAATTCGATTGCACGTAGATTCAATAATTTATCAGCGGATTTTGTCAAGTATCTCTCATGATCTTTGAAAATATTTATCGCAACTTCCAACTTATCATCCGCCAAGATGCTGTCCAATATTTCAAGCAAATCTGGCTGTGAAATTTTTGGTGATTTGCAGTCTTTACTCAAGATTTCACTGAGCGAGGATAAATTGTTTTCCTCCAACAAACCTCTCCATTCTTGACCACTATATCCCTCATTTTTATTACTATCTATTTCCCTTCTGGGCTGCGGTTCATTCTTGTCCCGATTTTCTATTTTGCTCTCAACTACTTTAGGCGATTCGTTGGCCAACGGCTTTGAAATATCTGTCCACCACGGCCGCTGCTGTCGGTCGTCAGAAAAGGGTCTGTAACCAAAAAGATTGCCTTTATAAGGACAGGCAAGTTTAATTGGAATTTTCCATCTATAGATCATATATTAATCATCAACTCTTTGGCTGTCGTCGATGTTGGAGAGTGCAAAAAAAAAAATCACCCTATATGCAAAAAGTTTCAGGGCACGCGATAATTACTAGGTGGGCGCAATTATTCATTAAGCAAATATTGTGGCGCATTAGAATATGTGGCTCGTGTTGGATTAGGCTATTCTCCAAGGAACCCCAGATCAGAGGGCTCTCCGCGTTTCTCTGACGGATGAACGCATTCGTCCGCGACCATTCGAGTAAATAGTCTAATCATAACGACATATTTTTTTTTGCGGATTTCAAATATAAATACACATACAGGATCTTCCCTCTTTGTGTCAATTCCCTTAGATAGATATTTTTTCCCCCTTCTTTAACGATATGCCAGACATTAAAGAATTGACTAACATTCCAAAAAATCCAATTATCGTCGTTGGTGGTGGGTTAGCCGGATTGTCAGCAGCTCATCAAGCTTATATCAATGGTGCCAACGTTGTTGTATTAGATAAACAAGGGTTCTTTGGTGGGAATTCTACCAAGGCTACTTCAGGTATTAATGGTGCATTGACTAGAACTCAAGTTGATTTAGATATTCGTGATTCAGTTCAACAATTTTACAATGATACTATTAAATCAGGTAAGAATCAAGCAGACCCAAAATTAGCAAAAGTTTTGACTTACGAATCAGCTAGTGCCATTGAATGGTTACAAGACATTTTTGAACTTGATTTAACTTTAGTTTCAAGATTGGGTGGTCATTGTCAACCAAGAACTCATCGCGGTAAAGATGCTAAATTCCCCGGGATGGCCATCACTTATGCCCTTATGTCAAAATTGGAAGAATTAGCTGAAAAAGAACCGTCAAGAGTTTATATTTCAAAGAGGTCAAAAGTCATAGACTTAATTAAAGATGGTAATGACTGTAAAGGTTTAATTTTCCTTAAGGATAATAAAGAAAAGCTTAAGGTTTATGGCCCGGTGATTTTAGCAACTGGTGGTTATGCAGCAGACTTCGATTCTAAAGATTCATTATTGGCTAAATATCGACCAGATGTTATGAAATTATCTACCACAAATGGTAACCATGCTACTGGTGATGGCCAAAAATTAGTTATGAAATATGGGGGTATTGGAATTGATTTAGATAAAGTTCAAGTTCATCCAACTGGGTTAGTTGCTCCAAATGATCCTGAATCTAAATTTAAATTTTTGGCCGGGGAAGCTCTTAGAGGTGAAGGTGCGATTATGCTCGATGCTACTGGTAAGAGATTTTGTAATGAATTGGGCACTAGAGATTATGTCTCTGGAGAAATGACAAAGGTTAAATATCCAATTAGATTGGTATTGAACTCTAAAGCTGCCAAAAATTTACCATTCCATGTTTCTCATTATGAATCTAGAGGGTTAATGAAACCAAGTAGCGGAGCACAATTAGCCAAAGAAATTGGTATTAGCTTAATCGATTTGCAAAAAGAATTTGACCAATACAATAAGAGTGCTGATTATATGGCTAAAAACCCAGACAAGAAAACCATTGACCCATATGGCAAGAGTTTTTTTGATGGTGCGCCGCTCAATGTCTCTGATAAATTTCATGTTTCATTGATTGATCGTGTGGTTCATTTCACTATGGGCGGGGTGAAAATTGATCCTGATGCTAGAGTTTTAACTTATAAAGATGAATCTAAGAAAGATTTTACTCCAATTAATGGATTGTATGCAGCTGGTGAATTGGCTGGCAACATTCATGGGTTTAATAGATTAGGTGGTTCTTCATTGCTTGCTTGTGTTGTTTTTGGTAGAGTCAGTGGTAGAACTGCTACCAATTACTTGTTGCATAAGTTGTCTACGAGTGGTGGTAATACTGTAGACAGATTGAAGCAGATTTCATTACATTTAGATCCATCATTTGATGGCACGTTAGTAATTGATTTTGATGGGCATAATACTGCAGCTTCCACGACACCAGATCAACCAGAAACTGTTGCAGCTGCTGTTGAAGCTCCAAATCAAGAATCTAAAGTTGCTACAATTAAAACCAAAAAAGGATTTGCAATTCCCGAACAGTACATCACTATGGAAGAATTAGCGAAACATAACTCTGAAAAATCATGTTGGATTGCAGTGAAAAATGTTGTGTTAGATTGTACAAACTTCTTTGATGATCATCCAGGTGGTAAACAATCATTACTCAATTTTGCAGGTAAGGACGCAACTGAAGCATTTGAGATACTTCACGATGATAATGTGATTTCCAAATATGCTGCCAACACAGTTATTGGGGTTGTCAAGGGCAAAAAACCTGGACTTGATATTTAGTTTGATGTTATTTTGATGCTTCTTTGTTTATAACGTCAATTGTAATGTTTGCGAATTTTTCACTACTGTTGATAACAAAACTGTGCTTTAATCTTTGTTTGTTATCGATTTCATCACATATTTGATACCTGCAATTTCTCCTATTGAAATACCGTTTTATAATGTAATCTCTTGTTTCGTCAGCTACCCAGTGATCCAGTTGAGCGAAGTATGCCCAAATTTTGTACTGCTGGTTATCATTAAACCAATCATCATTAAATTCTATGTCGTTGTTGATTTGAAGCATTTCATCTTTTGCTAACATTAAGGCTTGAGTGACAATGTCACCATTGAAGACTAATTTTTGAGTCGCCTGCAACGCAAACACTGAGTTAGTCCCCAATACGAGGGAAATCAATTTAGTAAGGACAGTTTTTGGAACTACCCAATTGAGCCATTTCACCATTGTACCGATATGACTTGCAAACTCCGGCAACAAAGAAAACACTTTAGTGAACACAACACCTTTCGAAGACTTGGAAATATCAATGATTGTAGGAAACACCAATCCCACAAATTTAACTGAGGCAATTGAGAGTTTAACTAATTTTTGAACAACTCTTTGAACCATGTATGCCCCTACTGAATGGCCCATGATGATCAATTCCGAAATTGATTGCCTCGGAATTTCTGGGTCGCCGTGCTTGTAATTGGTAAAATTCTTGATGATTTCTAATTTATGATTTATTTGATCATCTAGACTGAAAATCCGATTATGTTCGTCCTTCTCAATTGACATCAAATCATGGCCAGCTTGAGAAATACAAAGAATTTCCATGTTTGTTGCACGATGTATCTTATCCAAATACGGGATATAATAATCAACGACACCCGGATTCCCTGGAATGAAAACAAACAAAGGCTGCACTTTCTCAGCTGATTCGGGAGTGACATGATAAATTGTCGTTGGAAACTTTGAGAATTTATATGGACCAAGATATCTCATAATTGTTATCGCCAATCTACATGAGAGGAAAAAAAAAAGAAGAAAAGCAAAATCGGATAAATCTTCTACATATGCACTACACTATATAATATGTGCACCACCTACTTCCACACTTTTGATTTATCAATTGGACGTTCTTTTGGTAGAGTTACATACCCAGCTTTCTCTTTCAACTTAAATTGAACAATTTGAAGTAAATGATAAATGACATTCAAAGTTGGAGTTGGAACATTCAATTCTTTAGCAACTCTTAATAAATTCCCCATAATAACTTCAATTTCCACAGGATTGCCCTTGAATGAATCAACAGCCATTGAAGGTGTGAAATAATCACCATCATCATCATGCAACATATCATCAATTGCACTCAATGGGATATCAACTCCATCTGCTTTAGCAACTGAGATGATTTCTTTCATTGCTGGAATAACAACCGTTTCATTACCACCTGCAAATTCCACCCTGCCAACGTCAGTACCCACTAAGGTACAAATTGGGTTCAAAGTACCATTGTAAAGCAATTTTCTATATCTTGCAAACTTTGAATCGGCAGAATAAGTAACCGTGTTTTTATCAGTACTATACAATTTAACAAATTCCTTTGCCTTAGCCTCCTGAGCTTCTGATGTCAAGTTATTGTTAGGGAAATAACTAATTTGTGTTACTTCATGTTGAGTTTGACTAATAACGCCATTATGGTTATGGGAACCAATAAATGTAACCCCTGAAAGACAAGTATTATTTGGGTACTTAGCAAGAATTGGTCTGCCAATGTCAAATCCATTTTGAATTAAAAGTATAGTGGTGATTTTATCAGTGATTACCGGAGAAATAATATCTTCAACTTTAACAATATCTGGTAAATTCTTAGTTGTAACAATAACAAAATCATAAACAACGTTACCAGCTGCTTCAATATTTGGATAAATATGATTTGGTTTCCAATTTTTGATGGTTCCATGATCAAAAGAATTGATTTCATAACCTTTATCTTTCACCGTTTCATAATCTCTTCTAACAACGATTGACACATCTGCTAATTTGTTATAATAAATGCTATGAGCGACAACTGCACCGACACCTCCAGCTCCAATCAATAATACTTTAGGAATTGTCATAATTAATTTAGAAAAAAAGGAACTGATAAATAATATTTGAGGAATTCCTCGCTATTTATGACAGGACGTCTCGCGCGGTTAACGATGGCCCTCACTCAGTCTGGTCGGGTAGTTCCTAATTTGGATGAAAAATCTCTGGCGCCACACTACTACGTGTCTCACGCTCACACACTCCTTCACCATAAACAATTGAATAATGACCTCCAAAACACTCAATTCGATTAGTTGGATCCTGGGAGTAATTGCCCTATTGTTAAATGTATTCATTTACACTTATCCATCTCTAAATCCTGAAAATTGTTCATGGAAACAACATGAGGAATTTGTTGACACCAACGAAGTTCGATCAAAATTGTTGTCAATTCCATATTTTGGTGATTTAATTAATACTTATTATTATCATCAATTTGAGCACAATTATGGTCAAAAGATTCAGGATATTAAACTAATGACGGTCGGTGATCCACAAATTAATGGTAATTGGCCTGAAACTCCATACATTAAACGATTGGATAATTTTGGTAACGATTATTACTTGGGACACATTTATTCAGTTATGAAGAAGAGAACTCAACCTACTCATGTATCAGTAATGGGTGATTTGTTTTCATCTCAATGGATCAGCGATAGTGAATTTTATAATCGAACTAGAAGATATTTGACTCGATTGTATCCACAACCAAAGAATGACACTCGTGAAATTTTTGAAATTCTAGATAAACATGAGGACTTGGATTGGAATGCATACATACATAAAGTCAAGGGGACTCCATTGGAGAAATTTGAATATGGATATGAAGACGTTTATGACTGGACTAATTCTACTGCCACTGGTTACACCGGTGAACCGTTATTTATTAATATTACTGGTAATCATGATATTGGCTATAGCGGAGATGCCACTTGGCAACACATGACAAGATTTCATAAATTGTTCGGTAAGGATAACTATTGGATTGAATATTACAAAGGAACTGAACATGCTTATAGAATTGTTGTATTGAATGATTTGTTTTTGGAAGGACCAGCGTTACAGGATGAATTTTTAGAATACACTGCTGATTTTTTGAATAGATTAGAAGCCAGAAACTTCCAAGGTTCAACGATTTTATTGACTCATATCCCATTTTATAAAAAAGAAGGACTTTGTTATGATGGTCCTAGACATGTGTATTACGATGAAGAATCATCGGCTCGAGAACCTTATAAATTGGGTAAACTTCGATCTCAAAACCACATTTCTTATGATAAAACTCAAGAGGTGTTAAATATGATTTTCAATAATGGGAAACCAGGTGTGATTTTGACAGGTCATGATCATTATGGATGTTCTAATTATTATAACAAGGATAATGGGGTATGGGAGGCTTCAAAAACCAGGACTGGCAATGAATATATTCAAGAAATTGTGGTTAAATCAGTGATGGGTGATTTTGATGGTAACATTGGTTTGTTGACTGGTCATTTTGGCAGCAGTCACTGGGATTTCCATTATAGTTCATGTCCATTTGTTGTTCAACATGTTTGGTGGGCAACTAAGATCATCACTGCATTTTCTCTTTTCCTTCAATCATTTCTTACAGTTACTAGCTTCTTTTAATATATGTTCATGTTAAATATGTTTAGCTACTTAGGATGAGATTAATATAAAACTGGTAATCTTTTCAAACCGTTCACTCAATAAGTTAATTTCCACAAGCAATAATTCATTTGCAATTTCATTGTGTTGGTTAACCAATTTTTCAAAATCAGTGTAACTTAATTTCCAAATCTTGGAGTCGTTTAAGGCAGAGATTTTCAAGTTTCTGGTGGAATTGAATCTGTTCATCAATGACGTGGATTTAACACCAAGGGATCCAAACGCAGTCCTTGGAACCAAAGTCTCAGAAACTTTCCCCTGATTATAATCATAACTTAACTCAATTAAACCTGATTCAATAATAAAGAAAAATTCTTTCGAATTATCTTCAGAGAAACCAGAGCCCCGGTCGGGCTGCGCTTGTGATTCAACTGTAGGTGAATTGACAGGTGATGTGTTTGTCGAGTTCAATGAATAACTTGTCCCTTTAGGAATTGTGCTTTCTTTCAAATATGGTAAAAGAGGTCTCCAAAATTCGTCTTGCTTAGATGAGATCCCCTTGAATGTGGCACGTATCAATTTTAATAGTTGTTGATCATCACTATCCTTGCTATATGATGAGTGACTTAATGTCTTCACAATTGCATTTAATTCGCCACCGGATTCAGTTGCATTCTTTGGACTAATCTTGTAGAAATTATTCTCTTCATTCACTGATTTGGTAATTGCCTTGATAATGTTTTTCTGTCTTGGTGATCCAAACCCGTTAGGGTTGTTGATTAGTGACATTGGATTAAGATATGATTCAGTTAAATTGTACTTGTAATCATCAGTGTTGATCTTGACACTATTTGGAATTGCCAAGTTTCGATGATAGCTTTGTTGTAACTGTGACAGAGAATGCAGTTGTTGGATTTGTTGTTGAGTGGAACCATAATTTGCATTCAAAAATGGATTACGAGCTGATGCCATTGAATTAACCCTTGATTTCCGTTGCCCTTGATTATTATTTCTCAAATTATAAATGGTTATTAAATACTCATTTTCACACCATTCCAAAGCAGAATTCAAATCATGAAACAATTGAGTAGATTCATCATCGTCATTATCATATTCATTGATCAACCCGACATTAAATAATGATTTATAAATGTTATCATTATTTATAGAAGAAATTATCAAATATGAATTGTATTTTCTAGTAAAATTCTTAATTTGTTGAAAACCTTCAGCGGCAGTGTAATCAACTGACAAAACCAGGGATAAATCTAATATCAAGTATCTAAAATTATGTTCACTGGTGTTTTTTTCAAAATATTTTTTAATTTCATCTTCGATTTTCCCGATTGACCCAAAAAAGATATTGCCTTGCAATTTCACAATCAAAGTTTGACTTCCAACATTTTTCAAGAAAGTATTAGTCAAATGATTTCTCTTTATGGTTGATCGAACTAATTCTCCAGTAAATATTTTCTTAATTGGGTTTTGATTAGCATTTTCAACGACAAATGAAACAAATGCAATTAAAATCCCAAAGATAATCCCATAAACAAAATCCCAAATCCCCATAGTTAAAATAATAATAATAATTGTACAATAATCAAAAGTACTTAATTTCGAATATGAATCATACAATGATTCTTTTAATAGTTCATAGCCAAGCAAAAAGATTAATGAACCAACAACACACACCGGAATAAATTTAATAAGGGAAGGACCAATAAACATAACGATTGCCGTGGTAACGGCTAACAAGATCCCACCCATTCTATTTTCGCCAACGCCAGATCTAATAAATAACAATGAATTAGAATAAACAAGATAATTTTGGATTGAACCAATCATCCCTGAAATGAAATTGGAGTAACCATGAGCAATCAATTCTTCATCAATATCAAAATCATCTTTTTGTAATGAAATACCTAAAGCTGGGACATTGATAGGGACGTGCAAAATCCCAAAAAAAGTCAAGGCAAGCATCGATGGGATCTCTGATAAAATCAAATCCCAGCGGACTTTACTAAATTTAAACAAAGTATAGAAATAATACCAAGAATCACTACTAACAGTAGTAGCGAACGAGACACTAGCTTCAACAACTGGAGCTGGAACATCAAAGATAAATCCATTATCTCTTGCCGTTTGTAGATCCCAACCAGGAACAATCCAAATAATTAAATGAATAATTGCAAAAATTGAAATAAAATAAACCGGCAAAAGTAACGAAAATGAAGCTAACGCTTTACTAAAATGCTGCATTAATACAAGGACAATAGTAATTAAAGCTGCTGAAAACCACTTAATGAAATTTAACTCAACAAATAGAAATTTCAATGTAGCCCAATTATAAGCAAATGAAGTAGTTAGCCTTGAAGTCACCTCTAGCCCAGTAATAATTAAAAAATAACCAACCCCGCCAATACAACCAATTAAGATATGACGAGGGAAGAATCCAATCAATTGGCCCAATTTAAATTTTCCCAACAAATAAAATGTTAACCCAGTGATCAATGATGAAAAACAATAACAAGTAATAGTCGTTGCAACGATTGCATCTTTGTTACTGAAATTTTTATCGGTACCAATACTTGTCATTATATTTATTGCCATTGAATGAAAAAATGGAGTAATTTCAATCATTTCCGAACCAATAGCCGTGACAAATGATGAACCACCAAGGGAAAACACCAATTGTGATACGATACATGAAATGTAAAACATTGATAAACCTGAAGGGCCTAAATCGGAAAATACTGGTTTATTAATAGGGAAAATAATCATCCCATATGACAAAGCATCAAGAATATTTAATAGTAGCCCAAGAAACACACATGGCATCAAATTTAAGTATTCAGAAGAGTGATTAGATAAAATATCTAAAACCAGCAGCAGCAGATTTGGTTGGCGATTGTCAAGAGGTATATAACCACCGCCTTCATGGTGATGATGGTTATCCTTACTTATATTAAGCAATTTATTTGACACTGATCGATTAATTTTTTTAGTGAAATTTATTATTGATGATGCTTTAGATAATGAATGATTTTCTGGGTTATTAAAATTTTGATTAAATTCAAAGTAATCACTATTTGGAGCTTGGTTGTCCTTGCCAAGGAGAATATTAAAAGATTCCAAATCTTGAGGCAGTTCATCAGACGTTAAAAGGTGAGTGTTTTCATTAACTGGAGGTTTAGTAAATGTCTGAGGAAAATAATTACCATTACCATCATCGCCAAGTAAGTCATCGTAGTCTTGGGATATATTTCCAGCAAATGCTGGTTGTTGAGCAGCCATATGCACTGATAAGGAATTATCCTCCGAATTGCCATTGGCAATAATATTGTTAGTATCGGCATTGTTATTATTTTCAAATTCAATTGATGATAATTCAGCGGTTTTAGTATGAATTTGTGATTCACGATTTATCAATGTCTTTGAATCGATTTTCAGGGTTGGGGTAGTGGCATCTAAACTACTAGATGCATTTTCGCCAGTGGAAGAAGTGACATTCCCCAATACATGAGAAGATCTGCTAAACTTGCTGGAATCGTTGAAGGCGCTACTAAGCATTGACCAATGTATCTGACAATTTTGAATTACTTAATTGATTAATGCTTTGGTGAAAAATTTTTCTTTATTTTTGAAGGAGTGTAGACAAGATATAGACCGGGAAAGTTTAGCGCTGGTTCTGGAATGAGAGTTGCTGCTTCTGGATATCGATAAACGGTTTTAAAATTGCAAGGCATCACCCGGCGTGACATTATGCAAAAAATCAAAAAATTTTTTTCTTCAGTAATAGCAAATCTAATCAAAAGGGTTCTTATTCTACAAATGACGCTCATAGATCTAAATATACCGTGGCCTCAAAGGGATTATAAAACCCCACCAACGCCTCAGGACATTCGAACCATAAAATCGATTTTTTGCGTGCTAGAACAGCTCGAATACACTCACGTGGCGCTAAATTTCCAACTTGATCCATCGGTGAAAATCCACAACAACAAGAAAGATTTCAAGGCAAATCCAATTAATTTAAATCAGTTTGAAGAATTCAAAGGGAGAATCAAGATATATACGCGCATAACCATTACAATTGATGACCCTGCTGATTTCCAAGGTTTGAAATTTTTCAATGAATCATTCGACATGATTGCAGTTCAACCTCTCAATGACAAGGCATTGACCATGGCAATCAACAACCTCGAAGTGGATTTAATCACATTCAATTACAATGATAATCTTAGATTCTGGCTAAGGAACAAAGCGGTTCATAGTGGTATTTCCAAAGGCTGCAAATTTGAGATCATTTATAACCCATTATTCTCGCAAACAACGAGGAAGAATTTCTTAAGCGTCGCGAAACACATCATTCGTGCATCAAGATCAATTGGTATTGTTGTAGCGAGTGGCGCTACATCTTCTTTGCATGTAAAATCAAGATTCGATATCGTCAATCTCTTGAAATTACTTAATGTTCAGCAGAACCAGATCCCAACAATCCTCAACGACACTCCAGGGAAAGCCTTGCTCAATGGCAGGCTAAGAACATTCAGCCATAAGCAAACTGTCGCAATTGGCGACGACGTCTTCAACAACGACAACCACGACAGGAAGGATCTTACCGGCCATAAAAAGCGACCAACCGATGAATCACACAATGCGGAGTTGGCAGTGTTGAAAAAACTCAGAAGCTAGGCTCTCGCACAACGATTTGTTGTTTCTTTCATAGGGTGGCAGCCTTCCAAACTCGTTGAAAGGTTGTGGCTTAAACGCTGTGATTGTATTTTTCCAGGAGCGAAACGAACCAGAGGGGAGGAGGGGAGGTTGGGGCTGGTCCCCAAATATTCTGGTTTCTAATTATATTATATACCATCTAATAATCATTTTAGTGGTCATCTTTTTGCGCTGAATACTATTGTAGTATTTATGTATGTTGGTGATGATCTCCAATGACCCGCAGATTTGGTGTATTCCATCCTGAAAAATTTTTATGTAAAAAAAAAAAAATTTTCTTTGCATGCAATAGAAGCAAATCGTTAGATTAGGAAATGCCATCACTTTCAGATCTATATCAGATATTGAAACTCCCGAGAATATCAGATATTCCAATCGAGGCACGATGCATTGTTGCAGAATCACAGCAATCGCTGCTCCTCCACTTGGCGATTTCCTCATCGAGTATCTGTAGTTACGTTCTAATGCCATCACCGAAACTAGTATGGTCGTACTCTTTATCACCAGCGATCATTGTTACTAGTTTAACCGTGTTTGAAAGTGAAAACAATGGGGTGGTTAAGTTTTTAGTTGGGATTTACAATTCTTCGACAAAGAAATATTGCCTTAAAGTGATTCAGAAAGAACAAAAGGATGATCAAGTCAGCAGTTTAGATGTTGAAGTCGCACAAAAGATCATTGGAGTCAAATTCAGCAAAAGTGGAGAAATTTTTTATATTGTGCAAGATAATGGAGACGTTATAAGTTATAAATTTTCATTGGATGGAGAAAACTACAATGAGGCCCTAGGAAAAGTTGTGTCGTTAGGGAAGAAGATTATTTTCTCAAAATTTATTGTGTCATTGGAAAATAATGTTGTAGCTGGGAATAATGATGGGTTCCTATTACTGATGAAATTAGACGGGAAATCTAAGAGGTTACTTTCAACGATAACTTTACTTGGCAATGGTGAAATTTCTGAAATATCAAACAGTCATTTTGAAGCGACCCAAGAAAATGTTGATGAAGATTCTTGTTGGTTTGGTTATAATTCTGGGGTACTTTATAAAATCACACGGGAATCTGCATCTTTAGAGCTTTTTTCGTTACCAAATAATAAATTAATCAAGACAATCAATTTGAAAGATTTATTTCAATTTGTCTTTGGTAATGCCAACAAAGGGGTAGAAGAAATTGGTGGGATAGTAGCCCCAGCATCAAATCGAGTTATTATTAATTTAAAAAACATGGTTTTTTTAATCAATACTAAATTTGAAACTATCCTAGCTGATTACGCTTTGCCCATATCGAACAACACAAAGAACAATAAAGACAAACGAAGTTTATTAATAAACTGCGGTGAAGTGAAAGATGATGGATCAGTTAGCTTTTTAAACTTACTTGTTCTTGACAGCACGGATAATAATTATAGTTTAAGCAACATGGCAATTGATGTTGGTAATAACAGTCTTGTTGAATCATTGGGCAAAGGAATTGAAGCATATTTTAAGTCTAACCGGAAACAGGCATTGGTAATGGAATACGCTATCAATGATAAATTTGAAACCAAGCAAATTGATAATGAAGAAGTAGACAATGTTGAGAAACTGGTTAAAGAATTGACCAAATTAAGCAAGGCAAATAAAGAGAAAGAATTTGATAATGTTTTTTTGTCGTTGATTAAAGGAAAACCAATTAACATTGATTCTAACTTATATGAATCTAACAATATCAATGAAATTAATAAATTTTTATTTGGTAAGCATGACTATCAAATAACTAGTGGGTTATTCAACACGATTTTAAAACTTATTTTCGTCAACAAAGGTACCGTTGATGATCCAGATTTTCAGCTCCGAACTAGGAAATTCGTGCCTAAATTTACATTGATTTATTTGATTAATAGTAATTTATTTCCAACGGTTTACTCATTGAATAATTTGTTGATGAAATTTCAAGACTTTCCAATTATTCTTAACTCAATCATTGGCAATTACAATCTCGAGTTATCGGCCACTGACATCCTTGTTCTTATCTCTGCAAACATTTCAGCCACACCATTGTTATTTGAAAAATTGGTGAAATTATTAATTAGTACAAATAGCGATACCCAAATTGTTAATGCGGTTCGATACTTGTTAAATTCAACCGCTAAGCAACATGAGTTATTCAATGTAAACTTTGAAGATATAATATTTCAAATGATTAATACCAGTTATAGCATTGAATTGCTTAATTTAATCATCGATGGGGTTGGACTTTTAAATTTTAAATTCAATAATAATGAAGAAAAGTTGAATCAATTAATTAAAATTACTGAGTTGAAAATTAATGAGATCATAAGATTTGAACCAGTGCTAGGGTTGTTAGATGAGATTATTGAAATTAAAGAGAATAATGGCAAGGTTGATAAAGTGGAGCAACCGGCGGAAAATGCCGTACCAACAATTATCACTGTTAGCAGTGATAAAGTTGATGAGAAATTACAAGCAATTATTGGGTCTGGGTCTGCTGGGACAGCAATTAATAATGAAGATCAAACTCCAATTTACTCAATCGAGAAATTGATTAACCTTGGCTAGGTGAAAGAATCAGGGCCAAGATTTGTTTATTAAAAAAAAAAAAAAAAAAAAAAAAAAAAGAAAGAAGAAAAAAAAGGACATGAAAAAAAAAAAAAAAAAAAAAAAAAAAAAAAAATTTAACAAAAAATTTACGTTTATAAGTTGGATATTT
>JASJSC010000019.1:0-240065 GCA_030450195.1 Saccharomycopsis sp. KB-2023a | reverse complement strand
AAATGTGGGAGAATAAATTTGATGGAGATAATGTCGGAGGCCACCTAACTTAATTGAAAACATTCAAAGGGTGCTGCTACATGTTATTATTTGTCGAAAACTGGTAGTTTGATGAAGATGCCAGAATCGAAAAAAGCTAATGACACATGTTTAGTACAAGTTTGATATTGAGATATTGGTTAGTTACATAGAGTAAACGGATGTGAAGAAATGGAAGGCAAATTCCAAGGTCAAGTCAAGTTGACAGTCGCACGGAAAAAAAAGGATCGACAATCTTTTCCGATCTCCACTAAAATCGTGCCATTTAAAGTGCGATCGACGCTCACCATACATATCGCCAGTCAAAAAGAAAGTAAGAAGATAAAGGCCATTGGTTGGGTTGGGCACGAGTCAGCCAATGTCTCGATTTAGTGATGATCCCAGTTGGTGGTTTTTGTCCTCACTTGTTTTTGATTATACGGGATTTGCTAGCGCCGACATCAAAGTACTCCCACCCGCAGCGGATATAAAACCAGAGATATTTCCATTCGAAGTACAACCTAAAAATCTTTCCACACAATTTTCTTTTTGTATTCGATTTGGCTTTCAAATTATGAAATCAGCAATCATTACAGGAGGAGGAAGCGGAATTGGATTTGCTTTGTGTATGGAATTCATTAAACGTGGATACCAAGTGTACACTGTTGATATAAAATATACTCCATCGGCTCAAGAAGCTTTCAACACCGCAGGGGTTAAAACTTTTAGTGGAGATGTCACCAGTACAACGTTCATTCAAGAGCTTAAATATGTCCTTAAAAACGACTATGGGATTAATCAATTGGATATTTTATATTGTAATGCGGGAATTGGTTGTCCATTACCAGCTGCTAGCATTTCAGATGAAGCAATCTTCAACGTGATGAATGTTAATGTCCTTGCACCAATGAAATGGGTTCGAGAATTCCATAAACTTGTCATTCGAGCAAAAGGTGCTATAATTTTCACTGGTTCAACTACCGGTGAAATCCCATTACCATTTGGATCAGGGTACGCTGCGTCGAAAGCCGCTATCAATCAATATGCTAAAGTTCTTCACTTGGAACTTGCCCCAGTCGGAGTTAAGGTTATCAATATGGTTAGTGGTGCAGTGAGAACAAATATTACTAGAATTGATGTCCCATTAGCGGAAGATTCACTCTACAATACCCCAGAGGGAAGGGAAGCAATTGCTTATAGAAAACGATTGTTTGAAGTTATTGAAAGCATGGAGCCGGCAGTGTATGCGAAGCGGGCAATTGATCAGATTGAGAATGCTAATTTGGATTCATTCAGATTGTTTGAAGGAAGCAAAGCTGGGACTTATGCTGCTATTATGAGTGTTGTTCCATTAGGAATAATTGAGAATAAAATAAGGGCTGATTATAAATTAAACCCAGCGTTTCCTGCAATATTGAAAAAGTTGGAAGAGGAGGACCACTCAGAGTGAAGAAGTAGGCGCTACCTCAATATACCCATTCAACTCCAGTGATTTTACACGATTTTGTTTTATATGTTTCAAATGCAATAATATACATTTAGTCTAAGAAAGTCTAATAGAAAATAAAAAAAGGAAAGGCAAGGAAAAAAAAGCAATTATTCGTTTTCATCGTAATAGTACTTGTCCAAGTTTGGACAGAAATTTCTTTTTGCCCGCACATACCAATCGCCAATTTCAAAAAGAACAACTCCAACAATCACAACACTAACGTAATTAAAGGTAGAAGCTTCTACTGGCTTCACGAAAGGAAAGCTATAAACCACCAAGGCGAATAAAGCCCATAAAACAGTCAAAACATTGGCAAATAATCCAATTTTACCTAACCAGAAAGGACCATGTTTAATGTTGTTACGGCCATAGTGTAAAAGGCAAGCAACTGGGATTGCATATGATAAAAGCAAGAAGGTGATACAGCCAACAACAAGAGAATTATAAGCAGTTATTGAAGCCAAATAAAGACATCCAACAAGGGCACAAAGAATTGTTGAAAAAATATGAGAGTTTATTGGTAAATTTGATTTTAAGTCAATTTTCTTAAGGATATTAGAGTAAGGTAACCCATTATCCCTTGCAAATGACCAACAGAGTCTTGCCTGCCAAGTGTGACAAGCAACGTTACAGCCAACACCAGTAATAAACAACAAACATCCCAAAAAGATCGCACCACCCTTATTTCCCAAGGCTTGATAATAAATTTGAACAATTGGAGAATTAACTTCAGCTAACACTGCCTTCAAGTTTGTTATACAGTAGAACATTGCAATACAATAAGTGAAGGATGTAACAAATCCAATAGCGACAGTACCCATAATAGCAATTGGAATAACACGTTCTGGTTGTAAAGCTTCTTCAGCCATATGAGTAGCAGAGTCCAAGCAACTGAACGACCAATTTGGATTAATTAACCCGAGGATAAATGCCATACCTGCGTTGTTCCACCCAGTACCATCTTGAAAATCTTTGAAAACAAAACTAGCAGTGTTGTAATTACCTCTTGAACAAGCTAAAACTGTGATAGTAATAACAACGAATGAAAATAATGAAACATACAAGGTACCTCTTGAAATCATTGGTAAAACAGAACCAAAGTGATTCAACCAATAAATTGCAAAGTTTAATATTTGATAAACAATGAACACTTGCCATCTTTTATAAGTATAATCTTCATGAGTTAGGCCCCAAAATCCAATAATAAATTGAGCAATTGAAATTGTCACCGAAGCACTAGTGAAAATTGAACCAACCCAAGCTAATGAACCCGTCATATAAGCAAGAAATCTTGCACTTGACTTTGGTGCCAATTTAATAGTCCAGTAGAATTGACCTCCCGAATTCGGATATGCACTGGCTAATTCTGATAATGTGATCCCGATACAAGTGGAAACAAGAGCAATAACAATAATACCATAAACAATAATTAATGGGCCACCAGAAGATATACCAGTAACTAAACTTGCACTGATACCAAACCATGAATTGGTCAACCCGAAACCAACACCTAAAAGGGAAAGAATTGAGAAATTTCTTTTCAAGATTGGTTGATCGAGAGGACTAGAATCATTTTCAATCTGTTTAACATGATCTTTGACTGATTCTCGATCAATAATCTTATCCTTTTTGGAAGTTATACTACTCATTATTGTGATAGAGATATATATCGCTATAAAAGAATACAATGAAATTTTTTTTTGTAGAGGAGGAATACTGCGTGCTTATATACCAGATATGGAAATTTTTCAGTTGCCAATGCAGTGGATCGTTCACATGTGAAATTAGAGCCCCAGGTTTCTGCACTGAATAAAGAGCTGAGTGTTTGCTCAACAAAAAAAAAAAAGGCAAATGTCATGCGACTAAATAACCGTAAAAGTAAATCCATAGCAAGAGTGATAATCAAATTGGGTAAAGAGCCGTACGAGACTAAAAAAAGAAAGAAACCAATTATTGCCTTTTTTGTTATATATATCGCCTCCACTTTCTATTGATAAGGGAATTCAGTAAATGCATATATGTATTTTGTATTTGATTATTATCTAAAATAATATTAATAAATAGTTCACTCAGTATTATTGAATGTTATTCTGTTCCTTAAATATATCCCATGCTTTATTAATTGTCACAAACACTGATTGGGCAATCAATTGTTGTTCAGTTGTAGCATCTTTACTAATCTTATCTGGATGTGTCTTGGCAACTGCTTTCATGTAATTAATCTTAACTCTCTTAGTTACAACCAAATCTGTCATTCCAATTTTTTTCCAATTAGCTCCCGGCCATAAAATATCATCAAGAGAAGCAAGTAATGCTCGAATATTATCTTCTTTACCATGTTTCCAAGCGTTTATTTTCGCTTCAACTTGATCATGTAATTGGAATTTCTCTTGTTCCATTCTTTCAGCTTTAGCATTGTTTTGCTTAATTCTATTAACTGCTTCCGAGGAATTATCGTTACCTCTAACTGGAGGCTTCGGCTTTGCCTTTGGTGCTTTTAAAGAAGGATCAATGGCTTCCATACATCTCCGTTTACCTTCAATAGCCAGTTTGGTAGCACCACCATTCTCTAACACTAATTTCCAAGCTTCCAATGCCTCGGGGAATTTCTCCATTGATTCTAAAATCTCAGCTTTTTTAGTAATCAATTTAAGCCAGAAATCTTTCACAATTTTCTTACCATCCTCGACTGGATCATCTAATTGTCTGTTTGTCGTTTTAATAAAGTTCAATCCATCGTTGATTGTTTGAAGTACATTCTTGTTATCCCCAAGTTTAGAATATGTAACTGCCAAATTCGAATAACCTAAAATTTTTAAGCTATGTCCTTCGGGGATAAGTTTCATCATTTCTTGATATGCAGTAAGTGCTGCGGTGAAATTGCCTTCTTTGAAAAAATTTGTCCCTGAAGTACGATAATCATTCAACATCATTGCAATAGATTGGGATATGATAGGGTCCAGTGAGGTCTTATTCGAGACCTTCAAATCATCAAATATATTAACCAATGTTGCTCTTTGCTCTGCCTGTACTGGCGATTGTACGGGTGGTTGCGGTTTCACTTCTTTTAGAACCTCCACTGGATGTTTTCTCGCCGGCTTTGGCGGTGGAATATCATTATCATTATCATCTGCAAACTCAGATTTCTTAGATTCATCATTATGATCATCTCTAAAATCTGCATTCTTAGATTCACCAACTTTCTCGCTCTGATTATTTATTATTGTTCCATCAAAATCAATAACTGGTCCATCATCACCTTCCCAATTTCCCTTTATTTTATATTTTTGACTATGTTGCATCCATGCAGGCTGACCATTCAATTCACTTCTCCTTTGCGCTTGGTATTTTTCAATATTTTTATTCAATGCGTTCTTCCCTTTATTAAACAATGATGTCCCATAAGCATACAATTCATGACCTAATTCATTTACAACCGCATTAATATCCTCTTTTGGTGAACCAATATCGTCAAACAATTCATGAATGTCAACTTGACTCTGCTCTCGTCTCTGCTTTTGTTGCAGTTGTTGCAGTTGTTGCAGTTGATATTTTCTCGGCCTCGAGGGTATATCATCATAATCAGAAAATCCATTAGGTGTGTTTCTTCTTGGAGGAAGCTTCGGCTGTGGTGACGAGGCTTTACTCTTCATAGTTGGAGTTGGTGTTGGAGGTTCCTTAATATTATTATTATTGTTATTGTTGACTAATGGCGCATCAAACACAGCAAACAATGAATCCAAATCTTGCATAGAATTATTATTACTGGCTACCACTGATCCTGGTTTCCGCTCACCAATCTTCAAGTTTGGCGCCAGTAAGATAGAGATGTTTGTCGCTGAGCTCCCATTTGAGTAATTTAGTTGCTGAGAACTTTTCGAAAACGTGGTAGTATCCAATAAATCAAGTCCACCCCAATTACTGCTGCTGGTGCTGGCGGAAACCCCAAAGTTCTGGTTATTGTTTGCTCTTGCTTGTTGCTGCTCATAGAGGGATAACTTCGTGCTATCCTTTTTTTTAGGTCCAAGTAAATCAGCAAAGATATCGTTACTCATGATTCGTGGACACTAACTATGAACTCTGGAATTTTTGAATCGACATTTTATATAGATATGCCAACTTGCAAAACAAAAATATGTTGGCATTGTTTAAATTTGATCACGTGGGCGGATCGAAAAATATTAAAAAAAAAATTTCAGCAGAAACGAGAAAATTTTTTACATCTGAAACGATTAATATCTAAAATAATAATATATTTATAAATAAAGCAGAATGCATTTGATGTACACTTTAGGAGAAGATGGTAAAAGAATTTACACTCTTAAGAAGATAACTGGTGCTGGCGAAATTACCAAGAGTGCTCACCCTGCTAGATTTTCTCCAGATGATAAATATTCAAGACAAAGAGTTACTTTGAAGAAAAGATTTGGATTATTACCAACTCAGCAAGGTATGTTGGTTGCTAGAGAAGCAAAGCAACTTCTCATCATTGAATCGCGCGACTATCCCTACTAACAATTTAGAACCTCTCAAATACTAGTAACTTTTGTATAATATTAATGAATAATTTTTAATGAAATAAAAGGCGAGAAATTGTAGGCAATTATTGATTAGAAGGGTTATTATTACTAGACTGACTTAACTTTTGTGATTGTAACATTAATTCTGATCCTTTAGCGTAATGTTCCCAAATTTCACTAATAATCTCAGTTTCATGGTTTTCATTAACAATTTGCTAATTTGTTAGTTGGCTACTTTCATATTGGTCTTTTTGATACTTCATTTATGCTTACTTCGAGTAGGTTATTCATGTTGGTTACTGATCCATTCAATTTTTCCTGCACATAATTAGTTAGTAGATCAAAGCAATATTTGAAGGGAGCTTTTCTCTGAGACACCTACCAATGATTCAACTATTGCTGATAACTTATTCGCGTGGACTTCATCATTAGGGTTGTTCATAGTGAGCGAATAATACAGCCATAAGCTTAATTGATTAAATTTTTTTGATTGTTTACATTTTTTGTAAATGGCCAAATTTTGCTAATCGCACACCACACTCTGATTACATTGCCCAAATTGGCAATCAACGTCAAAATCACAATTCATGTCATCATAATTCATTAATAAAACACAGCCTATACCCTACCTTACCCCTAAAAACAATATATAAAATAAATAAACAAAAATCAACAGAAGAAGCCCCGATCTCGCTCGCGGAACCCCTCGTGGCCTAATAATGAACACCATGAACTGGACATTCCCCAGGACCTCGTCTTGCAAACCAATCAGTAATACATTTATAATGGAACATACACAAACATTCCAATCTACCCACTTTACAACCCGGGACAAACTCTTCCAAACATATACAACATTCATCTTCCAATGCTAAATCATCGTTATCACCATAACTTGAACTAATCAATTTTGTACTTCCAGGTGGCACAGCAGCTGCTCCGGTTCTATAATTTCTTGGCTTGTAATCTTGTGGTAAATTATAAACTAACATTCTGTTTGGCGATCTAGTCATTTCTGGTGATCCCAAGAATTGAGCATTTGATAAACAATCAGAAATATGACATTCTTTCAAATTATCACTCATTAAATTCCCAATAAATTTATTACATATAGGACAATAATCATTTTCATTTTCATTATCAATTAACTCACCCATTTCCCTCGTAGTTGTATTATAATTATTAGATTTTGGAATTTCCATGTCCCATGCAATTGATCGATTCTCATACGTGTTGTTGGCACTGCTGTTGTTGACAGTTACATGATCCGCAGCTCCTTCCAAAGCTTGTCTAATCATATCTAACTCCTCAGCACATTGATCACATGTTCTATGAGGGACATGAGGTGATTCGAGAAATATTTGAGTTGGGGGACAGACAACGTAAGTTGATGGTAAATAATTTCTTCGATTATTTGAACAATCGCCACATAACACTCGTCCACATTTGCGACAATGATGCCTACGAAAAAACAACGTGAATTTCCTTTGACACAATGAGCATTCAGTGGCTTCTTCATCTGGCTGCCATACGGGGACATCAATGACTGTTGTAGCTGGACTATTGTTCATTATTGATTGTAAATATCAGTTGATAGTTGATTTGGAAATCCCGTTTAAGAAAGAAAAAAAGGGAAACTATCAGATAATGGAAGCAAAAGTGAAAAGTTGGCCAGGATAAATTATTAAGCACCGGATGTTTTCCCCGTGAAATGCTGACCACCAAATAAGATAATTTTCCTGTTTTAAGAACTGATAAATAGTTTAAAAAATGTTAAAATCAACTGAGACGGGTCTCTTTTCTTATACGGTGATCTGCAGATTTACACCATCAAGAACCAATCAAGCGGGTCCTTTCGAGCCAAGCGAACCTTGTGGTTTTGGGGGTGACATGACCCCTACTAAAGAAACCAAAAATGTTAACATTTATTCATCTTCGCTATATAAATTATCGTCCTCCATATCCTCGTCTTCATCTTCTTCGTTGCTATCATCGCCTTGGTCATCGTCGTCTTGACTATCATCAGTTGCATTCTGTTTCGCTTTTCTTCGTAACTTCTTTGCCATCTTTTTTTCGTTTTTCGCTTCGATGTTAGCTTCTTGTTCCTTACGTCTTTGAGATTTCAATTTATTTCTCACTGCGTGTTTGTGTTCCAATTTGTTGATCTCAGATTGACTCTTGGTGACATAACTATGGTACAAGATCTTTCCTGAACAGATATCTTCTTCAATCTTGACGAAATCCAATTTAATTCTTGGACCAATTTCCGTCAATTTCACAGCTCGCTTGCTGGTTTCACTTAATGTCTTTTCTCTTTCCACTTCTGCCGCGGTTTCCCTTTCTTGCTTCACCTGAACAACTTCATCGTCCTCAATTTCGGAATCGCTGGTAAATCCACCATTAGCATAAGGATCCAAAACGAAATCTGAGACATCATTGACTCTACCTAAATTAGGCAACTTCTTGTGAACTTTCTGTTTCACGGTGATCAATCTTTTAATTGATTTTGTCACTTCAACCGGTTTTGTATCGATCGAATAATGCCTAAGATCAATAGTACCATCTTCCTTATTTCTATTTAAGATTAAAACTCTCTTAATCAAGGATACTTTAGTATTTTGAGGTGAAATTGGAGGGAACATCAGCTGCAACATTGTAATCAACACTTTCTCGTGAGGATCAGCTTCATTAGGGTTAGTAAACCCATTCAACACTAATAACGGTGGGCCAGCAAAATCTTTTGACTCTTTACCACCAGTTTTAGGATTTTTCAATATTTTGCGAATATCTTTACAAAGTGAATAATTTTTAACTTTGAATGTGATTGTAGGACCATGGGGGAACCTTGCTAATCGTAAATTAACAGATCCTGAATCTGAAGATTGACTGAATATAAGAAGATGACTAACGGATAGAGGACCCGCCATAACCACAAAATCTTTTAATTTATTCAGTTTCCTTTCTTTCAAATTAATCGCGGTGTGAGGTTGCATCACGTTCCGAACATCATTAACCAATTGTTGAATTGAATGGTTTTTCAAAGCGTCGCCAAGGGCAATCACCATGGATCGCGGGGTTTTGGCGACTTCTTCTTCTGTTGGAGAAACGTGAGTTCTTGTCTTTCTTCTATGTTTGGCCATTGCTAACTTCTCAGCTTTTATAGAATGAGTGGATATTTGGTTATATGCAAAAAAATTTTTTTTCACCTGACCCGATGAGAATTTTTTAGCCCCCCCCAGCATGGTACCCCAGGGTCAAAAAAAATTTTTTTTAAATATAAACTCATCTTATTGTATAAGTCAATATCATTAAAGATGCCAGCAGTCAAAGGAAAAATTACTAAGAAAGAGAAGGCTAAGAAAGAAACTAGTGAGCTCGCTTTGAAGATCAAACAGCGTGCTCTTGAAAAATCTCTCCAGGAGAAACCGAAAGAAAAAGAAGAAAAAGAACGTGTGGAGGACGACGAGCAAAATTCATTTCAATCATTTAGCGACTTCAACCTTGTACCAGAATTACTTGAAGCCTGTCAGCGATTGAATTTCAAGAAACCAACGCCAATTCAATGTGAGGCAATCCCTGTAGGCTTGAAAGGTCATGATATTATCGGTTTAGCAGAGACCGGGTCTGGGAAAACTGCAGCGTTTGCAATCCCTATACTACAGTCATTATGGGAAATCCAAACGCCATATTTCGCCTGTGTGTTAGCACCAACAAGAGAATTAGCGTTTCAAATTAAGGACACATTTGATGCTTT
Organism: Saccharomycopsis sp. KB-2023a; assembly: GCA_030450195.1. NCBI lineage: Eukaryota > Fungi > Ascomycota > Saccharomycetes > Ascoideales > Saccharomycopsidaceae > Saccharomycopsis > Saccharomycopsis sp. KB-2023a. Next base: position 230,284 of record JASJSC010000019.1, on the reverse strand, counting down.
AGGGTCCGGGATGGGTTGTAGAACCGTGTGTTTAATTGGTGGGGTTGATTCAATGACCCAAGCAAGGGATTTAATGAGAAAACCTCACATTATTGTGGCTACTCCTGGTCGTTTGCTTGAACATCTCCAAAAGACAAAAGGTTTCTCCCTCAGAATGTTGAAATATTTCGTGATGGATGAAGCCGATCGATTACTTGAGTTGGAGTTTCAAGACGCATTAGATAAAATCTTGGAACTTATACCTAATCAAAGAACAACGTACTTATTCTCTGCTACAATGACAAGCAAGATTCAAAAATTACAACGGGCGTCATTAACAAATCCTGTGAAGTGTCAGGTTAACGATAAGTATTCCACAGTTGATGGTCTTGTTCAAACGATGATGTTAGTGCCCGATGGACTGAAAAACACCTTGTTGATATATTTGCTTAATCGGTTTGTTGGAAAAACCACGATTATTTTCACGCGAACAATCGCTCATTGTCAAAGAACTGCGTTTCTTGGCAAAATCTTGGGGTTCCCCATTGTCCCGTTGCATGGGCAAATGTCACAATCTAGGCGATTGGGCGCGTTGAACAAATTTAAAAGTGGGGATAAAAGTATCTTGGTGGCCACAGATGTCGCAGCTCGAGGGTTGGATATCCCTAGTGTTGATTTGGTGATTAATTATGACATGCCAACCGACAGTAAGACTTACATTCATCGAGTCGGGCGTACCGCTAGAGCTGGGAAATCGGGAAAAGCAGTTAGCTTGGTTACTCAATATGAAATTGAATTGTTGGTTAGAACCGAGGACGCCATTGGGAAAAAATTGATTAAAGAAGTGGCTGATAAGGAAGAAGTTGCTCAGCTTGTGAATACCGTGGATAAAGCTCAGGCGAGAGCCATTCAAGAATGGAAGCAGTATCAGGAGAATGATAAGAAGAGAGGGAAGCGAAGCAGCGAGCGATAGCGAGCTAGCGAGTTTCTGCGAGTGTTAGTTAGCGATCTACCATGCATTATTTTATACATTAATTTATTACAATATGAACATACATATTTATCTATACTGTAAAAGAATATTTAATAACTCAATTGACTCACCCCCATCTTGTTGATAAAATCTATCGCATTTGCCCTCTGCTCTTGTTTGGTCTTTTTATCCCAACCTAATTCATTGCCCATAATTTCAACAACCCCGTCAACTGCTTTCAAAGATTCTTTAGCATCAAGGAAACTTAATCTAGTTCTTCTAGTCAAAAAATCAATTGGAGTTCTAACGTATTCATATTTCAAACAATATTTCAATTCAGCGACAGTAAAAGGAAACTCAAAATCTTTGTAACTAACCCCACTTAAATCACGTTTACCAGCAAGGACAATAGGTAACTGATTTTCTTTTGATTGTTTATAAATTTCCAAAATTAATGGAGCTCTAGTCCCATAATTATTAGCCAAATGTTTAGCAATCTTCTCTTGAATCCCATAATTTTGAATCAATCTTGAACTAAAGTTGTCATTATAATTTTCGCCACCAGCCAACTTGAAATCACGAGTAACACAAGGCTTAATTGGCTTACCAAAATCAAAATTTTCAACTAAAGTGTCAACAGTTTCTTGAGCCATTTCTCTATAAGTTGTCCATTTCCCACCAGAAATAGTGATTAATCCAGTTGATGATTCGAGCAATAAATGAGATCTAACCAACCCTTGAGTTGAACCTAAATTCTCACTAGAAACTGTAGCAGGATCACGAACTAATGGACGGATTCCTGACCAGGCACTCAAGACATCTTGCTTACGAACTGGAAATTTCAAATATTTTTGCAATTCTCCAATGATATCATCAATTTCTTCTTCGGTCGGGATTGGATAATCATTAATTTGCTTTTGAGGAGTATCGGTAGTACCAGCCAAAACTTTCCCTTGCCATGGTAAAAAAAACATAACACGGCCATCACTAGTTGAAGCATCTAACAATCCCATTCCTTTTGGACAATAATATTCTGGCAAAATAATATGGACACCCGCTGAAGGAACAACCATTTTTGGTTGTTGCTTGATCTTAGGTGGTAAACCTTTTGGATCTTTATCCATTTCTAATATAGTATCCGCAAATGGACCGGTAGCATTCACCACTGCAGTAGCATTGATTTCAAATTCACTACCGGTTTCACGATCAAGTGCAATTGCCCCAACAACTTTGTTATCATCAGATTTCAATAACTGTTTCACTTCAACATAGTTAACTACCGTCGCCCCATTTTCAATAGCGGTAACGGCTAAGGTTGAATTCATTCTAGCGTCATTGAAAATCCCATCGTGATAAACTAATCCCGCAACTAATTCTTTATCATTCAACATTGGTGCAATTGATAAAGTTTGATTTTTACCCATTAAATATGAAGATTTCAAATTTTGTCTACCGGCAAAGAAATCGTACATCTTCGTGCCGACAAAAAAATACGGAACTTGCCAATAATGGTAAACCGGGATCATAATTGGTAGAATTGCCGATAAATGGGGGGCATTTGAAATAATCGAAGCTCGTTCATTCAAGGCTTCAATAACCAAATCTAATTGTGCTTTAGATAGTTGGAAAACTGCTTTCTCCAAATATCTGACCCCACCATGAGCCATTTTAGTTGATTTTGATGAAGTACCAGCGGCAAAATCGGTTTTTTCAACTAGGGCTACTTTTAGCCCTCTTGTAACAGCGTCCAACGCAGTGCCAGCACCGACCGCCCCACCACCGATCACAAGAACATCGAATTTTTCTGTTGATTTCAACTGATCTAATAATTGTCTTCTTGAAGGTGGAGGTGGTTTTGAAGTGATTAATGATGGGAACTTATCTAATTTATTCTCATCATTTTGGATTGCATTGAAAGAGTAAGCACCAGTAGCTGCTACCGCTGCTGCTGCTGCCGCTGCTCCTGCAAAGATTGAAGATCTGAATAATAATCTTCCACCAATTCTCGTGGCCATGATTAACAAATGTGACTATACAACAACAACAAACAAGAAGAAGAAGAACAATTCCTGTGAAGATTTATTTTTTTTTTTTAATAAGTATCAGTCAGTTTAGGTGTGACGCACAATGAATAATAAGCAGTGTGATTCCCCGGGGGGTACTGTGGTGGTGTGTCGTCTGGTAGGCGCGGTTAAAAACCAGGATATTTATATTTATTATATTTTATCTGGGGATAATTTATATAAATAAATATTTCAGGTGAAACTTTTTTCGGAGTTTTTGGCGATGGATGCGATCGGGGTACCATCGGGAAAAATATTTTACAAGCGAAAAAAAAATATTCCCTCCACCAGCACATGTTAAGTGGCTTTTGATCGACAGTTTGTTAGTGGTTGACTCATTTATTGAGGTGGTGGGCCAGTGCTACTAGTAGTATTATCCAGCAGCGGTAGTGCAGCTCGGTCAAATCAGGTTACCCTAGCCGTCCAATACCCCGGGAACTAACACCCAGGGGCCAGGGGGCAACAGCCGCCCACCCACCCGCGCACGGTCACAGTTTGCAACTCACAACTCACAATACAGTTAGTATGCACACCATTATCATATCAGTTGGTTCAAAATCTAAAATACACCTAGACATTTATAGATATTATAAATTAACATACAGATATAGACATTCATATATTTATAAATATATATATATATACGAATATATGCATATATTTATATAAATATATAATGGGGCAGCGAAATTTCAACCACCCACCAAAGCTAGGCAATCAGAGAAAAACACCTGCTGATGTGCTAGAAGTCGGAGCCACCCGTTCGCGGTTCGACAACCAACCCCATGGGAGCAATGATCAATCAGTTACGGGGATCTTCCTAGGGCTCTCTTCAGGTGTGTAGGAACCAGGGATCTTCAAAAAAAAAAAAAAAAAAAAAACAAAGAAAATTACACACGTGATAATTGTTATGGTTAAGCACCGTACTGAGGTTAAGAGCAGCAGCAGTGCAACTAGCTAGGTCGCCGTATGCAATTAGATGCAAGTATCATCACATTATCACCGATGACTAACCAACAGAACCACAAATATTTTTCTTTTTTTTTTCAGGCCATCAGGACGCTGAAATGAAAAATTCTTCATGCTCAAGTGTTGCTTCCCAAGCAGATTATTGATAAGGACAATGTCTCAAGTAGCAAAAGAGAAACCAGTTGCCCCTGCTGCTCCAGTCGCCGCAAAAAAAGGTAAAAAAAATGACTTCCAATTGAAAACCCCAAAAGGGACTAAGGATTGGTCTGGTAAAGATATGATTCTTCGAGAATCGATCTTCAATACGTTGTCATCGTTATTCAAACGCCATGGTGGGGTCACGATAGACACCCCAGTGTTTGAATTGACTGAGATCTTGACTGGGAAGTACGGTGAAGATTCTAAGCTTATTTATAATTTGCAAGATCAAGGTGGGGAATTGACTTCGCTTAGATATGATTTGACTGTTCCATTTGCAAGATTTGTCGCGATGAATAGTATTCAAAATATTAAAAGATACCACATTGCTAAAGTTTATAGAAGAGACCAGCCAGCAATGACTAAAGGTCGTATGAGAGAATTTTATCAATGTGATTTTGATATTGCTGGTGCGTATGATCCAATGGTTCCTGACTCTGAAATTTTAGCTATATTAGTCGAAGGTTTAACTGAATTGGGAATCAGCGATTTTAAAGTTAAAATTAATCACCGTAAAGTCCTCGATGGGATTTTCCAAGTGTGTGGAGTTAAAGATGAAGATGTTCGAAGAATTAGTAGTGCTGTTGATAAATTAGATAAATCTCCGTGGGAAGCCGTGAAAAAGGAAATGGTTGAAGACAAAAATCAGCCAGAAGAAGTTGCTGATAAAATTGGTCAATATGTTAAGCTTAATGGCTCAATCTCGGAAATGGTTGCAAAATTATCTAGCGATGAATTTTTAATGAGCAATGAATCAGCTAAATCGGGGATTGAAGAAATGGCAATTTTGTCCACGTATGTTAAAGCCTTCAACATTGAATCATTCTTGTCATTTGATTTATCTCTTGCTAGAGGATTAGATTATTATACCGGATTAATTTATGAAGCGGTAACCGAAGCTTCAAAGCCGCCTGAGAATGCCGCGGAATTGAAAAAGAAAGCAAAGAAAACTGAAGATGAAGATGCCTCAGAATTTGTCGGGGTCGGTTCGATTGCTGCTGGCGGTCGTTATGATAATTTAGTCAACATGTTTGCCTCGGCAACTGGGAAGAAAAACGTTTCAATTCCTTGTGTTGGGATTTCATTTGGTGTTGAGAGAATTTTCTCTCTTGTCAAAGCAAGGGCCGATTTATTAGATAAGATTAGATCGAATTGTACTCAAGTTTACATTATGGCATTTGGCGATGGGTACCTTCTTGAAAGAATGTCAATTGCTAAAAGATTATGGTCAGCGGGCATTGAAACCGAATTCTTGTATAAGGCGAAAGCTAAAAGTAGACCACAATTTACTGGTGCTGAAAAATCGGGTGCTCCAATTGCTGTGATTATCGGTAAAGATGAGGTTGCCTCTGGTAAGGTTCGAATAAAATTATTAAATCAAGGGGAAGGTAGTGATGAAGGGGAGTTAGTTGAATTAGAAAATGTTGCTCAAGCAGTTCAATCAAAATTGAAACAATTGCAAAATGATAACGTTGATCAAGTTACTAAACTTATCAAGAGCTTATAAATTTAAATCCGTAACGTCATATATTCTATAATTATATATATATTTTAATCCACTCTTGCCTCTGTTAAAGAATGAACAACTCCAACATTATTTGTAAATTTCTTTTTCTTTAAAGTCTTTTTCAATTCTTTTCTAACAACCATAACCGGGACCGAACTTTTAGAAACTAAATAATTTGACAAAGATCCCAACAAAACTCCTTGTAATGCACTTTTACCTCTTGAACCAACAACAACCAAAGTAGGCTGAATATGATCTATAATTGCCGTGATCAAATGTCTTGGAATAGGATGATGAATTGCTTCAATAACTGCATGAACTTGCAATTTTGTTAGTTTAATTAAATTCAAATATGAAGTTGTCATTCTTTCAACCGCATCTTTCCGTTGTCTTTCCTTTGGATCTTCATTAATTGAAACCCCATTACTGCTATTATTTAGCAGTGATGATTTATCTTTATCTTCATCCAATACACATACAATGAAAAGTACACTGCTGTTAGACAACACTGTGCCAATACACCATTCAAGGGCATAGATACTTTCAGGACTAAAATCAACACAAACCAAATACGAACTTGGCTTTTTCAGCATCGATAAAGTTTCAAAAAAATCTCCTCGAGTAATTGTTCTAATACAGCGCTGATTTTCTCGACTTGATTCAATATCAGAAACTTTAATTTTCGAATTCAATTTCTTAACAAGTTCAATGTCTTCTTCAAATTCACTGTCATATGTATATGGAGCACAAAACAGCTTATTTGGTGTATTATTTTTTTCTCCAGATATAATCTGGCCTTTATAAGCAGCATATTTTTTCAAGCCAATTTCACTAACTTTTTTAGCAACTTTATTAGCAGTTGTTGCTTCTTCACCTTCAATACGATGTCTACCTTCAAGCAATCCGATATCAATATATTCAAGTTCATTTGGTGGGAGCGATTTAAGAGTCTTAATTGTCTCTGGTGGAATTGATGTGCCCACGGCAACTGCATTTTCAAGGGCCTTTTGGGCAGCTTCAAGTTCTTGTAGTTTAGCGATCTCATGAGCTTCCTCAACTATTCGATTTTCTTTTTTATCATTCACACTTAGCTCCTTAATTTTTTCAATCGCTGCCACTGCCGCCGCCTTAGTAGCACTAGCTTCACTATCTTCATCCTCTTCCTTAGCACCTTCCCCCTGAGGACTAATTTCATCTACCTTCCTGTAGGTGGCAAAGTTAGGTAAAATTGCTCCACCATCATCATACTCAAATTCATTATCGGTATCAGAAATTTGTTCTTCTTCACTAACCAGATCTTCATCCGAGTGCGCTTTATCCTTCTCGTTGACACCTTCTATAGGTGTTAATCTTTCTGATGGATCATGGTTTAAAATCGACCATTTGATCCCATTCTGTCTTCGTCTTGGCCGACTCATTGATCTACTTTCACTGCCTTCTCCAAATGGTTGTTGCCTTCCCCTTGAATGCGACCGTAATTGTGATGACATGCCTCCTGGTGAAACCAGTCGATCTCTAGAGATCGATCTTTCCAAACTTGGGATGACTGTTAATTTGTCGGTCATATTTTGCCTTTTATATTTTATAATTAGGGTGTATCGTCTATTTGAATTAAAGCAATTATTTAAATTTGGAGTGAAATTAGTTTGCTTAATCTTCGCTCATTCGCATTCGCATAGCCGGGTAAAAAATGCCAAGCAAAACTCAACATCGATGTTCACTGTTGATAGCTTGGAACATACAGTAGAAAATAAAATTTAATTAATGTTTATATGTATATATGTCCTTTATGTGTGTATATTTTAAATTTAAATAACCAGTCTAACTCTTTCATAGAATAAAACATAAACATCACTACTAGTAATTGTATTATCCTGATAATTTATCCCCGGATTAATATTGACTTTGAAATTCTCATCATCGAAATAACACCAATTATTTTTAATCAGTTTATAACTTGATTTATCCTTTTGTTTGTTAACTATTGATGTGTAATGACCACTTTTCAAACTACCAAAATGATTAATGAACCCAAATAATTTATAAGTTAAGATGGCTTCTTTAACTTTGATGTCGAGCTGGATTGGGAACGTTATGGTTTGATTGTTCTTTGATGATTGTTCTCCATATTTATTGAAATTGAATCGAGACAAGTTGATCACTAGGATTTGTGGTAATTGAATAAATTTCAACAGCTTTATAGTTTTGTTCCCCATGATTTGAATGCTTTGAAATTTGCTTGCCCGTGATGGTGTCGACTCCTCTTCTATTGGTTGAGGTTGCTCCTCATGCCTTTTCTTTCTCAAATTGAAAAAATTATTCTTAGAACCACTGAATGATACACTTGCTGGCATAGTGCTATTATATTCAGGGACAGGTTCCATTGTTGTAGCTGCTGATTCATCATAATTTGCATTGTAAAAACTATTTGCATCTTTCAATTGATGATTTTTCTTTTTACAATTTGGACAATCCCATGCATTATCCCCACTTAAAATTTCATCAGCGGTAAACAACTTAATACAATCTTCAAGTCTAATTTTCCTTTTATTTAGACTTCTCTCAACTATTGGTAGCGTTAACACGGAAAAATTTGCAAAAGTCTTGCTGATTTTCAAGCATTTAACACATTTCAAACAACTTTCAAGCTGTCCCTGGAAAAAAGCAGTAACAGGTGATATGCCATTCGTATTCTTCAAATGACTAAACCATTTAGAATAATTTCTAATCTCTTCATCGGTGACATTAATAGATAATCTTGAAGTTGTATCAAACGTGGTTAAATCTTTCATGTTCAATGCAGGAATTAAGAGATCCGGATGTTCATTGACTATTAATTGACCTCCCTTTAATTCTTCGTGTAATGCATCTAATAAGAAAATTAAAAACTCTGCGGTGTCTTGTTGTTGATAAGGAATTTCAAAATCTGGTCTTAACTTAGAACAATGATTTAGAAAATTCGTTGGAGCGATAATGACTCCTCCATACGTAGTCATTTTATCAAATAGCTTGCCAATTGCTGATGATATAATTGGCTTTTTCCCATTTAGATTCGCCACATAATTCTTATAATTAGCGTTAGTGAAGATATTTGTAAATTCTGATATTCCAAATAAACATTGTAATAGACTGTTGATGTAACAGTTACTTCCATAATTCTTTAATCCAACGATACTCAAACTTTGCAACATGTTTTGACTTGGTTCTTGTTGGTAATCATTGCTATTGCCATTAATATTTGTGTTGTTATTGTTATTGTTGCTATTTGCGGGCACCGGTTGCATTGTCAGTTGAGGTGGTTGTAGTTGCGGAGCAAATTGGATTGCTTGAGTATTACCTAATTGCTGATAAGCAACCATTTGAGGTACCGGTGGTGGTGGTGGTTGGATTACTGCAGTACCATTCAAATTTAAATTCGGTGGTGGTGAAGTAATTAAATTACCAAATTTCGCTTGAAGTGGTGAAATTACATTAAACTTTGCCCCATGTGGTGATAAAGTGCCCGAGTTGCTATTATTATATTTTGTCTTTGGAGCCTCGGGTGAATTGCCTGGAGAAGCGTATGGTGGTGGTTGTCCCTGGTATGGTCTTGGAGGGGTATGGTTTCTTTTCAATTGTGGGATAGGCGGCGGTGGTGGCTGCTGTTGAGGAATTGGTGGTAATGATGGTTGTGAAGGCAATCGCGGGGGGACAATTTGAATTGGCTTGTTTGCTTGATAGATGCTTCCGGGGACTGGTGGTGGTGCTAACGATAGAGGTGGCGGCGTAACTTTAGTTTTTGGTGGTAATTGGGGTTGTAAATGCTGTTTTTGACTATTATGAGGATGGTTATGGTGCGGTTTCTTTTTTTGTTTCATTTGTTCTTGAGATGCTTCATATGCTGACATAAAGCCTTGATTTGAATCCGGAGAAACCATTTTCTTTTTATGCCGCGGTGGTAGTTGTTTTTGTTTGTCAGGCACTGGAGGAGGAGCTGCTGATGGCGGTGGTGGTGGTGGTGGTGGTGGTGGAGGTGGGGGTCGTGGAACTGGTGGTGGATTGAAAAGAATGCTGTCTTTTCTAGGTACTGGAGGTGGTGCCATTGTTGGTGGGGGTATTTGTTGAACCACTGGATGAGCTATTTGTGGTTCCATTGGTAGAGACACTGGAAATCGAGGCAAAGTAGGACTGAAAATGTCTTGCGTTTGAGCAACATAATAATTTTCGTAATCATTATTTGTAGCATTCACTGTTGGTGCGTTGTTTTCTTCGCTAAGCTCTTGAAATTCTAAAAGTTTCAACCAAGATTCAAGTCCACCACTTAATAATTTTGGCTCTCTGTTTAATTTTTTCGATTTCTTTGAATTAATTACTTGATTTCTAAATACAATATCATGGAAAAATTGTAAAAAATTGAAATTTTTCCTACTATAATTATTCCAAGTTTCAGCATCAGTATAATAAACAATTAATTGAAACTTATACCGTTGTTTAAAATAATGCAGAGTTTTCTTAATACTATAAGCAACATGATCTTCATCTAATTCTTCAGTTATTTTGCCTTCAGTTGCTTTTCTAGATGCTTTTTTCAAGATTCTTTCCAATGCTTCATCATCATCTATATCCTGATTATTATATAAATTAATTGGATCTAAATTTAAAATGTATCGATTTATAATATGATTAGTATTAAAAGATTCTCTTGGTCTAAGATCCACCAACAAGATACTTTTCTTTTTCGCTAGTATTTGTTTTTGTAAAGACTTTGCAGTAATCGTAGCTAATTCTTTAGTTGAATCTTGGACATTTAAATCGTCAATATTATCTATTAGATCGGCACTACTTGATACAGGTGCCCCTCCCTCAGGCTTCATTATTTCCTCATCAGAATGAGAATCTTGATTCTTGAAATATTCCGGGCCATAATCAGTTAAATAACTTTTAGTTGACTTTCTCCGTTTTATCTTTGGGAAATAATCTTGGGCATTAAATTTGTTAGCTTTTATGTTCGTAGCATATTCTTCAATTTCTCCTCGAATCAAATTGAAATAAAATTCATTTTTATAAAAACTCAATAATTGTCCATATAATTCCAAATCCTTTTCCAGTATTGCAGTCAGTGGGGTTAATGATATTGATATTGGAATATAATGAATCATCATAATGTAACCAATGATATAATAAGCTAAAGATTGAAATAATAATTCTTTTAGCCCATTTAAATCATCAACTTCTCCACTATTCATGATTTTCGAGAATAACATCTTGAAATTTTCAAAATATTGTTCTGAGCAATAAATCAATTGGAATATCTTATGATCATTTGCTAGCTGAGATATTTGTTTCGAATTTGACGCAAGAATACTAAGTAAATAATGATGAATTGCGTCATTCAGAATCCCATTATCAGGGCCATTACTCTCCAAAATGGCGGTAGCATCAATTTGACTTATTATCAGTTGAAGATAATATACAACATGATCATGATCTATAGAGTTAATTGAGTCAGACACCAACCGATTAACTTGATTTGAAATTTGGTGTCGATTAGATCCACCCATAATTACTATATCGTGGGTTTCTATTATTCATAAAGAAAATAACAATGAAGAATAATAATATATATATTTTTGTGATGCTTCCTGTTTTCAAAATAAAAAATTTTCTACTGCTAGCCTGCTTGTGTGTGTGTGTCAAGTTGTGAGGAATTATTTTTGGAGAGTGTGTGAGAATAAAACGGTAGGCAGTATCATGTAAAATCTATTTAGAGTGCGCCCTGTTCCAAGATGTTGGCATGCGCATCATAAAACTGAAGAAATCGCCGCTCATAATTTCCATTTAATACAAGGGGTTCATGCACCCTCAAACTCCTAAATTATTCCAAAATGAAAAATTGAATAAAATCATCAACAAAAGAACAAAGAACAAGAACGAAGAACTATAAGCACTAGTTGAGATTTATTATGTTGAGATCAGCACTAAAAGCCACACGAATCCTCCCTAGAATATCCACTATTTCAAAATGGCAACCGTTTAGATTGCAGACAGCCAGATTCCAATCAACAACAACAGCAACAACAACAAGCAACGATCCAGTTGCCAAACCAAAAGGTAAACCAATGACTGTCAACACAGAGCTACCTGACCCGTTTGAAGATAAGCGAAAACGAAGATATCAATTCATTGCGTTCCTGATATTAGTGACTGTAGCGTTTGCCGCCATTGTCAATTACGAGAAAACTGCATCGCCAATTATTGGTTCGACAATGCATTTCCTTAGAAGATCACCAGAAATTAAAGCAGTTTTAGGTAATAATATTAATTTCGCCAACGAGGTTTTTCCATGGATCTCTGGGGAATTAAATCAAGTCAAAGGGAAAATAAGTATTTCATTCAAAATTAAAGGTGATAATGGGAAAATTGGTAAAGTGGTGCTTACAGCTTCTAGACCTTATAAGCATTCACCTTTGAACATTCATGAATGGTCTGTCACCGTAGATGATGTTAAACATGATATATTATCAGATGATTCTACGTTTGCATTTTAAACTATAATACATAGATTATATATTTTGTAAATACTACTTCTTTAGAAACTTATCGATACTTGTTTTTTGTCTCTTATTATTCTTCTTCTTTTCTTCATCTTTTTGTCGTTTCTGTAATTTTTTTTCAAATTTTTTACTTTGTTCACTCCTTTCTGTAGCCCCCTTTTTCGCTAGTTCTTTACTCTTTTCAATATATTCTTTATCATCAATAGTTTTCCCACTCAACCATTCAAGTAACTTAATCTCTACTCCGTAATGATCTTCTCCAACCGATTTCTCATATGGAGTCTCCAATATTATAGGAATTCCTTGTAACTTTTCACTATTAGCAATTATTCGGAAAGCCTCTAACCCCAAGAAACCCAACCCAAGATTCTGATGTAAATCCCGATTAGAATATAATGGGCCCTTTGAGTCATTCAAATGAATCCCACTCAAATATTTATAACCAATAATATCATCAAATTTTTGCCAAAAATTCTCACTGGCTTCTTCATTACGTAAATCATACCCAGCAGCAAACGAATGACAAGTATCAATGCAAACCCCTATTCGTTCCTTATTATCGACCATCTCTATGACTTTTTGTAGATCTTCTAATTGACAACCAACAACGTTATCACTAGCCATATTTTCCAACACAATCTTCACAAATTTCGTCTCTTTATGAGCTTTGTTAATACAATCCGCTAATTGTTTCAATCCTTTCTCTTTATCCCCACCTTTCAACACTGAACCCGGATGTAAATTATAATTACCAATTTCCAACAGCTCACATCTGTTTAAGTCATCAATAAATGTATTATATGATTTCAATTTGGCTTCATTGTTTGGATTACAAAGATTAATGAAATACTGTCCATGAGGCAAGATATCAGTCTTTGGATTGTAATTATATTTTTCACAATTTGCCTTAAATTTCTTAATTTCTTCAGTTGTTAATGGTGCTGAATCCCATTTTCTTGGTGATTTAAGAAACAACGCAAATGAATTACATCCAATGTCATAAGCATTGGTAACCGAATTGGATATTCCTCCAGCAGTTGAAACATGAGCTCCAAATTTTAATAACGATGATACTCTTTTGAATGATGGCTCTGTCATTTTTAATAATTGTTTCTTCATTAACCTTAAGTATTGCTTGCAACTTGCTCAATTCCTTTTTTTTTTCTTTTTTCGCGCGCCCCACAACAACAGTCACAACATGTTTTACAATGTGTCATAAATGCATCCACACCGTTCATTCATTGTATATATATATATAATTAAAATTTACATCTCATGATAATTATGGTAGACCTAAGTTTAGTTAAGTTATGTTGTCACTTGAATTTTCAAAAGGATTGTTATTCGTTGATGTTGATTCGGATCTGTTGTATTTCTTTTGAGGAGAAGAATAGTAGCCGTTGTAAGTATGGTTATCAGTATCGTTATCAGTTGAAACCTTTGATGATTGATCGCTTGGATCAATAAAAAATCTAGGTTTTGGTGGCTGCGGCTGTGGCGGTTGTTGTGGACTATTTTGCTGCTTGGATAGATCATTCAATGACGAAGGCTTCTTTTCATAAAACATACTAGTTCGATTATTCCCAGGGATGGGCATTGTAAAATCATTTGATTCAAGTGCGTTTTTATTCAAAGACTTAAGGAAGTATTGTTGATTAAGAGAATCCAGTGATTCACTAACAGTAATGTTATTATTTGATGTTGAATTTGACACTGTTTTCAGCCTTCTGAATAGTGATTTTGACCTGGATGATGATGTAGGTAACTTTGGAGCGGGCATATGCAAAATGTTGTGAGTCGATGAAGTTGAGTGATTAGATTCAACTTCAGATGATGTGGCAGCCGCTGCTATTGCTGCTGGTGATGCTGCTTGTTGAGGGATGTTAACAGTAGATGAATTTCTTGATGAATTCACTTCAGAGTTATTCTTCGAGGGAAGTACAGGTATAACTCCTTCGAAATAATTCTGAAGAAGATGTTCAGAATTTTGTTTCTTTAATTCAGTGAAATTGTTTTCGGTGACTGCAGTCGAGGAAGAATAATTTGTTTCCGGAGTTGTTGAATCTTTCAATTTGTTATTCATAGGTTGAAGATGAATATTATCAGATGCAATAATTGCAGCGGTGGCAGCTTTCAAACTTGGATGGTAACTATAAGTTCTATATTTTTTAGATTTGGCTCTGACGGGCTGTTGTTGTTGATCTGGCGATGTATTCGGCTGCTGCTGGTTACCGCTATTATTGTCATTCTTCTCTATTGGTAATTGAGGTCCTGTTAGTTCTTGATAATTATCAAATGTTAAATCACCTTCAATATCAGCACGATTAGTTTGGGCGTCATTAAACTTTTCTTCTTGTTTTATCTTAAATCTCGACCTTAACCATATCGCAACCAACCCCAAGATGATAACCGCACAAGGAAGTCCAACCGCTAGACCCACAGTAGTTGAATCATTAACCATAATAACAAAAATACAAAACTATATCTTTAAGCCACCGGGAACAAATCAAAAATGTTATTGCAACAAACAAAGTTTTACCAAAATGGAAAACTGGCAAACTAAAAAAAAAAAAGAAATGAAAAGCGCGAACGAGAAAAAGAAAAAAAAGAAAAATTCAAATCTTTTCTATGACGACAGATTTCTAATTGAGTTATTGTTCTATCTGTGATTATTATAGTACTCTAATCTAGCTCCCAGTAGTTGGATTAAAACTTTGGTGCAACCAATAAGCAGATGTAAACCGGTTAATAATATCTAAAGCCAAGCAAGACTACGATAAATCTGTTTTTTTTTTATCCAGCAAATTCACATTCCAATCTGATATTTTTTTTCCCTTTATTTGGCGGGTGTGGCGGGCAATGTCACCTGGCGGGAACGTATTACCTAATGTGGCTAGGGTTGCATCAAGGGTGATTTTATAAGGGCAGCGTAACCTTCAAAAGCGACAGATTCTCCGACTGCATAATTATGTTTTTCTATGCGTTTATCACATGGCGCGTTTATTGATTTACCCGGGGCTTCAGCTCTTTCCCCATATCATCAATCCGTTTTCACATATCTGATTCGCCTTCCAACCGTAAACAAACAACAAACACCTAAATATAACAACACAATAATAACAATACAACAATGGCTTTTGTATGTAAATAAATAATGGCAAATGATAGCTTGAATATACAAAGGCAATTAACTAACCTGCTAGATTGGTAGATTGGTTCATATTTCTGCTGATTTGGTATTAGCTTCAGCATTCCTTGCTGGAGTTAAAAGATCAACTGGATTAACGTAAGTAGAAAGCAAAGCAATTTAATTTTACATTTTGACTAATCACAATTTTTGTCCTAATTTCGATTCTGTGGATGACTCAGTGGTTAAAACTTATGGGAAGAAATACTTGGATGTTGGTGAATACGTTTATGATACTTCTATTGCTTACTTTAGTTCTAGTCAATATTTTACAAGAAAGTGAGGGAGAGGCGACTTAAGGTAAGAAATTATTATTTTCCCTTTTTTTGTTTTTCCCTCCTGTAATATTACAAAGCATGTATCTCCTGTTTATATGAGTTATATAATTATCATTTTAGTTTCTCGCTAATAGAAATTCTTTGGGATATGGCCATTGGGATTTATGTAGAGTTGATTTATTTTTCGCGATTACCCGAAAAAAAAATAGACAGCACTTTCGGAAAGCCTATCTATCATAAATTCATTTATAAATTTGTATATTAATTACATCTCCCAAGTGGGCTTAAGTTAACTGAAATGGTCGTTGGTAATCTTCACAAATACTCGTCGTCATTGGCAGCATTTGAATGTGGGGCAATTAAATCAAAGAATATTGTGATTTTCATTGGTGGTTTAGGTGACGGATTATTAACCGTGCCTTATTTTGAACCATTAGCTGATGCTCTTGCAACAAAGCAATGGAGTTTAATTCTGCCATTGTTAAGTTCTTCTTATAAAGGTTGGGGAACATCAAGTTTAGCTCAGGACAATGAAGAAATGGCTGAACTTGTTCGATACCTTAGATCCGACAACGGTGGTAACCGCGAAATAATCATTATTGCTGGACATTCAACTGGTTGTCAAGATGTGATTTCATATCAATTGAATTATAACAATTCAAGTCAAAACGCATGCAAAATTGATGGTTGTATTTTGCAAGCCCCGGTTTCTGATCGTGAAGCCTTAACTATTGAACATGATTCAGCTGAAATTAAAAGCCTATGTGATGAAGCTAAGACGCTTATTAAAGCTAATAATAACAATTCACAGTTTGTTTTACCAAAGAAGTTTGGTGATTGTTGGTTTGATACACCTATAACTGCTTATAGGTTTTTATCATTGGGTGATATTGAAGGCGACGATGATTTTTTCTCTCTGGATTTATCAGAGGCGAAGTTAAAGCAAACTTTTGGAAATGTAACTGTACCATTGTTAATTTGTTTTAGTGGTAATGATGAAAATGTTCCTGCTGCGGTTGGAAAAGAGGAGTTGGTCAATAAATGGTTGAATGTAGTTAAGTCTAGTTTCAACTCTAGATATTCAGGAGTTATACCAGGAGCAAGTCATAGAATTGGCCCTGATTCTGAGAATCAACAACAAGCTCAGACTGATTTCATTAATAGAATTATCGGATTTATTGATGAGTTCTATTAAATTAAAAGAATAAATATTTTGAATAGGTTGAATAGGTTGGAAAGACATACTCTTTTTTTGTCGTTTCGTTTTTGTGTTTCTTGTTTTCATCGGAGTCCATAATGATGAACTAAGGTGCTTAAAAGCATAGGCGGTTTAAATGAATAAAACACCACCTTAAAATGCTAAAATTTTAATATCTTTTGCATTTTTGCATGAGTTATCATCCAATGAGTTTTAGAGCGAATGGGCCATTTGCGCATGATACTCACATTTCAGCTTAAGACCAAGCAATAAAGAGTGTTCATGAATTGAATAAGTCTTGTGGATTAAACTTAGCGGCTACAAATTGTGAACTGCTATACCATAGTGTATGTCGTAATTATCATATAAGGCGATGGAAATATTATTCTTCCGATATAGCTATAAGTTTATAGAATTAAATCTTGCTCTATTTTATGGATTACTGAAATAGAAAGTTGATCGTTTCACTAAAATTAACTGTTGAAGAAGTGGGAAGGAATTAAATCCTAAAAAACAAATATTTGTTATCTGGGGTTTGAGAATAGTTGTATATTTTCATAATTCATAATACCCTTCGGCAATTTAGTCAATTAACCCTATATTTTCAAACTTATTATTATGTTTGCATGGTGCTCTGTCTGCAATGTACTTTATTCCAAAAAAGGGCTGAGCAGAAAAGTTTAAAGCAATTTTTCCATATTTGATGAAAAGGTAAACAAAATAAGATATATCCTACAACATAAAGCGATAAGAATATATACAATTTTCCGACAATAGATCAGAGAGATGTTTTTAATTATCATAATATTCGGAAGAATTAGATGCCAGGAATTCGCTAGTGTTCGACAAAATACTCAATCGCCTTGAACTGTCTTACTGTTGCCTATATTATTTAATTATGAATAGATGCCGGGTCGAGTAAAAATAAAAACTTAAAGCTAAATAAGATTAGGCGAAAAGTTGTTTGCAAGTGTGAAACGTCAATATTGCTCTCCTAATGTTTTACCAACCCCTAATTTAAGTTGTGAAGTCCCAATAAGTTTTCATTAAAGCTAATTTTTTTTTTTCTCTCTCTTTCCTTTTTTCATTTTTAGATATGTTTATTGAAAATTCTATGCCAATCAGAATAGGTTAGGCTGAGCTGGCTGAATTCCGTGGAACATGCAGGCCTGCATCCGTGGGGAGGCTAAGAATGCGGCCATTGACATAGAGGTCCCTGCTGGACCCTATAAAACCTCAACAACAACCGTCCTTTTTTCTTCCATACAATTAGCAATACACTTTCTTATAGTTTTTTGCTATGTTTGCTGCTGAATCCATAACTTATAATATGGCCGAAATAGTCACTTTGGTTTCCAGAGATAATAATACTGCTATTTCCTATTACCCATCACTCCCCAGCTTTGGTGGTAATTTAGGTATTGGAATACTCTTTATTATCCTTACCATTCTACACATCTTGCTAGCTATCCATTATTGTCAGAGATGGTTTGGTGTTTGCTTCAGTATCGGTTTTTTCTTAGAAGCGCTTGGTTACTGTATTAGAGCAGCTGGTCATAACGATCCTAATAATAGAAACTTATATATCGGTCAATCCACTGGGTTAGTTATTGCTCCTATCTTTATCATGGCTGGTTATTATTATATCCTTTCTAAACTTGTTGTTATATTTGGTAAGAAATTCTCTTTGTTAAGTCCGATGACTTATTCTTATCTTTTCATATTTTTTGATATCATGTCATTTTTAACTCAAGGTGCTGGTGGTGGTATCGCCGCTACATCTCTTTCTCAAAATAAATCAGCTACTCTTGGCTTGAATATTATGGTTGGTGGTTTAACATTCCAAGTGATTACAATTTCTATCTTCTTGTTTTTATGGAATATGTTTTGGTACAAAATTTATATCGCTAGCGATAAAGATTTCGATTTAAAAGGATTTAAAAGACATCCGTTTGATTTAACTTATAAAGATTCACTTTTCAATCCTCAATACGCTCATATTAGAGGTACTACCTCATTTAACATCTTCCCACTAATGGTTACTATTGGGACAATTTGCGTGTTGATTAGATGTATCTACAGGGCTATTGAAATGTCTCAAGGTTGGAATGGTTATTTAGTTACTCACGAAGGTTTCATTTTGGTTTTCGATGGGCTAATGATTATTGTTGCTGGAGCCGTGATGGTCCCATTCTATCCTGGATTTGTCTTTGGAAAAGGTAATTACGTTCGTGTTGCCAAGGGAAGAAACAAGAATCAAGATTGGTAATAATATACAGATGATCTATACATTATTATGAAATAGATTGGTTACTATATAATATACTATCATATATATTATTATGAAATAGATTAGTTACGATATAATATAGCCTAATGCTTTGCTTTTCTTTTTCTTTTTTTTTTTTTTTTTTTTTCTTTTTTTGACTAAGATTGCCAACTCGTAGATATCATTTTTAGGATGCAATGGCATGGCCAGAGTAAAGTCTGTTTTCTGTCTCATGTTGGGAAAACAGTGGCTTTGTAAGGAACTGTCGTTAGATGGGGGTGTAAAAATCTGACCGGGTAAATTTGAAAATCCAAAAATGGGGGGTGAGGTCTGGCGGGTTCGCGCATTTTCCATCGACTGAATTTTTTGAAAAAAAACCAAAATAAAAGGCAATTAAGTATTCAATCATACTGTTATCACCAAGATGGTCTTTGAATTAAAACCATTCGATCCTATTAAGCCAATTGCTGGTGAAAATAAACGTGTTGCCTATTTCTACGATGCGGATGTTGGGAATTATGCTTACGGAGCTGGTCATCCAATGAAGCCTCATCGTATAAGAATGGCACATTCATTAATTATGAACTATGGATTATACAAGAAGATGGAAATATATCGAGCAAAACCAGCAACAAAGGAAGAAATGTGTCAGTTCCATACCGATGAATACGTTGATTTTTTGTCAAGAGTGACTCCTGATAATTTGGAGATGTTTCAGAAGGAACAAGCAAAATTTAATGTTGGTGAAGATTGTCCGGTGTTTGATGGATTATTTGAATATTGTGGGATTTCTGGTGGTGGTTCAATGGAAGGGGCAGCAAGATTAAACCGTGGGAAATGCGATATTGCTATTAATTATGCTGGTGGATTACATCATGCTAAAAAATCTGAAGCTTCAGGCTTTTGTTATTTAAATGATATAGTGTTAGGAATTATTGAATTACTTAGATATCATCCGAGAGTTTTATATATTGATATTGATGTTCATCATGGTGATGGGGTTGAGGAAGCTTTTTACACAACTGATCGAGTTATGACCTGCTCATTTCATAAATATGGAGAATTTTTTCCTGGTACTGGGGATATACGAGATATTGGAGTTGCCAAGGGGAAATATCATGCAGTTAATGTACCCTTAAGAGACGGGATTGATGACGCCACTTATAAATCAATTTTTGAACCAGTTATTAAACATGTTATCGATTGGTATCAGCCTTCAGCTATAGTTTTACAATGTGGTGGGGATTCATTATCGGGGGATAGATTAGGTTGTTTCAATTTATCAATGAATGGTCATGCTAATTGTATTAATTTTGTCAAATCATTTAATTTACCATTAATGGTTGTTGGAGGGGGTGGCTACACAATGAGAAATGTTGCAAGAACTTGGACTTATGAGACCGGGATTTTAAATAATGAAATTTTAGGACCAGATTTACCTTATAATGATTATTATGAATATTACGGTCCTGATTATAAATTAGATGTCAGACCTTCAAATATGTTGAATGCTAATTCTCCAGAGTATTTGGATAAATTGCTTGTTCAATTATTGAAAAATTTGGAACATACAAAACATGCCCCAAGTGTTCAAATGCAAAATACACCAAGAGATGTTGAAGATTTGGGTGATGTTGAAGAAGATTCTGAAATGGCTAAAGAAACCAAAGGCGGATCACAGTATGCAATTGATAATACTATACAGTCTAAGAATGAATTTTATGAAGATGATAATAAAGCTGAAGGTGTTGATTCAAAGAATATCGAGAATAATAATATTGACTTTAAACCAAAGAATGGTAAAATCAATATTGATGATGTGCTGAAACCGGTCGCCGCAGCAACCCAAGCAACTGGTGATGATTCCGCAGGCCCGGGCACAAACCAGTGAATTTTTCACCAGCCGTTGCTTGTGTAATGGCACCACCCCCCACAAAAACCAAAAATCTCCATAGCTTACTTACTGTGTAATAAAATTGTATAACCTTTTTATTAGAATTTGTTTTTTTATTATTATATATTTTATATTTTTCTAATCTATGAAAAGTCTATTATTTTTAGGGAAACAAATAGTAACGAGCGGCGGTGGGCGTCTTGTACGATCAATATCTTACAAATTACCACTATTAAAACCATTCATCAAAGTTGAGTCATGCGAGAAATTATCAGAACGAATTTTCCCAAGATATGAACCGTCACCAAATTCAATTAAATTGAAGAATTTAGTCTGGCCATCAAATATTCGAAACGTTTTTGTCTCCAAGAAACCACATAATGCTTCAGTATCCGTAGCCCTTATAAAATTCATTAACCATTTGAATTCATCCTACCCTGAAATCAACATCATCTTAACTCCGGAGGTTGCTCATGAATTATCTCATCACCCAAAATTACTAGCAGCAACTAAAAATCATCCACCATTGCGAGTATTCACGGGGGAAATTGAAGAAATTATAGCAAAGACAGATTTGATTGTGACTCTTGGTGGTGATGGGACAATTTTGAAAACTGGTTCACAATTCTCCGACCATATCGTGCCGCCAATCTTATCTTTCTCATTAGGATCGTTGGGGTTTTTACTTCCATATGAGTTTAGCAGTTTCAAACTGGTTTTCGATAAAGTTTATAATTCTCATGGGAAAGTTTTGAGACGTTCAAGACTTGAATGTCATCTCCCTACTCACCATGAGAAAACCAAAATCCAAGCTATAAATGACATTGTCCTCCATAGAGGTGCTATTCCTCATTTAGCTACACTTGAAGTTTTCATTGACGGGGAATTCTTAACGCGAGCCACTGGTGATGGATTAATCATTTCTTCACCAACAGGGTCCACTGCTTACTCATTAAGTGCTGGTGGATCTATCGTCCACCCTAAAGTCAACTGTATATTAATGACTCCAATTTGCCCTAGATCCTTATCGTTTAGACCATTGATTGTTCCAGCATCGAGTAATATTAGGATCAAGGTCACTAGAAGAAACTCAAATTTAACTCATGATAACCCAAATCAGGTCACAGCTACAAAATTGTCAATTGATGGTGATTCTTACATTTCTGATTTACTGATAGGTGATGAAATATTTATTAATAACGAAGTGCCTCGAGGCGAAGAAGATGATCCTAATTTAGGCATATATTGTGTTTGTCGAACTGAAAACGATTGGACAAAAGGGATTAATGAATTGTTGGGTTTCAATTCACTCTTCCGGGAGAAGTAGTGACGGGATCTGCGAAGACCTGATCATAACTAGGCAATTGTTGCTGCATTGTCATCTCATTGGTTGCTTCTTCAAATGTTGGAAGTTCACATTCATTGTATCGAGGTAATACAGTAACGTCATTTTCACAAGTATCACTAACTAAGACAATTGGTGCATCAATGATAACTTCATATTGGTGAAATTTATTAAACGAATCCGCGAGTTCAAGCTTACTGATTCGGAAACAAATTTGAATTCGATGATTTATAGAGATAAAATTGAAATTATTAGAATCGGGATATAATTGACAAATTTTCTCATTTCTATGGGAGAAATCATTTGTCCGATCATTGTAAGCTTTTGGAATGTACCTTGAGATCGGTAATGGCCAATCACCATATTGAATACTTGTATTACTAAGCTTATTCTCCTCATTCAATTGTGCCAACGTTCGCTTATTGTAGCGATAATCATCTGGTAAGTCATCACATTCTCTCATTGGCGTCTCGCAGACTCCTTTGAAAAACAAAGGAATTTGAATTCTCATTGGTCGATCAATTAAAACTTCATCTTCTCCTCCCTTAATGCTTGTATAACAATGTCCCAATATATTATTTATTTTATTATCTTCAAGTTCTTTATCAAAGATGGTTTTACAATTACTTTTATAATCAATTGGACCAAGAACATCTTCTCTGATAGCGATTGTCCCACTATCTTGCTTGGTTCTCAATTCAGATAATGGAACTATAACTTCTTTAATATTATGATCTTTCGAGTTCTTTTTCCCTTCATCATATTCATACTTCAAATCCTTCAGTACATATGTTATTCTTTCCAATACATTAATCTTAATCTTCTTAATGAAAATCTTCTTATCCAAGGGCAATAATTTAATCTTTATTGGAATTTCTGAATTCAACTTGATAAATTTATTAGGCAATAAGATCTCGTACGATAATGAATCATTCCATATCTTGTCAACATATATCGCTTTATTAATAGGAAAGGAAGCATCAGGTGGAGTTCGAATCACCGGTAATTTAAAACTCTTGCTTATATATTTCTCCTTGATTATCACCGGGTGATATATTTGCTGTGGTTTATCATCGTTAGCAAAATCATCATTCTCGTCGTCATTTGAATCAGAATCAACATCATCCTCATATTCGTTATCATCAATATGCGTCGATGTCTTAATCTTGTCTGAATCTGATTTCGATTCTTCATCATTATTATAATAATCTTCAGTGAACCTTGATGAAATTTTTTTCAAAGATTTAGTCAATGAAAACCCTCTGCTGATAGGCTCCATTGATTCCTTTGCATAAAATTTCTTCAAACTTAAATTGAAATTATAATTTAATGATCCATGGGGAGCTTTTATACTTTCTGGTAATGAAGAATCAAATATAATAGGCAAAATGAAAACATAATCGCCGGGAGGATAATAAAACGATGAAGGCCTGCTAGAATCCTGGATAATGTCATCATGATGAATTGATGGTGGTCTTTTAATAAATCTATCAAAAAATTTATTAGAATCATAGTATTCTTTAGTTTTAATTTCATTCAACGATTTCAATTTGAATCTTTGAACTTCCTGAGTTTGCTTTGAGCCAATCACAATATCCCCACTTGAAATCAGGGAATCACTTTGACTATTTTTATCATTTGACGAAGATGCTGGAATAAAATAATTATAATCTTTTAATAAATCAAGTTTCCAACTGTTACTCCCAACTAAAAACTCCTCCCTACCAAATTTACCCAATGGGTTATTGATTAATCGTTCATTTTGTAATTCTTTCCAATATATCTTGCAAATTAAATTAAGATAAATCACAAGGTTTGATAAATCAACGTTTGTCTTGGTCAAACCTTTAGAATCTTGACTCAGAGCGCTAGAGACACTTGTGACTGGTTGCAAAATCGGGAAACTTCCGTTATCTTCAACTTTAGGTATTGATACAACAATTGCAAAAGTATGTAAATTGCAATTGCTATTATCTTGATCGTTGCTATTACCATTTTGACCATTAATTCCTTCTGAAGAGCCATTGTCACTCTCTGACTCATGGCGCTGATTTCTTGATCGACTCTCATAATTAGCCAATTCCTCATCAATCAAACTCAAATTGTTATTAAGACTTCGATTAACCCTTGATCTAGAAGATCGATCTGATTGAACCGTCGGGAGGAAAACTTTATTATTGCACGAGGCAAGTGAAATTTTAATCGTGGGTATCATTACTGGCTTCTTTGTATTTGTCTCGACTGTTCCATCATCCAAACTTGCCACTGGTGAATCAACATTATCAAAAATCAGACCATAGTGGTTACTGCTGCTCTTGCTATGCATAAATTTATTAAACAATTTTTTGGATTCGTTGTTCTCATTAGATTTTGTTTTCCTCAAGGCTGTCAATTTAGTAACTGATCGCTCGTCTCCTGTATTTGACTTTGTCTGTGATAGCCCAACATAATCATCCTCAGTATCATCAAAATCGCTGATGATAGAAATTTCATCTGAATCAGAAGATGAAACTTGCAAATTGAATAAATTATAAATTGCCCTCAGATTATTCAAATTAATCCCAATTTTATTAACTAATATATGCTTAAGACTATCGGCGTTTTCTCGATGACTTGTGAATGATTCCAAGATAGTAGAAACTTTATTGGGAGCATTATCATTGAAATGGTTCGGTTTCTTGGGTTGAAGTTTATAATTTTTTTGCTTTTTCGATCTTCTTCTAAATAACCGAAAAGACATCCTTGGCTAACAACGTACGATTTATTAATATGGCTTATATGTATATATTTATATATAGATTTCTGGATCGTCTTTGTTTTTATTTTTTAAGTCAAGTTTGCGGAGTTCTGGGGGCTCCTCAATTTTCTACCCTTTGGGGGTATTGTAATCACGTGGGTTACCTGGAAAATATTCTAATTCGGATGATCTCCGTACAGTTTGACACATGTCAGTGAATGCATAGAAACTGTTTGTTCGCGAGGGATAGCCCTAAAGAAAATGAAATTCCAAGGGAGAAGATGATTTTAACCAACCAATAAGGAAACCTTTATCCTTGGATTATATATAGTACTGAATATCTAGGTAGAGGGTCCACAATGATATTCAGTTATGTTTGCTATATTGTGGGGCTCTTGCATGTCTGATAATTTCCGTCCCTTGTTGACGTAGCCCGAAAAATCCTTGCTATCCATTTCTGGTTGCAATCAAAAAAGAGAGAGAGAAAAAAACCCCATTGAAGCTGGCTTACGAGAAATACACAATAAAATGTTCATGTTATCTTATTTATCCAAAACACTCTCCCCTGAATTGAAACTTAGGTTGTCTTTTTAGTTTTAGCAAACAAATACTTGTCACTAACTGGTTTAATAGCACTATAATAAACCAATTTAGCACCGCCAAATTGGGGTAATGCTAAATAAAGTAAAAATCCTGTTTTCAATAACCAGTAGAATGGAATCCAGTATAAAATCGTCTTACTCCAAAACTCAATAATGTTCAAAAGAGCAAACACCACCCAGTAAATCAATAAATCCTCATCGTCAGTTTTCTCTGGAGTATTCAACGCTTTCAATGATAAATAACCTGGAATGACAAATCCTGCAAAATTAGAAAGCAATTGACCAATCCCACCAATGTTTAAGAAAGTTAAAACAAGATAAACCCCCGCAGCTCCAAGTACAAAATAAGATCTAGGAAGTTTGGTTCTTGACTCAAATTGATCAAGTAATTGGACTTTAGCAAATCTGTTATCAATTTGTGATAAATGAGCTTGGATTTTTTGTTGGAATGACATTTTATAAGTTCTTCGAGAAATAAGTAACTTGTCAATTGATTAATTAATCAAATTAAATTAATTCTCGCTGGCGGATTTCATTTTCTTCGGGGGGAACTTTGTTACCCGGGAACCGTGCACCTGAACAAACAGCTTCGCCATTTTACGGCCATCCATTGACATGCATTTTCTTTTTCTACTTCAATTATAGTAGTGAACAATAAAAAAAAATTCATTTATAAATAAATACTAAACATGAAACGAAGCCAAAGAAAATCACATAGCGAAAAAGAAAAATATCCATTTTCTCCCATTATCCTTAGTGAAACTGATATTTTTACCAATAATTTTCCCATTTGAAATTAAAAGGTTCGAAATATTTTTCAAGTAAACTTCATAAATAAAATCGACGGCTGGAATTATTAAAATCTAGTTTCAGAATCAATACCATAATGAATATCTTCGAAGTGAAATCCCCCACTCAGGAACTAGATAAATTGTAGTGTTTCTGATAGCTCATTAAGAATTCAAAATCTTCAAGATTCCTTGTAGAGGTTGCTGAGGTATTTTTTACCAATTCTAACTCGCTAAGCGATTTCAAATCTCTCACACCAAATAATTTATGTTTGGCTACATTGAGGGCTATACTTGCTCCTCCTAAAACTTTCCAATCCAGTCACGCTTACAAATTTTAGTGATAATGATGCCTGGTGTCTGTAAATTCTTCGACCTTGAGAAATCGATATCAAACCGCCGGAATTGCCGTTCAAAGCAAATAATTGATAAGCGGTTAACTTTTCATCCCTATCTTAATAACAAAAATAATATAAATTGATAGCAAGTGACTCAAATATTTTCAACTATGAGAGAACTTGATCGAACTCTAAATGCACCAGATTTCTAAGTTGAAACAAATTTTCAAACGACACAATAGGATTTCTATCAATAATCAATTTTTTAAACGTTCTAATCAACCAGTCCAATTTAAATGTGCATTGCTATTGTCAGTAAGATGCAATCCTTATTATCGCTTAAGTAGTTTCATCAGATATCTTGTCTACAGCCAATCATCTTTAAAGTTTCCGCCTTAGCGAACAATTCTATATAAGAAAGTATACTGATACCAGGTACACTTGAGACCGCTGCAAATTTCTATTGGGGTAGGTTACACATTCTCAAAGTAGCTTCAGATACTTCGCATTGTTTCATCTTTGTTTCATCTTTGACTTCAATACATTCGGAAACTCAATTTCAGTGATACCTTTGAAAATAACACATGATTGGCAATTATTTAAAATTATTTTTTCTAGAATTTTCATTGAATCATTAAAAAATCTTATCACAAATAGGCTCAAAAGTTTTCTTTCATTTTTTGAAATTTTCGCCATCATCATCAGAGTAATCTTCATCAATTCTTTAGTGAAATGTTCAAGTGTTTACTCAGATCAATTTAGGGTAATATAGTAGTTTGTTTAAGTTAAACTCTGGTGGTAGTTGGATTGAGCACATATTGGGGCAACTTTTGTGGAAGTGAACCAACTCTATGATGATATCAACATCTCCAATATAACTCCAGACTATGCTGATCTTTTTTGTATAAGGATTAAGTTTTTGTTTTTGATAAAAGATTAAATTTCAGACGATGGAACAACTGTGGAGAAATGGTTCCATAAATCGCTTTCATTTGGCATAATTTGGATTAATTGATAAAGAAAATAGAAGAAGATTTTTGATTTTTAATTGAAGAGTGAACGATGCTAGCTCAAATTATTTTTTACTTGGCTGCATATATATTACGATATTCCGTCTATCTACCTCCACCATTAAATCTGACCCGTCAAGTTTTCTTCACATCCCTACTGATTGTCAAATAAACAGAGACAAGAGATCTTAGTGGTCAGTTGTGTTGTTGACTTCAAAGCTTTACCATTGGATGGCTTTGTAATTTCGAGCGTCTTTGCTAATCGATTGCTGTCAAATTTATGCATATTAACAAATGGTTAAATTAAGATTTGGCTTGCTCTTAGAATTCTATGAATAACTGAAAAGCAAACTATGTATTTTATTATATTTACTGAGGTTATACGAGAAACCTTTAGACTTTTTCATATTTATCTCTCAATGGCATATTATTCTATGTCATCTAATCCTCCATCTAAGTGCAGATACCTATTTTTTATTAACTTTTTGATTTTGTGATTCGGGAATTCATCACCAAGGTCAAAACACCTTCAAGACAATGATCACTTTAGGAAATCTTTCAAGCTGGCGGGCCAAAAATGCTGCTTCTTATTTAACTGACGTTAAACTCAATTTGCAGAATCGCTGTCTGTGATGTCTTCAAGGATGGGATATCCCCAATTCTCAGTTAGGAAGAGAGTACCACCCAAATTGAAAAATTCAAGTGTTCTTAGATTATTCCCATTGAAATATCCTCTTGCAAGGGAAAGATCACGTTTCGATTCAAATGGGTTAGTTAAGCCTCTGAAATTGACTTTCTCAGCAGTAACATGTCTAATCCGTAAGCTTTTTAAAATTTTCAAACCGCCAAGTATAATATCCACCTTATTAATGCCACGACCAAAACATTTCCAGTGTGGTTAAATTATCTAAAGCTAAACCAGCAAATGAACTAAATGTTGGGAAGATACTCCAGGTCATACTAAGAGATTTGAAATTTTTTGGGTTGGAGAAATTATGTAACTATGTGACGGATTGTGAGCCACGTTCAAGAAAGTCAAATTTTCCAACGTCAGCAAATTTTTCAATATTTGATATATTCTTGTCATAAATAATTAATAATTCTAGTTGATCCATCATCCCAAAATTGGAGTCACCCAATATAGTAGATTCTAAACTTGGAAACGAGAACTTACTGAAACTTTAGAAATTGAAAAGACCTTTATATCTAATAAAATAGAAATTCTAGGATTGTCTCAACACCGGCTGATAATCCGCATCAAAAATCAAGCGCAAAACATTTTTTTTCCTACTAAAAGTTTAGTAATCTCATCATGCTCTTTCCAAAGATTTGAAGATGCGGAAAGATGCGGAATAGCGTGAATCCTAATTTTTGAATTCTTGTTGTAGCTTTCGTTAATGCAATTTTTTTTGTGTACTTGGTGGCAAACCCTGATACAATAAATCTTGGAATTTCATCTATTGGGATCTCAGTAATCAGCGTTCACAAAGTAGTGCCTTCCTTAAATATTATAGCCGGAGAGACAATCATATAAAATACATGCTTCATCAACGATCTCAATTCCCGATATAATTTCGCCCTAAGAGCAGCCAACCAAATTGCAACTTCAGGAGAAGCTGATGATTGTTCTAATTATTTACCTAAGAAATCCATGATTCCCAAATGCAAGAAAATCTTATCAATCAACTCACGGGGTAGTTGCAAAGATTCATTCCCCATCAACTATTGGTGATTAAATCCATTATAGCGGTAATTATTATTAGAAGATCACCCTGATAGCAAAAATTTTTCAAGATTTCGCGATCCACTGTCACCATTCTGAGAAGTGAGATTTTCCGAGATGCGAAAAGTGTACAAATATATGATTCTTAAAATTAGCCAAATCGAACCAATATATAAATGGTATATATATTGAAAAAGTCTTTATGCCTAAACCGCTATAAACTTATAAAGTCTTATTGACATTATAGTCAAATAAAACATTCTTCTGTTCACCGTTCACTTCATAATTAAACTTAACTCTCAATTTCAATTTTGACCCTAACTTCCCAGTAATTTTCAATTCCTGCTGATAATAATTATTCGCATTAATAGAATTGATGTTCTCATCTGCTGGAACAATAACTAATTTCTGAGATTTAGCAACTGCAATCAATAAATTGAAATTTGTTATCAGCGCACCGGAAACTTGACCATGATTATTAGTAATGTAAATTTCCAACAATCCAGCACCTGCCGATAACTGTTTCAAATAAAGTTGGAGTTTAACATCACTGTTCTTGAAGATTTCTTGATATTTGCTATCGCTAAGGAAACTTTTACCACTGGTGGCAGATGCTGGTCCAGTTGTAGAAAATGGGGCAGAGTTAGTACTGGCTGGAATGGAATCAAAGAGATCTAAGATACCCTGATTGACTGAGCTAGTGGCAGCTGCGGTGGAAGTAGCAGTGGTGATTGGAGCTGACGGGGCCGCATTGCTGAAAATATCTGAAAGTAGATCTGCATTATTGGCAGCAGTTGGTTGTGGTTGACTGCTACCATCATCCACCAAATCTAACAAAAAGTTATTCTTATTTGCACTCTGTGAAGATGAACTTTTAGTGATTTCTCTTTGAGATTCATCATCAGCAGTTAATGAAACTTTACCAATATCTTTAATCATTGGTGGCGGTATTCTTTCCAACAACCCACTCTTAATACTTGGGTCTTGAATTGTCAAAATTTCCAAATATTCAACCGCTTTCATTTGTAAATTAATATTAATTGATTCTGAAAAGCTTCTAATTAACATCTCTACTGATGCCAAACTTTGCGGTGATTGGAAAACTTTAGTCAATTTTAGCAAACTAGTTAAAATATATGAATTAATCAATTGAGAATTAGTTGACTTAATTAAATTATTAATGTAAGTTAAAATAACTTCATCATTGATAATGTCGTTTTCTCTATATTTTGTGTTAATTAATAATTCAGCATATTCTCCTAAACACCAAACATTAATTAAATTCAACCCATTATTTTGTAAATTTTCACTAGCTAAGTTGAAGATTTGATTTAAGCTATCTTTAATCAATAATTGATTATCATCACCACTATTATTACCAACATTAACTGGTCTATTATTGGCAATATTTGAGATAATTGATAATATTAAAGAAATTATATCATTGGTTAAATAATTCCCGTTCAATTTCAATAATATGATCAAATATTTAAAGAAAAACTTCAAATTTGGCGAGTATTGTTTCAAAATTATTGCTAGTTTGCTAGTAATGAAAAACTTCAAATCAAGATTATTCAATGAGTAATTACTGCTATTATTATTATCCAAATTGTTTTTAGTGGTGTCCAAATTATAAGAATTTAATGAAAATTCATTCAAATCTTTAGACAAATTGTAATTAAAAATGTTGAATTCATTGAAACCATAATCATTTGATAAATTTTCCAAGAATATGATCAATTGTTTAATTAAAATTCTAATGTTATTTTCATTCAAAATTTCAAAAATTAATTCCAAAGCGCGTCGTTTAATACTAATATCATTATCAAATAAACAATTAATTATAATAGATTGATGTCTTTGAACAATCTTTGGTTCAAAATTAACCACAGTAAGTAAAGTATTCAATGAAATATATTTGATGTTAGCGTCTTTTAAAGTTAAAAATTTACCCAACAAATTTATCCCCAAAACTTTCAAAGCATTGTTAGAATTCTTCAATTTAAAAATTGATTTAACGACTTCATATAAGATCAAATTACCAGCATTTTTACCAAATTCGATGTTTGATGAAATTTGTGTCAATAAATCATTAAAGTGATCAGTAAATTTTGGATTACTTTCCAGCGGTGGGTCATTTATAATTAATGTAATAACTTGTAGTAAACTAACATGTAAGAAAGGATCAGAAATCCCTAAGATATCATATTCTGGGTTATAATTAGTTGATGATAAATTTTTCAAAATCACAAGTAATTTAGGTAATTGATACTCGTACAAAGTTGATCTAATATCACTATCACCAAATTTGTAAAAATTCTTGTATAAATGACATAAGCTTAATAACATTGAATGATCTTTTTCATGCAAAATATTAACATTTTTGATATTATCAAAGAAAATTTCAATTAAATCAGCATTTTTTTCTATTATTATCGCAGTGACAAGAAGCGCTTTTTTCTTCAAATAACTTGTGTTCTGTTGTTTCAAAATATTTAAAATATCGTTATAAGTATCATTAGATAAATCATATGAAAGAACTGATGATAATGTTTGTAACGCCAAAGATTTGAAAAATTGATTAGGATGATTCAAATCCTGAACCAATGAGTTAGTTAAAAGTGTCAAAATTTCCTGGTTTTCATCTAATAATAAACTGGTTGCTAAATATCCCAATCGTTTATCAGCGAAATGAGGACTAGCTAATAATTTTATACATTCAATTTGTCCAAAATGAGTCTTCTCCCCTAAAATGTAAAGATAAACTAATTTTTGAATATTCACTCGCCGTTTGTTGTTGGAAAGATTGATGTCTTTGAAAGAGGTTCGAATCGATGCTGATTCTTTACGAATTACTGATCTTTCATCAGCTATCGTCTTCGAGTATCGAATCGATTTAATAAATGATTTTAGCGAGGCCATGTTATCGATACTACGGTGCGCTTGTTTATTACCGACAAGAGTGCTTGTCATTTTGAAATATCCAAATTGCAAACTATTGAACACGTGTGACCCGGCCATTTGGTACTGTATCATCGGGGTAATATAAACCCTAAAATCTAAATTAGGCCCTGCAAAAACCCCTTTGGCTGAATTAAACCACTACATACCATGATTTGTCTTCAGTTATTGTCCTATTTTGTCAAGTCTCTAAATGAGATATCTATACACTCCTTTAATTCTTTATAACTAGCAATTACACAACTTGTTTCATCTCTACTTACCAACAAAATTTTTTCATCGATGCCAGCATCTAATTTATTCAAATGTTTTAAAACAAATGCTAAATCAATAACTGGTTTGCCATTTTGGTCAACTTGATGGAAAACTAAATCTCTAAATAATTTTATTGGATACCTTTCACCAGTTTCAGACCAAGATAAATCCCCATCATGTTCTGGTCTTTCATTAATAAAATTTAATTTAGTTAATAATCGAACTAATCGATCATTTTCAATTTCATTCGATAATTGGGATTCATAATAATCAGCACTAGTGCTTATTGAATTTAGAGTTTTCAAGATTCTTCCATTTATTAACTGAGAAAACTCAATAATCGATTCACCTTCAACTAAATAATTAATTGCAGTTTTAAATTCTTGAGAATAATCTAATTGATTTATCAACTGGATGTTGTTATTACTTAATTCAACAATTGGTACTTTCAATATTAACTCTAATATAAGTTTAGCAAAATCCCTTAAATCTTGTTTCTGTAAATATTGATAATATTGTAATTTATTGGTTAGACCTAATTGATAGTAATCTTGATTATCTTGATCAAATTTAATAACATCTAAAATCCCACAACCATTTAATCTGATTTTATTTTTCCCAGTCAACATTATTTTATCTAGATTTATCAGTCTTGCTGCCAATTTATTTTCATGAATAGAATGAAGTGCATTAGTTATTTGAACAATATAATTCCATAAAATAGTTTCATTTATCGGTATTTGTCGATGAAATTCACGAAGTGTCTTACTTAGAGGATAATAATCATAAACGAAAAATAATGAATCATCACCAAATGCTAAGTTTGTGAATGCTTCATGTAATGTAACAATGTTTGCATTACTAGCTAAAGCTTTCCAACGATTAATCATAATCATAGATTTTTCATTGTCTAATTTGAATCCTTCTAATCTTTTCACAGCGTAAGGTTTGCCGTCGCTATTTGAAAAAGCTTTATATAATGACGTTTTAACTCCGTAATATCGATTAGTTTTATCAAAATTATTTTTATCTAGTGGCAATAAACTGTGATAAACAAAGACATGATCAGGTAAATTAGTAGGCGGTAAATTTTGACAAGTTGCTTCATTTTGTTTTAACAAAGTTTCTCGAAGATTATTTTCAATAAATAAACTAGCAACGTTTCTTTCATTAGCTTTTAAATAAGTCAAATGAGGAGGAGGGTTTGGCGAATATAGATGATATTGAAGTGGGTAATTCGATGGTGAAGTGAAATACATCTCCTGCTGATGATGATTGTTATTGCTATAAGGATTATTGACAACCTTGGCAGGCTGCAGCAGAATCTCATTAGTCACCGACGAACTAGCCAGATAATCAATAGATGGAGTGAAAGTCGCCACTGAGTCAAAATTGTATTTGGTTTCACTCGTAGGAGTTGAATAAGTGACGGTATTTAAGTTTGGATTGCTTGAATTGACATTCGCCGAAAGGATTCCACTATTTGTAAGGGTATTATTAGTTTGAATTGGCGTGCTAACTGCCGATGATGATGATGGTACTGTTGTATTCGTTATATTTACTGCTCCTGTTGTTGATAACGTTGCTGCTGCTGCTGCTGCTGCTGTGGTGCTGTTGTTTGTCAGTGTCGTCAGTTGAGATTGGGTCTTTGGAGTATCAACGTCATGTTTAAATGCACAACCTTTATTCTCGTATCTACAAAATCCATAAATTGTAATGTTTTTGCAAGGGACATTCTTAGCCCATTCCATATCAGACGAAGTTTCTAGAAAGATGAAACAATTAGTAATTGCAATACATTATCATTTCTTTGATTTTCACTCACTCATTTTTTAATTCACTTATGTGATGGTTAGATTCTTTTGACGGTGTCGCCTGATTCTTTGTTTTTTTATTATTAAAGTTGGATATTTGTTTTCGTGGGGTCATGTAACCCTCCTTTGATTGATCCATATATATTTATATAAATTGATTGATATAACTTCCTGCAACATTACTGAAAAAAAAATTTCTAGAAAAATGAATGATATCGCTAATTGAGATAATGCCAGTTGAGATTTGAAGTTGTCATCAATTGGATGAATAACATTAGATTGTGAGGGATAGATGGACTAAATTGCGAAATTGTGGCTATTATTGTGAGGCGAAAGCCGTCCATCAATAAAGACTTCAAGCGTTAATAAAAATTTTGTCAAAAAAAAAGGGCGGTTATCATGAATAGTCAAGATCTCATTATTATAGTCACAGCTCTGTCAATTCCTCTGCTTGATACTTCTGATTTAGTCATAAAGATAAGGTCTCTTTATATCGGTGCGCTACAATTTAGCCATCCAGAAGAATCTGAATAAATTAAGCCGTCATCCGCAATCAGAATCTCATTTCAAATTATGTTAGCTACAGTAATTTTCATTAATACCGAGTGTTTTCGATGGCATTGCCTAAGGTTCAATAACTAAGGCAGGGAGTACTCAATCGCATCTATCATACAGAATTCCACCAGGCTTATTAGCAAATCAAGCGACCAGTCGCCTGCTGAGCCACAGTTATGACATCAATAATTCTTCATGAAAATGACAAATTTGTTATTTCTTTACCAAAAGAAGAATACATTCAAATTCTGTCTAATTTGATTCAGGGGGGAATATTAATTTGT
This sequence comes from Saccharomycopsis sp. KB-2023a, assembly GCA_030450195.1. Taxonomy (NCBI): domain Eukaryota; kingdom Fungi; phylum Ascomycota; class Saccharomycetes; order Ascoideales; family Saccharomycopsidaceae; genus Saccharomycopsis; species Saccharomycopsis sp. KB-2023a. The sequence continues at coordinate 194,824 of JASJSC010000019.1, read as the reverse complement.
TAATTTTCCCTGCGCGACCGGGCGAGACTCCGACGATCAGAGATCATCAATGATCGACTGCTAATTAAGGACTGGCCCAAGTTGTCGGTCAAAATGGTTTCCTCATTTAGTCATAGACAATGGTACAATCCGGATAAATAAATTTATTGGAAACTTGGAATGAGATCAATAAAATATAAAAATATATCATCAATAACAGTTGGGGCATGCTACAAATTGCCAATATAATAATATATTGAAAGGCTTCTAGCTATTTTAGAAATATATTTCAATGCTTTGCCCATGGTCTAAAAGGAAGAGAACATTTATATTTACGAATGCTTTAGGAGGTTTTGAATTTGTCTCCTATTGCTGAGGCACCGACTGCATTGTAATGCTTACATAAACGTCATTTTTGCAGAACAGTGGAACTTAACCACGCGAACAGTATTCCGAATTTCCAGATTATTTTATTTTATTTTTAAAGGGCGGGCTCAATATCAATTTAGGTTTTTCAAAAAGAATATCCCTTTTTCAGCAAATGAAATAGTGTTTTCAAACACATTTTTATTGAAAAAAACGGTGTCAAAATAATACAAGTATAGAAGGCAAATTATCCTTGCGTCAGCATTAATAAAATAGAGATAATACTCATTTTGATATAATGGGATCATGTTTTAGTAAAGATGAAGAAGAATGGGGATCTTCAACCCAGAAATCCCCAAATAATAATAACAATAATACGATAACTGTCAATGCTCATACCACGAATGATCATACAGCGACGACGTCAAATAATAGCAAAGATGCAATGATCATAAATAATAGTCGAAAGAACACCCAAGTTATTGATACTCAGCCAATCAAGCAAGTTTCGCCAACTGCAATTCTATCAAGTCTTCCACCTCCAAATTCCAGTAGCAGTAATTATCATAACAATCAACATACTAATGGCATTAATGAAAGTGAAAAAAGTGTAAGTAATGGAAGTAGCAGTGATAAAGAATTTAAAATATTATTACTTGGATCTGGTGAAAGTGGGAAATCTACAATTTTAAAGCAAATGAAAATTTTACATCAAAATGGGTATAGTGAAGAGGAATTAATTGAATATACCCCATTTGTATATCGAAATATAATAGACTGTGCTAAGTCTGTCGCTAAATATTATTTACAATATAATTATCCAATTTCAAATAATGTTGAATTAATTGATTTGGGTAAAAAAAACATTAATAACAAATATTTTGATATTAATACCAATACTTACAAAATTGATGAATTACAAGTTGATGGTCAACTAACTAAACACGATTTAGAATATATTTTTGATTATGATGGTAATGATTTACAAAATAAGAAACTTTTAACCAGTGTAGGGTTATTATGGAAAGCAAATTCAACCAAAAATTTGTTGCATGAATTCCCAAATGATTTTTATTTAATGGATTCTGCAAAATATTTTTTCCAAAATTTAAATAGAATTTCAAAAGATGGGTATATACCAAATGTTATGGATGTCTTGAGAACAAGAAAGAAGACTAGTGGTATATTTGAAACCAGATTTAATATGGGCGCTTCAAAGATTCATATGGTTGATGTTGGTGGTCAAAGATCTGAACGGAAAAAATGGATACATTGTTTTGACAATGTTACAATTATTATATTTTGTGTTTCACTAAGTGAATATGATCAAAATTTATTGGAAGAAAATAGTCAAAATCGATTGGAAGAAAGTTTAGTTTTGTTTGATAGCGTTGTTAATTCAAGATGGTTCGCGAGAACTTCAATTGTGTTATTTTTAAATAAAATTGATGTTTTTGCAGAAAAATTAGCACATTCTCCTCTAAATAAATTTTTCCCTGATTATACTGGGGGTGATGATATGGAGAAAGCTGCTAAATATATTCTTTGGAGATTTCAACAAGTTAATCGATCAAATTTAATGATTTATCCGCATGTTACTCAAGCCACCGATACCACTAACATTAAATTAGTGTTTGCTGCAGTTAAAGAGACAATATTAAATAATAGTTTGAAAGATTCAGGGATAATAACAATTCCATAGGTTGGGGCCTCCTCTTAAGATATTATTTTGACTCGTCTTTGTTTTGTCTTAGTTACTCCTGTAAAAATATTGACAGGTTGCAAAACGCTCGGACTCTCGTTTTGACGCAGGGCACGCCAAGAGGACAAAACAAAAAAAAATAAAAAAATCAAAGCGTCTTAAACTCTAATTAATACTTCCTCTTCTTTTATATATCTATCTTTGTCTATATACTATTATTCATTTGTAATATGTTATTACTATCATTATTATTTTATTTCTATTTATTATTTACCTTCAGCTTAGCTTGGACATGCCCTCAATTTTTATTCAATGAATTGTACGATTCAGCAATATATGCAAAAATTGCTTCTTGTATCAATTACAAGAATCCAACATCTTTATCAAATTTAACTAGTAGATGCTACCCTGCTATAGATAATTGCAATCAATTAAATTTCGTCAAGATTCTTAGTCATTCTAATCCAAAGTACACAAATCTAGGTTATGTTGCACTAGATCATGGGAAACAAAGAGTGGTTGTTGCGTTTAGCGGGTCAAAGACAAGACGTGATTGGATGACAAATATTTCAATGAAATTGATTCATTATAAAGCCATTGGAAGACATGATTGGAATAACAATGATAACGAGAATAATGATTCTCCTGCAGGAAGAGTTCATTGGGGGTTTTATGAATCAATGACTTCATTATTCAATGATTATTATTCTTTGGTGAATGAATTAACTGAAATATACCCCAGTTATCAAGTATTTATCACTGGTCACTCGCTTGGTGGAGCAATGGCGATTTTAGGTGGAATGGAATTGAAATTGGATGGGTTTGAAGTTAAAGTCATCACGCTGGGAGCACCAAAAATAGGCACTAGGAAATTAAACAGTTATATTGATAGATTGATGGGCACTGAAGAAGTTAGACAGAAATTACGTCAAGGTTTGGTCGTTGATGGTGGTTGTTTTATAAGATTAAAACATACTGGTGATGTTGTGCCGATATTACCAAAAAATTTATTGTACACTCATGCTGGAGTTGAATTGGTTATAACTAAGAGAGGATTGCCTCATTCAATTCAAGATATTCAATTAGTCGATCAAATTCTTCAGGATAACATTCACGAGGAAGACGATGAACAAGAGTTTGATGAAACAATCGAGGAAGAAGAAGAAGAAGAAGAAGAAGAAGAAGAAGAAGAAGAAGAAGAAGAGGAAGCAGAACAGAACCAATTGTCAAGCTCTGTGTGCGATGAATTTGGTGATGAGTTCGGCGATGAATATTATATCAATGATTTATTTAAAAGAAGAGCTCATGGTGAATATTTTGTAAAAGTTGCTAATTGCCATCGGTAAGATCAACAATGAATAACTAACTTACTGGTCTATTTTAATCATCCCATCTTGATTTTTCTTTTGCGAATTTGATAGTCCCACCAACTTTATCACCACTACCAAGGGATTTTGAAGTGCCTGTTGACTTTGGAGTGTATATATTTTGCATAGCTTCATGACGATTAAATAAAGGTTGATCATAAATTCCATCACTTGATGCACTAATAAATTTCTTGAACATTCTCGTATCAAGAAGATCATTCTCAGTTATTTTCTGAGATTGATCTAATTCTGGAGTGTACTTATCTCTTCTTCTCACTTGATCTCTACTAGGCTTATTCACTCTAGCTTGGCCACCATGATTATTTCTCAATTTCATAGCTAATTCTCGTAGCTCTTTCTGTTTCTCTTGACTTTCACGTTCGGCAATTCTCAACTTAACCCGATTTCTTGCCCTAATCTCCTCTCTAGCTTTCAAATCTGCCTGTTGTAAACTCTGCGCAAGTTTTGCAAATTTGTCATTAATTTCCACTTTTTGCTCATTCTTGAACGATTTAACTCGCTTGTCAATGGCGACAGTAAAACCTTTAGGGTTCTTCCAATTTGACACTGCTGGAGGAATGTACCAGTCCTTTTTCTGCTCTTCTGTCAAATGTTTATTATTATCTTTAGTAGTTTTTTCTTTCAAGACAGGACCCATCTCTTCGGGCAATGATGGGGTTTTCTGGTTATTTTTAAACTTCAGTTGCGGAGCCATGGGATCAATTTCTTTACTGACAATCTTAATCATCTTTGTGTTAGTCCCATCTCCGCTGAAACTACTGGACGTGTACTTGACAAATTGATCTTCATTGTTCGCCTTTGGTTGACCATTCATTTTATCATTAACGATCTTATCAATTGCAGTTTTGGTTCGCTCGTAGCATTCTTGAATCTCGGCGGCAGTGGGGAGAGATAAGTCCAAAGTGGATTTGTCCTTCACTGAGGTCTGCCTGAAGTTCTTATAATGAACCACAGCTTGGTCGTGGTATCTGCTCAACGACATTTCTCTGATCTTTTATGTTTGGATTTCTGTAGTCGGAAATATCTCAAGTTTTTTTATTTTAATTATTTTAGTGAAGGGTTGTAGCACCCCATGCGAGAAATGCGACTCGTATAGTTGCCCACTTCATCCAACATGAAAAAAAAAGAAGTTTTAGATAATTAGACTTTTCAATTAAACACAGTTGTTTGAATCAATATATTCACGTGGAAAAAAGCTTGAGCGTATGTTGGTTGCAATTTTACTCGGTAAAATTTCTTGACTGGGCATGTCTCATATGATCAAAGATGACGATGAAATTCCATAAATTGAATATCCTTGTGTTTCTCTATACTAAACACTCATTTTTTACAGGGGATTTGAATTCAAATTAAATTAATGAAATTTCCTGATATAGCTCATTGTCAATTATTATTTATTATCTACTTAAGGAAATGCCACACTAGGTCAAACTATAAAATAAACTGCTGACCTACATATATACATAAATTGTGGTAAATAAATAATAAATAGTCCGAGGTCAACGTGACGACGATCACTCATACTTAACCTTTGGGTATTTCAAGCCACTTTCCTTTCTGATTGCATCCATTGTTTTAATCACCAACATACTTTCATCCCAAGGCATTAACTCATTTTCAATTTTGCCCTGTTCAATATCTTTAGCAATAGCATTAGCTTCGTGGATCAACCCATTAGTTGCGCCTTTCGAAACGTATTTTTCAACGCATGGTTCAGACTCATCCTTGAAAACAATTTTATAATATCTTGGTTCACTAGTGTAATCACCACCAATGTAAATGCTACCTAAAGAGCCATCAATTCTTGCATAGACAAAATCAGATTTGTTTTCAAATGACATTGTTAGATTAGCAATTTTCCCGTCTTTTTGTTTAATGATAATTGCGGTTTGAACATCAATACCTTCTCTAATTAATTGATATGATTTTAGCTCATGTTCAATCGCTTCTTTACCCAATTTGTCATCCAAGAAAAGCCTCCAGAATGTTAAATTATAGATACCAACGTCTAATAATGCACCATCGGCAAATTCAGGATTTTTCAATCTCAGTTCTGGACCTAATTTGTCTAATTGCATATCAATAGAGAAGTCAACATTAATTCTGTTGACTTCCCCAATGGTCTTATCGACGAAAACGTGTTGTTTTAGTTCTTTGATAATTGGGAAAAATCTAGTCCAGAGTGCTTCCATTAAAAACAAGTTTTTCTTTTTCGCTAACGCAAACATTTCTTCGGCCTGTTTAGCATTAACGGCAATTGGCTTTTCACAAAGAACATGTTTACCGGCATTTAAAGACTTAATGGTGTAGTCATAATGAGTGGTATGTGGCAACCCAATATAAATGATGTCAACGTTTGGATCATTAATGACTTCTTCATAGCTTGAAATTGTCGGTTGTTTTTTCTGACTTACTACATATTGACTAGCAAATGCTTGACCTTTAGCATTCGAAGATACCCCAATCGAAGTAATTTCATGAGGTGACGAAGTTGGATCTAACTCACAAATGTCTTGAACAAATTGGGTCGAAATGAACCCCGTACCTAACACACCCCAATGAAGCACCATCCTAAAAAATAGCTTAACCTAAAATAATATTATAAAATAGTACTCGATAACTACAATTCCACAGAATAATAACCGGAGCTTTGAGATCTCATAAATTATATATTCAAGAAGAGCAACAATATTAATAATATTAATAATATTAATAATATGGTGATCGATTACAGATCTCCTTAGTAAAATAGGCTATTTACAGAATCACACGCCATTAGGAAGCCCCGGTACCAAAGGTAACGTGCTTAACCTGAACAAGTCACCAGCAGCACGCAAACTGCCACTTTGGCACTTTGGCAATTTCTGTTCGAGGTCCCGCGCACTCGAGTCCATTTGGCCTCGAACGAACTTTGATGCGTTCTAACTTAAGGTTGGACTCTTTCTTTCTTTTTTTTCTAATTTTTATTTTATTAATAGAAGCGTATAGCCACATTTCTCTGCAGATCAAATGAAGCCATTTAAATTATTTCATTGTTGATAAACAGAACTTTATAAAATAAAATAAAATAAAATGTATTACATAAATTTCATGTATAAATACACCTATTCCTTCTCCAGAAACAAGAATTTTCAAGAAGAGAAAATAGATATAAATATATATATAAATATAGATTCCTTTTGAGCTTCGTTCGTTGCCTGGTTTCCTCTGTCATCACACACTCCATAAAATGAACTCTTCTTATAACCAACAACTCAACCAGCATCACGTCCAGATGTACTATGCTAACTCAGATGAAAAGCTTCGTAAAGCTAATATTGACAAGGCTCTCCCGTTCATCAACAAGGACAAGCTCAAAAAGGCTTCGTTTATCAAATAAATAAGCCATTGGCGCAGCCATTGGCGAAGCCACTGGGGATGAGGTCGCAGTTTGCCAAAGTTGTTTGCTTATATTCTATCTGCTTTTTTTTTTTTGCATTGCTTTTAATTATTAATACATCACATACAATATAATATATATATCTAATAACAAACTTGTTTGGCGTTGTTGTCAAGAATGCGTTGTAGCTCACTTATACTGCCTGATCCACTAGTTTTCCTTCATCCTTGTGCTCACCATTCGTTGCCCGTTCCTTTGCACTAACAATAGTCTCCTCTTTATGAAATCTCTTCTCATGATTGCCCAATATATATCTGGCACTGCCGTTCTCACTTATAGAATAATTCTTTGGCGTGAAAAACTTATCCTCCTTCAAACTTCGCTCATTTATGCTTTGCTGCAAATTGTTCTCACTCTTCATATTGATTCGTATCTTAATAAAATTCTCCTTTTCATTAGGATATAAATTAACCAAATTCCCATAGTTATAGTTGTTTATATACAATTCCAAGATTTCAAAAATTGCTTCGTTCACAAGACATCGTTCAACATGGAATTGTTGTGATTTTATTGGGAAAATATCGTCGGCTTGTTTAAATTTGCCCGCAATGATAATCAGGGCTAATGCTATAGCATGTGGTGGCACTTTCAAGCCAATTTCCGTTTGATATGAATCGTAAGAAATGATATATGCCAAATATCCTAATTCAAACGATATCTGCAAACTTTTACACATCTTAATCAATATTTCGTCAACGTGATTCGTTCGAAAATCAAACCCTATGGTTTCCAAGATTCTTCTCTCAATAGTTAAAATTGTCTTTTTATTATCTTCAACGATTTCATTTGAATTACTAACATTTCTCAAAGAGTTAGCGGCAATTATAATGTCGCGAAGCTTCTTAATTGTGTCTTCGTTTTTACTGGCAATAAATAACCCACATATAGCAACGTCAAGATTGGTAGAGGTACTGAAGTTATTAAATAAATAATATTTCTGGTAATATAACATTGCAGTGCTCAAGGTTCGCGTTGGAAACTTGAGAATCTTCGTGAGGTTCGTGAGGAAATTTAGCACTTGGGAGATTCTCTGTCTGTAAACATTGTAATCAGGAATAGTTTGATTGTGTAAGTATTTTATTGCATTCGAAGTAAGGTAAGGTCTTGATAATTGTACCGATGATTTTTCTTCCTCCATAATATAGCTGGTCCGATTGCTACTATCTCTTTTTTTTTTATTTTTTTCATTTTTCTTCTTTTTCAGGCATCAACAAAATTTTTTTTTTCAGTCAAGGGCTGCTACCCAACATGCAGCTGCTACAAACTATCAAAATGAAAATATCTATTAAAATGCTTATACATTTTACGAGCCAATCAACTTACTCGTCAAGGCTTCCAAATCTTCTAATGTCTCAGGCTCGTTATATTCAATGACATTAACACCGTCATCATCTTCATTATCGCTAACATCTTTTTGAAACCATTTAGGCTTCTTTTGCTCTGGTTCACCCCTCTCTTCTTCATCACTGCTTGATTCAAGGTCATCATCGAGATTCCCACCAACAACATATTCAATTTGCTCGTCGCTGTCATCCAGCGCTTCGATTTCTTGTCCTTGCAACTCTTTTCTTCTTCTCTTCTTCTCTTGCCTTTTCTGCTTGGCAACTTCTTTATCCTCAACGTCAACTTTTTCCATCACACCTCTTTCTTTAGCAACAAAATCTTCAATTTGTTGTTTTGCATCACCTTGCTTATGGAAATCCTCTTCATCCTCTAATTCATATATTGGGTGTGCCATACCATCATCATCAAATTTCATTTTAACTGCATTACCATGATTGGCAAGTGACGCTTTTCGTGACAAGGCTTTCTTAGCTTGCCTCTTCGAGACAGGTATCGTCAAATCAGGTAATTCTTCTTCTTTCAATTCATGATCTGCTCGTTTAACCTTCATGAAGTCACCATTGTCATCTTCATTGTCATTGGCCTCCACATTTCCCGCAACATTTTGATAATGCTCAGACAAAACATTTTGATTTTGACGTTCAAACATACGATCATACTTCGTTCTAACCGTTTTATTTTCTTCAATTTCTCCATCTTCATTAGCCTTCGATAATTTAAGTAATTGTCGTGAAGCATTTTTCAATTCTTTGTTAGTTTTACCACTGCCCTTTATTTTAATCTTTGGTGCCCCTGGTAATCCCAAAGATCCTGCAAATTCTTCCACTGGTAATTCATTAATTGAAACAGTTTTCTGAAGATATACTGATTTAATATATGAAATAAATGCTTTTTGGCCCAAATACTTCAATTCTGGACTGCTAAAACATAATGATTGTAATTTATCCTTAATCGATTTCTTTTTGTTTTGTTTTATATTTAATTTTTTCGGTTCAATTTTCTTAAGTTTCAATTTATTCAAGAAAATTTCTTCTTCTGAGGGTGTCAACATGAGTAAAGATTTCCCCAGTTTACCAAATCTAGCTGATCTACCAACCCGATGAATATAAGTGTCACTATCCTCTGGACAATCAACTTGAACAACCCAATCAACTCCAGGGAAATCCAAACCTCTCGCCACGATATCCGTGGCTAATAGACAAACTTGATTGGCCTTTGAAAATTTATAAGTAGTTTCAATTCTTGCAGTTTGCTTTTGTCGGCCATGTAATTTTAATAATGAAATCCCAGGTTGCATTTTTCTAAAGGTTTCATAAACATAATGGACTTGTTTCGATGATGCGAAAAACACAATAATTTTAAACTTTAGATGAGTCTTAAGGAAACTCCATAAAACATCTAATTTATCTTGTAATTCCACAGTGATGTAACTTTCTTCCAATGTATCTGGTGAACTCTTGGTATCTATAGATTCAGTATCAATGTATTGAGGATTCATCAACGATAATCTAGCTAAATCATTAACTGATTTAGTTTGAGTAGCAGAAAACAATAAAGTTTGTCTACCATTATTATTATTCAAATTTTCTAATATACTATCCAAACTTTTCTTGAACCCCATATCTAAAATTCTATCAGCTTCGTCTAAAATCAACATTTGTAAATTACTTAATTCTAACCCCGCAGTTTGATCCATATGTTGCAATATTCTACCTGGAGTGCCAATTAAAATATTCATCTTAGTTATACGATCCTTTTCAAATTTCAAATCTTTCCCACCAATAACTAACCCACATGAGAAACTATTATATTTCCCAATTTTAACTAAGACTTCATAGATTTGCATAGCTAATTCTCTGGTTGGACTTATAACTAATGCACCAAGTCCATCAAATTCATTCCACGATAATCGATGCAATTTTTCAATTAATGGGATAAGAAACGCCAAAGTTTTACCACTGCCTGTACGAGCAGCCCCAAGAATATCTTTTCCTTTGAGGGCAGGAACGATAGTTTTCTTTTGAATATCAGTCATGGAAATGAACCCAGATTCAGTTAATCCTCTAATGGCCCCTGCTGAGATTGGCAATTCTTTGAACTGCGTGAATTCTCCTTGTTCTTCAAGCGATTCAATTCGTTCTTCAAGAGAATTGATATATTCTTGTGATTGTTTTATGGACTCTTTTCTGCTCTGAGTTTTCTTCCCTTTCCTGTTCTTGGCCATTTTACAATAACTGCTATGTTTATATGATGGGCTTAAAAAAAAAAAAATTTATTTAATTTTCGATGAGGAAAATTTACGTGAAAAATTTCAATCCCCCTTATTTGGAACATGCAGGAAGTTGCATGCCATCTAAATTAATGTTATAAAAATATTCTATTTATTCTACTATACTTTCTGTCTTTTAAGTCCCTTAGCAAACCCTTTGGAAACCATGGCTGGTCTCTTTTTATCATTGCTTTCAGATTTTCTTGGTGCGGCATTAGTGGTTGCTTCAGGTAATAAGTCCTTTTCCTGTTGTTTAACTTCATACCTCCAATCACTTGGTTTCCGTATGTATAAATCCATTTTCCAATTTTTCCACACAAGTCGACCATAAGCACTTTCTTTAACGACATCTTTACCACCAATTAATTCTTGAGCAAAAATTTCTTTATAATTTGTCAATTTCACGGTAAATTCCCAAAGCTTATCAACAATATGTGATGCATAGGCATTACATGCCAATTTCTCAATTTGTCCTCTAAAACAGTTGCACAATTTTCTTCTAGTTACAGTATCAACTGTGAAAACCAAGACGCTTTCAACAACATGGGAAAAAACACCATGGAAACACATTTGAATTAATTTGTCTTTAGGGAAATTAAGTATTGATTCAACTGCAAATTTTAAAATCTTATCATCGTATTCAAGTAACTTCTCTAAAAATAATGATCTCCAACGTTCTTCAGCAGTAGGCCAATCATCGTTAGTGTTCCCCAAAGTCGATGTACTAAGTCTTAGAATATCTTCAACCATATTTTCACTTGAATATTTCTTTAATATTTCATCAATAATTTCTTGTCTTTTATAATCTTTATGATTTTTGGAAGCATCAATGATTGTTTTAGCTAAATCCAAATTTATATCAATTAACTCATTGATTTCTGGGATTAATAAGTCTAATAATAATTTCACTTCACCTTTACCAAGTTTATTAAGTAATGCTTCAACGACAAATAATCCGGTATTTGCCCGCTTAGCCAATTTGACAACCCTTTCCTTCATGTATAAAGTATACATTCTTGTTATATTTTTTTGAATTCCATATTTCACGACAGCTTCAAGGAAATGTGATCCAATTGAATCACTTAAACAATATTCAATGAACGCTCCTTCTTGCTTATCAGCTTCCGCACCATATGCGAAAAACATTAAATGATAGCAGGATCGATTTTTATCAACTATGCCTTCAAGTTGAATTATTAATTGTAAACCAGGTGATGCGATTTTTTCAATAGCCAAATTTCTAAGTGATTCTTTAGTTTGCCCTTCACGTATCGTGGCCAATACCTTACCTAACTGTTCTTTAAATGACTCAGGAACTTGGAATTTCCTCTTGAAATCTTCATTATCCTTAATTTCAATCATTTTTCTTGCAACTTTTGATCTTTTACTTCTCAACACCGAAGTGCCCACAGTTGTTGATGGTAATTCTTTCCCTGCCAAAACTAACAAGATAACTCTCAATACATGAGAAGCATATTGATGACTCAACATTTCCTGCAAAAATGGTTTCAATTCACTCAACATATTGATGAACAATGTTTCCATTGATGTGAAAAGTTCCCCATCTTCTTCTTCATCATCTTCTTCAGTTTTCTCTTTTAAAATTTCTCGTTCGATTAATGATGCACTTCTAACAATCAAAGTTTCCAAACAATGTGAAGAATATTTATGATGAGCTAACGCAGCAAATTGTCCCGAAAAGCTTCGGCACAAGGTCTTGATTTGTCTCTCTTTCCCACTTAGAATTAGCCGTTCCATTAATTTTGAACAAATTTGATTAGTGACAAGTTTCAATTCTTTACCCTTGCATTCTTCAAATACACTAGCAATGTACAATTCTCGATCTTCTTCACTTTCAAATAAATTCACATTCAATTTACTCTCAGATTCTTTGAAATATGCGTTCTCTGTTGGATCAACCAGTCCATAAAATGGAGTTGGAATTTCTTGGCTTTGACTGGTAGTATCGGTGGTTGGATCAGTAGCTAGTCCATCACCATTAATTTCCTCATTTCCTTCTTCTCTTTCTCTTGCCTTTTCCTCTTTTTCTTTTTGCAATCTTCTTCTTCCTCTTATCTTCTTCGCCATTTTTTGTCTGTGAAATTTATAAGTTGTTATACTTAGTAGACAAAGCATGGAAATAAAAAAAAAAATTTTTTTCTATGCAAGATGCGACGACCCATGGAATTGGCTTTCTACAAATTTGTAAGCTTTGGTACTAGTAAGTGTTATGGTATTATGGCAATAATAAGTGCTTATTATTATTATATATATTAATCCTCTTGATCCCAATTACCAGGTCTTGGTTGTTTTGGCATTTGGGGACCACCAGCTCTTTTAGCCATAATTATTTGATCAACGGACAAAATAGTGTTTGCTGCTTCAGTAGCTAAATTAATAGCTGATTTTTTACTTATAAACAAATCAAAAATCTCATCTTTTCTAATGTCAATTAATCCATTATCATTTTCATTGTCTACATCAATACCATAATATACGCCATCTTTATCGTCATTAGTATGAGCAGCATATAATTTTGGAATAATATCTGTAGCATTCAAACCAGCAGTTTCTGCTAAAGTTCTTGGAATAACCTCAAATGCTTGAGCAAAATTCTTGATAGCTAATTGTAATAATCCTGGAGTTTCTTCACCATATTTCGTAATGCTATTAACTAATTCAGTTTCAGTGGCACCAGCACCTGGACATAATCTTATATCTCTAGTTAGACCCTTAATAGAACTGACAGCATCATCAATAGCTCTTTCAATGTCATCCAATGAATTTTGAGTGGCCCCCCTTAACACAATTGTAGAAGTTCTAGTTGCTTCATTTTCCTGAGTGAAAACTGTAACTCTATCCCCACCAATTTCTTTAGTTTCAACAATGTCAATAACCCCAGCTTCTTCAGGCATTGGAGCTCCTAATCTTGGTAATGGAGTAGCCCCACAAACTCTACAAATTCTTCTTAAATCAAATTTTGATGGTACTTTCAATAATAATATCCCATATCTGTTCATATAATGTAACACCAAATCACCAACGCTTGAACCAGCAACAATAACCCTAACTCCAGAATCATAAATTTCTTTAACTATTTGTTCTAATTGATCTTCTTCTCCCTTACTGAAATCTAACATTTCTTTGGCATTATGTAATAACACTGTGCCTTTAGTTTCAGTAGTTGAAATGTCAATTGGACAAGTATAAACACCAACTTTAGCCTTACTTTTAATGTTTTTCACTTGACCTTCAGGTTCCCTTGGGAAAACCATACCTTTAATAACATAAGAGTTTTGTAGTGAAGACCCTAAAATTTTGACAATTCTGATACTGTCAACATTAAAATTTTTCAATATTGAACCTGTCGCATTTGGTTGTTTAGGTAAAACTGATAAAATTGCTTCAATAACTAAATCTGATAATAAATCTTCAGAACCATATTGTTTTGATGCTAACACCGGTTTTATAATTTTCTTCAATGATTTTGAATCATAAAAATTATCAACTTTATCAACAGTCAAATGTTTTTCTAAATAATCCAAAGCGAAGGTGTTTGCTAAATTATAACCTTGAATGATTTCAGTTGGATTTAAACCTAAAGTAATTAATTTTTGTGCTTGAGTTAATAATTCCCCAGCTAAAATGATAACTAAACTGGTTTGATCTCCCATTTCAAGTTCTTGTTGTTCTGAAGCCATAACTAATAATTTTACTGCAGGATGTACCACTTCCAATTCTTTCAACATTGTTGCTGCGTCATTGGTAATGAATACCTTTTGTAAATGATTGACAATGATCTTGTTTCTACCACATGGCCCAATTGATGTAAGAACCATTGAAGAAATCTCTTTACATGCTTCAACATTTCTAGAAACTGCCCCATCAGCATTAGAGTAGGTTTGATAACCTTGCTTAAATAAGCCAGCAGTTGGTGCTCCAGGTAATTTAAGTGACATTATTGTATTAATTGAATTTTGCTATTCAAATCGCCACAAGATATCTCTTATATCAATGTTTTTTTTCCATGGTGGTGGAAGAAGCGAAGAAAAAAAAAAAAAAAAAAAATTTGAAATATTTGTCACGTGCTTTTCTTTGAAATTTTTTTAAAAGGCAGAGCGTGAAGAGAGAAGTACTTTCCTCAATAATAACCGATCCTTTTATAGTGATGTTCATTTTATCAAAAATATCAGATTTGGTTCAAGTGAATCCTGAAAGTTTCGACTTGAATCTCAAGGAAGTGATAATTCGCGAACTTAATAAGAAATATGCCAATAAAGTGATACCGAACTTGGGATTAGGGATTGCAGTATGGGATTTATTAAATGTCGATGATGGGTTATTAAGACCAGGAGATGGATCAGTGTATTATAAAGTAGTGCTACGATTAATTGTGTTTAAGCCATTTGTAGGCGAAGTGCTAATTGGCTGGATCGATTCAAGTACTGAGGAAGGAGTTAAAGTTAAGACCGATTTCTTTGATGAGATTTTCATTCCAAAGGATATGTTATTTGAAGATTGTTATTGGAAACCAACTGAAAATGTGTGGGTATGGCGTACTGATCAAGATAATCCAGATATGGATTTATACTTTGATATCAATGAGAAGATTCAATTCAGAGTTGAAGAAGAGATTTTCACTAATATAAAACCAACTGGTCCCATACTAGATGATGACGATGATGATGATGACGGCGATCAGAAGAATAAACCTGAAGAACCTAAGGTTCCACCTTATGCATTAATAGCCAGTTGTCAGAACGATGGTATGGGTGTGATATCATGGTGGGGTTGAGTTGAATTGTAACAATAACAATTGATAGTTCTAGCATTTTAATATAAATTTTATAGAGATCACATTTTTTTGTGTGTAAATCTATGGATCGATTAAGAGTGGTGGCGGCCCTCATATATGGAGGGCAAGGAGCGGGTAAGACCCCGATGGATTGCGTTGAAAATTTCAAAGTTAAGATTGATACATGTTTTTGCCTCCCAAGTTGCAACAACTCACATCTAACGACAAGCAACAAACAACGACAAAAAATGGCACCAAAAGCTGATTGGGAAAAATATCAGGCGCCAATCGAAGAAGAAAATGACAAACCAGATGAAAAAATCAAACCATTAAGTGAAGGAGACATCCAGGTATTGAAGGCCTATGGAGCGGCACCGTACGCTGAGGGCATCAAGAAAATTGAAAAGGATATCAAGGAAGTTGAACAGAAAACTAAGGATAAGATAGGCATCAAAGAGAGCGATACTGGGTTAGCACCACCGCATTTATGGGATGTAATGGCTGATAAACAGAGAATGAGTGAAGAATCGCCATTACAAGTGGCAAGATGTACTAAGATTATTGTTAGTGGTGGTGAAGAGATTAGTAATAATGAAGATGCTAGATATAGTAGCTTATCTAATATAATTGGAGGGCCTGGGGGCCATGGTAGAGATAGCGAACAGAAATCCAAGTATGTTATAAATATTAAACAAATAGCTAAGTTTGTTGTGGGTTTAGGTCAAAAAGTGTCACCAACTGATATCGAAGAAGGAATGAGAGTTGGTGTTGATCGAATGAAATATGATATTCAGCTACCATTACCACCAAAGATTGATCCAAGTGTGACGATGATGACTGTTGAAGAAAAACCTGATGTTACTTATGGTGACATTGGTGGATGTAAAGACCAAATTGAAAAATTAAGGGAAGTTGTGGAACTCCCATTATTATCGCCAGAAAGATTTGTCACTCTAGGGATTGATCCGCCAAAGGGGATATTGTTATATGGACCACCGGGAACAGGTAAAACTTTGTGTGCAAGAGCTGTTGCCAATAGAACTGATGCAACTTTTATTCGAGTTATTGGATCAGAATTAGTTCAAAAATATGTTGGTGAGGGTGCCAGAATGGTCCGAGAATTATTTGAAATGGCAAGAACTAAAAAAGCTTGTATTATATTTTTTGATGAAGTTGATGCTATTGGTGGGGCAAGATTTGATGATGGTGCTGGTGGGGATAATGAAGTTCAAAGAACTATGTTGGAATTAATTACCCAATTAGATGGGTTCGACTCTAGAGGGAATATTAAAGTGATGTTTGCTACCAATCGACCAAATACTTTGGATCCAGCTTTGTTGAGACCTGGGAGAATTGATCGAAAAGTTGAGTTTAGTTTGCCAGATTTAGAAGGTCGGGCTAATATCTTTAAAATTCATACAAAGTCAATGTCAGTTGAGAGAAATATTAGATGGGAATTAATTGCTAGATTATGCCCAAATGCAACTGGTGCAGAATTACGTTCAGTGTGTACTGAGGCTGGGATGTTTGCAATTCGTGCTCGAAGAAAAGTTGCCACTGAAAAAGATTTCTTAGCAGCAGTTGAAAAAGTTATCAAAGGTAATATGAAATTTAGTTCTACAAGTAGATATATGCAATATAACTAAGGGTTTTTTATTTTATTTATTTAAAAAGAAAATGAAAATCAATAAATAAAAATAACGACGATTTCTCTTATGTAAAATGGAAAAATGGTTCCTCGACAATTCCAAGAAGATCAGGATTTCAATTTTGGAAATCACCTCATACCCAGTACTAATACCACTATTACTTGGTACATTTACAGATAAATATCGCAGAGGGTAGTGGCAATCGTGATTCAATTCATCAACGAAGTCCATAATTGTTGCAGCAGAAACGCACTTGTCCAAATGCCACAATTCATTTGAATACCAAAATTCTTTCAAATGGCATCCCTCAATTTCCTTGGGAACATTCAACGTGTGCTGAAAACTCTGTCCGAAATTTTAAATTTCAACATCTTATAAACTGAGAGACAAATATATATTGCCTGGAAAATGTCTCATCAGATAAAGTTCTTTCGAATGATCAAATAGTTCAACTGGATTATCGTAATTACGCATTAAAAATGTAACCGAAACTGACGAAAACTTTTCAAACCCGGGGCAGGATTCCCTCAAAAGTATTGTGACCATTATGGGAATTGCTTGTACAATTCTTTCCGCCAATGTGAAAAATTAATATTCAGATCAATTTACCTCGCCTGTAATCGAGTGACTGAGTTTCAACTGACTCGCACTTGAATCGAAAGTAAAGCTAACCTTAAGATCAATTGAGGCTCTTCTGTTTCTAAATTGAGTGTATTCAGTAACAACATCTTGAGGACGTAACAACTATTGAAAGTCAATGTTAATTAATGAATCCACCATTTTCTTAATTTCAGTTTTTCTGCCAACGGGTAGACTGTGAATATTGGTTCCAAGTTAAAGCTGACTGGTTGATCATATCAAAATCGCTCAATAGCGTGCTTTAATGGATCCCAAAAAAAAAACATCAACATCGTTGCTTTGCAAATTTTGGGCAACCTCTGAATCAGATTTAATTGTTCATTTAATGACATCACCATCAGAATCAAAATTATTTTCAACTTCTTTAACTATTATCGCTGTAATTGAGTTACTCATTGTTTTTCTTCTGGTAGATGGAAAGAGACAAAACAATTTCGAAATGGCCCTCATATTTATATAGAAAAACCAGAGAGTGATAATCGGTGTCATTTAGTCCCTGTCTAGCATCGTCGCTGTCAATGTATGCCACAAACCTTCATCTACACACTATGAGGGACCCAAGCTAACGTGCTGTCAGGGGAGGGTGGAGGAGGGCGGTCCTTCTGCCGTAACATGAAAAACAAAAAAATCCACCCGCGAATATTGTTTTTTTATTCGTATATAAGCAAAGAAAGAATCATGTCAGAACTACAAGATAAAATCAAGCAGTTAGAAGAATTGGTGAAGAAGCAATCTGTAGTGATTGCCAAAACTGGTCAACAACTATTAGATCTTCAAGTTGTGCTTAAGAAAGCACAAATTGCGAATGTGCCAGATTTATTTCAGCAAAGTCAACAACCATCCCAAGATTCGGTATCTAGTGAAGATATCGTTCAGCTTGTTGGGGAATTACAAGGTCAATTAGATTTACTCGAAGAGCGATCGATTCGTCGAGGAATCAATATATGTTTAAAATCGGAGGACGATATTGTTGCCCCATTGCCCGATGCCGATGGTCAAGAACCACCAAAAGAATTCTTTCCTTCAACGCTAGGGGAATTTGAAAAATTGAGTGATGAGAAAATCGTTGAGTTATGTGTGTTTTATCAACTTTTAGCACCACTGATTGAGGAGAATCATCCACAAAAGATGGCTGATTTCTTGGCTGATAAGATTGAAATTGAAGAATTGCAATCGATATCAGTACCTGAAATTGAGAAATTTGATAAAGAAACATTGGATGCATTGTATGATAAACTTGCTAGATATGTTGGAGTTCATTTTAGAAGGGTCAAGGGGGCGTGGTAATAAATCTATTCCTCATCAGCGGGACGATTTCAAATCAACGATTCCTAATAAACATTATGGATACGATATATAATGGAGTCAGCGCTAAAACAAGAGTCACAGGTAATGGAGATGAGCTCAAAATTCTATTGCCGCATTTGCTATATTATTACAAACATATTGTCTTGCCTTTAATAGATATAAATAATCAAAATAGCTGTTGGAATTATTTCCTGTCAAGTTCTTGACTAATAATTAAGGAGGTTGAATTCTATGTTCCAATTTCTTCACCCAGCTGTTATTAAATTCGAATAAATAGCTTTTTGCTTAATTTGGACAGTTCAAAACTTTCCTATTTTTCTAATATATCTAATCCTTGAAACGTTCGCGTAAACCCAAACTTTTTGGCAACCGCATAGAACTTAAAATAATAAATAGAATAAAATAAAATAAAATAAAGTAACATAAAATAAAATAAGTATCAAATAAAATAAGTATCTATATAATAAGATTGAGAATAAATTCATATAAAATCCATGATTCAATTCAATTGCAATAATCAAATAATTAAGCACCTTCGTGAAGAACAACAGTGTGCTGTTGTTGTTGATATGGTTATTTTTGATGTCACTGTTGCTGATGCTGCTGCTATTAAAAATGAATCAAATCGAATGAATCGCGGTTAGCGGTAAAAAAGCAAAAATGAGAAATGATCAACTGAAATAAAGTCGAGCAAAATTAGTGCCAACACAAGTTTGAAAGGACTTGAGTATCCCCCATCATTCCCTCCATTGCCAGAAAAAAATTTCCAGGAGAAAGTCTCAGTGTTTCCCTCCCTTTCCTTTCCTAATATGACTTTGCATTTCAATTGTTACTGCAACTAAAAAAAGTCGTTTTTTGACGTGGGGTGCGAAGTTCCTTTTTAATATAAGATAAATATATGCAAAATAGATATATAGAAAAATATTATAGCTTATGCTGATTGTAATAAATATACTCCAAGAAGTATTTAATTAGAATCAAAGTTTTGATATCAACTGGAAAATGACGAAATTAACCACTAGGCAATGGAGATAGCCACCAATTGCGGTTCAGTGTCACGATGCATTCATGCATGTTGTGAGCTGGCCATCACTTCGCTTAAGCTGTATTGTAGCTACTTCCTTATATTTCTACAAAAACATAGTTTAAAAGAAACAGAATGAAATGTTTAATCAAAAGTATATCAATACTCCCTAAGCCAAATGTCCATAGCTGTCTCCAGTTGGTATGATATTGTTTGTATAAAATCGCAAACATCAAAGACAAATTCAAGTTTTTTGCAAGAATCACTGGGGGGCTTTTTCCATGGCTCTAATCTAATGACTCTCAGGGAGAACTTCTCCCACACTTTTTCTTTGAAGATTTCCTTGCTTCTTCAAGAAGGGAGGAATCAATTTATATACACATTTGGTGTTGGTTGTTGTCTATATATACATATATATATGTATATATATATGTAGTTCACGTCAATCCCCGTGGGATAGGTTTATATTGTATCCGCCCAGGGTAACAATTGTCTTTCCGCGTTTGCTCCGCGCGCTCCAGCTCCGGTTTCGCCCACTGAGATTTTCCAACAATTATTTTTATTCCCAAAATATTAGTAATTGATTTATTTATACACTTATTTCTTTTATTCACTACTCAATTGAATCTATAACAATGACCACTAGAAAGCTTGCTCCACTTCTCACCATTGCCGGTGCTGCTGCTGGTGCTTACTATTTCTACTCTACTACTAGAGCTGCCGCTGTAATTGCTCCAAGGGCATTCACTGACCCTAACGTTTGGATTGACTTGAAATTAAAATCATTCAAAGACATTTCACCAGATTCAAGAGAATTCACCTTTGAATTACCATCAGTTGAACATGTCTCTGGTTTAGAAACTGCTTCATTGTTATTGGCTAAATACGTTACCGCCAAAGGTAACAACGTTATTCGTCCATACACTCCAGTTTCTGATACTGACCATAAGGGTGAAATTAATTTTGTCATTAAGAAATATCCAAACTCTAAATTCGGTACACACATCTTTGGATTAAAACCTGAAGATACTGTTTCATTTAAAGGACCAATTCAAAAATGGAAATGGGTTCCAAACTCTTTTGAATCAATTACTTTAATTGGTGGTGGGTCAGGTATCACCCCATTGTATCAATTGTTAACCACTATTGCTAAAAACCCAGCTGATAAGACTAAGGTTCATTTAATCTATGGTAATAAAACCGCTGATGATATTTTGTTGAAATCAGATATTGATGAATTGGCTGCTAAATACCCAGACCAAGTTAAAGTTGATTATTTCTTGAATTCTGCTGACAAATCATGGTCAGGTAACACTGGGTACATTACTAAAGATTTTTTATCTAAATCGATTCCTGCTGCTTCTGCTTCTAGTCATGTCTTTGTCTGCGGTCCATCAGCTTTGTACGAGGCTGTCAGTGGTAATAAAGCTTCAAAGACTGAACAAGGTGAAGTCACTGGTGCTTTGGGTGAATTAGGTTTCACCAAGGAAAACGTCTTCAAATTTTAATTCAATATAATAATATTATTTACTCATACACAACAAAAAATAATTGTATATATTCTGAATGTTATATATTTATTATAATTTTGGCTCAAATATCTCGTCAAAAGCCTGACCTACTTTATTGTGAAGATCAGAAGCTTGCATCGATCGATGTTTCTCTTGGTACGCTAACCATGAAGCTTTTCTGACTAACGTACCACCAGAGTAAGCAGCAATCAATGGTATCCAATTATCTTTTATCTCAATTTCATGATCCCATAGTTTTTGCTTGTATTTCTCACCCCATGCTGTAAAGACTGCAATAGCTCCTGTTAGAGTATCTCCTTGACCTCCACAACGTCGATTTGATCCTTGACTATCATTTATAACATAATCATCATTACGAGCAATGACGTCTTTCTCCCCCTTCCGGACCACAGTTACACCTCCCAACAATTTTGACAACTCAATTGCTTTCTGGAGGTCGCTAGTAGCAGCACCAGAAGGAGTCTTCGTTATCGCTTGATAAATTCTTTCAAATTCAACCACATTAGGAGTAATTATTGCCCTCTTATACCCATGAATCAATGATGGTTTCTTCGACAACAAATACAACCCGTCAGCGTCCATTACTATTGGCAATTCCCGTTTCATAGCTTCCTGAATCACCGTCGTTGCAGTATTCATGATTTCTTCCTCGCGTCCCATCCCCGATCCGATGGCCAAGACATCAACACGATCCAAAAGTTGATTGATCTTTGATAATTGAGCACCCCCACCATTCGAGGTGGAACCAGATAAGTAAGGGTGGACCATTAGATCAGGAGAATAGGTTTTGATAACTTGAGCCACGTCGCTATTACAAACCACATGGACTAAATCCGCTCCAGTCTTGAGAGCAGAATCCGCGGCAAAGAAAACTGCCCCATTGTATTCCCCACCAAACACAAGGATCTTCCCTAATTGACCTTTATAGAATGTTGGCAATAATGGAGGAACAAGTGATCTTGCTAATTTAAGTAATTCTGATTTTGATTTTGGTATGCTCATCGTTGGCTATAACTTGTCTTGCTATATGGTTAAGAGCGTGAAAATAGTAGAAACGCAAAAATGTAGCACCGAAAAAAATCAAAAGACTACTTTGCTGTACATAGATTTTATGTGCATAAAAACATAAAACCAGCAATGCAAAAACTGATATTTCAAAAGAAGCTACTACAAGCGGAAAAAGCTATTGGGTTTCAATATAATGACGGTGACGGGGATGAGGAGGAAGAGGAACAGGATTCATTAGCGCCATTAGATGCTCCTTTCCCACCCAAAAAGATGCCATCAGCGACTATCGCGAAGCTGTTCGCCAAAAATGATATCACTCCCCCAGGCTGGCAAGAATTCTTTGATCATAACGAGGTATTCAGCAACGAAACTGTGAAATTGACCGTTTATTATTCGAAGCCAAAGAACAAAGAATCACCATTGTTTATTTTCCATCATGGTGCAGGCTCATCAGGGTTGACGTTTGCTTACTTGTGTCAAGCGATTAAAGGTTACTTGATTGAAGAGTACAAAGGTGAAATTGTCCCCGGATTTTTGGTGTTTGACGCTAGAGCCCACGGCATGTCTGAACTGACTAAAGTTGATTTTTCGAGGCTGGTCCTTGCGGGAGATACAATTTTTGTCATTAAAGAATATTTCAAGAAAGATGCGCTCTTCACTCAGGCAGAGCAAGAAGGAAAGCCACCGGTTATTCTCGTGGGTCATAGTTTGGGCGGGGCAGTACTAACTGAAATGCTCAAGTTGTTCAACCCGCCAGGCATTTTCAAAGGATTGGTGATGTTGGATATTGTCGAAGACACTGCTGTTCAATCATTGACTACAATGAACAAGTTCCTTCAGTTACGTCCTAAGCGGTTTATATCAATTAATCAAGCAGTGCAATGGCACTTGAAAATGAATTATCTTAGCAACAAGCAATCGGCCTTTGTTTCTGTTCCGGCATTATTAAAATCGGATAATAATGATGGCTACAAATGGGCCACGGACTTAACGTCAACTGAACCTTTTTGGTCAGGTTGGTTTACTGGGCTATCTAATGATTTTGTTAATGCCGCAGTTCAAGCGAAATTATTGATTTTAGCAGGCAATGACAACCTTGATAAGAACTTGATGATTGGTCAAATGCAAGGTAAATTCCAATTGATTGTGTTTTTGGAATCCGGTCATTTTTTGCATGAGGATTTACCTAATAAGACAGCTTTAAGTTTAATTGATTTTTGGAAAAGAAATTTTCATCAAAAGAAAACTAATATTCCTATATTATGGGGGAAATTACGTACATAAATAAATAACAGCTAATCAACTTTTAAAATATCAAATTCTTCTGGTTTGTTTTGCTTTGCCTTGGATACAAATTCATCAATTTTCTGTGATGCCCATGGGAATCTTGGATTGATTAAAAATGGTCTGAGATCAAATCTATTATCATCAGGAGAATAAGCTTCCGCATGGTATGAAGGAGTAAGCACAGTTTGTTTATGACGATTAATAGCATAATAAAAGAAAAATTTTTTCACTTTCTCTGCAATTTGTTCAGGAGTAAATTTAGGAGTCCATTCATGATATAACTTTAAAAACATTGAAAATGGTCCACATTTATCAACTTTACGTAATCTTCCAAATATGGATAATTCTTCATAAGTCATCCCCATGTCTGCTTCATCGGATTGAACGTATTCTTTAGTTATTGGTTCAAGTTCCGCGGTTGGGGTGGCAGTGAGAAATTCATGTAAAATTGGTAATTTAAATTCAGTCTCTGCGTATCCAATAAATCTTTTCAAATCGGTCTTGGAAATCCCACCAATTGGATTGATATCGGCACTCGAACAATCATATTTTGTTAAGTACCCACGAAGACATTCATCAACGTTTGCACTCCCCAAAACAAGTAATCCACCATAAGATCTTCCTCTTACCCAAGGTAAAAGTTGCGCAAACAAGTAAGCCAAAACCATTCTTAACCTTGCTTGAATGTTTTGAAGTGCTAAATTTTCAACTTGACTACCACCGTAGACTTTGAAAACAGGTCGTTTCCCCGTAGCGACTTCAAATAACATAACCACGCTGCTAACTAAATTATCCATGTTTAAATCAACATGATATGCACCAATTTTAGCAGCCAATTCTTTAGCACGGTATCTGGTGTCAATAGAAGAATTTTCAGTACCCATGAAAGTAGTGTGAAATATTCTTGAAGCAAACTCAACTGGATCTTTTGGAACATAATCGCTATCCAATGGTAAACCAGCTACAACTCTAGAATCATTAATCACTTGTTGATTCCCGTTATTAGCAGCTGCTGATACTAGTCTACACATTGAATGAACAATCACAGCAGTAGCACAAGAATCAATACCACCAGATAACGGTAAGAAAAATCCAGCAGCACGACATCTTCTAACATAATCCCATAACCAACAAGCAGGGCCCAATGCAATTTCTTCCTGTGGGCTATGATACTTGATCAGGAACGGCTTTGTTGGTGAATGTTTTGGATCTAAAGTATCAATCAGTGGAGCTAATTCAATTGGAACGTGAATTCTACTAAATTTCTCAGTTTGACTAACCGCTTGAAGCCCGTGTGACATCAAAGATTTATAACTTCGAACATCTTCAAGGTCAATGGTTGCTGTGACAACTTCGACATCATCCAATGAAAATTGTGATCCTTGACCAACAACTTTTCCATTAACCACAATTAAAGCACATCCATCATAATATAATCTATCCCCATCACAACCTCTTTGATTTGCGTACAAGTAAATCCCACCACATTTTGTAGTTGCTTCAGTAATCAAACTCATTCTTGTATTCAATTTTCTCAATTCATGATGTGACCCCGAAGAATTGGTAATAATCTCAACCCCATCTAAGGACATTGCCACATGAGGGGCATTTGGCGTGAACAACTCTTCACAAGTTTCAATCCCCACACAAGTATCCAAAGTTGAAATCACAGCATCGCCAAAACTAACACTCAATTGATCAGTGATTTTTTGAATCATTCTTGGTAAAACAAAATTTTCAACATATTTTGGCCTTGTCCATGGTGTGAAGAATCTCATTTCTCGGTAATTCCCATCATTAGCTAACCAAATTTTCGGTCTGATGAAAATAATTTTACCATTATAAGCTAACACTCGACAGTTATAACGAACATTCTTATGAATTACTGGCATCCCGATGTCTAACAAAATGTCATAACAATATTTGTTAACTAGAATACTGGCAAGCATCTCCCATGAATGAAGGAATATATCATTCTCTAAGAAATGATCTAAACACCCATAACCAGTGATTTCTAATTCCGGACCAACCCTCAATCTCGCCCCACGTTCTTTGGCAATCTTGATACTTTCAACAATTCTGTCCCGGTTACCTTCGAAATCCAATGCCCATTGGTTCAAATTACAAGTTGCTAAGGTGATGTAATGGACCATAATATATTTATTATATATATTTGATCTCAGTAGAAGGACAATAATTAGGTTGTCCCAAAATAGGGTTGGGTTTGTAGCGATGCGAAAAAAAGAAAGTTGAGTCATGTGAATCATGATTCACGAAGTTATGTATGAGCTGCAAAATTTCAGCCAAGAGAATCTTCTATAACATAAATATATATATCATCAAGGAATAGTAGATGAGCAGAACATATACGATTGTCGTGAAACTAGGCAGTTCGTCAATTGTTGACGAGGTAACTAGGGAGCCACGAATTGCCAATATGTCATTGATCGTTGAGACCTTGGTGAAGCTAAGGAGACAGGGTCATCGAGTTGTGATTGTCTCTTCTGGTGCGATTGCCGTTGGGTTAAGAAGAGTCAAAATGAAATCCAAACCAAAGAAATTATCAAAGGTGCAAGCACTTGCTTCTATTGGTCAAGGAAGATTGATTGCCCTTTGGGATGACTTGTTCCGTCACATGGATCAACCAATTGGTCAAATTTTGTTAACTAAGAATGATATTGTTGATTGGACTCAATTTCAAAACGCCAAAAACACCATTAATGAATTGCTTGATATGGATATTATCCCTATTGTCAACGAGAATGATACTTTGTCAGTTAGAGAAATCAGATTTGGTGATAATGATACTTTATCAGCGATTACTGCTGCCATGATCAATGCTGATTATTTGTTCTTGTTAACTGATGTTGATTGCTTGTACACTGAAAACCCAAGAGATAACATAGACGCTAAGCCAATAGAAGTGGTAAGTAATATGGAAGAATTAAATGTTGATACTTCAAGTTCTGGTAGTGACGTGGGGACTGGTGGGATGACCACCAAACTTATTGCTGCAGAAATTGCGACTTGTGTTGGGGTCACTACTATTATCACCAAAAGTTCAGTTCCTGGTAATATCCCAGGAATCTTGAAATATATTAATTCTACTGAAGATGAACTGCTGAGACTTGCGCCAGCGCCATTGCATACTAGATTCTTAGCACAAGAGAAGCATGTTAGAAATAGGGAGTTTTGGCTATTACATGGTTTGAAAACTTATGGAACGATTATCATTGATGATGGGGCTTGTAAAGCATTGACTAGAAAGAACCGCGCTGGGTTGTTGCCAGTTGGTATTATTGACGTTACTGGATCTTTCCATGAAGATCAATGTGTGATATTGAAAGTTGGATCTAGATTACCTAATGGTGACCTTGATGAATCAAAAGAATTGAAAAGTATTGGAAGAGCAAGAGTTAACTACACTTCCGCGGAAATTTCCAAAATTAAAGGATTGCATAGTGATGAAATAGAGAAAGTGCTAGGTTACGCAGATTCTGAGTACGTTGCGCATAGAGAGAATTTAGCATTTACATAGAATTGAAATATAGTGTATGTTTGGCTTAAGCGTTGTAGAGTACAACAATACTTTGTGGGATCGGGAATCACATTCCTCTGAAGAAAAAAAAAAAAAAAAAAAAAAAAACTACAAACATTTTTCATTGCCTCACTTCGTCCGATCCCAGATGTCCCTCTTAATTGATTCAAAAGAAGAGAAAGTGATATTACAGCCGAAGTCAGGATTTGTAATAAAGACAAAAGAGGCCCGTTCCAACACTAAGGTATTCATCAATGTGTGTTCAAGTCCGCTTGTACCGCTTCCTCAATCCCAAAATGCACCAACCTTCAACCCTGAACAAGTGTATCCATTAATCGTGAACAGCCAGTGGGAAATCCCAATAATAACATCAGGTCAGCGCCACGAGAATGATAACAGAGGGTTACCTTCGTTAGTTTATGATTGTTTCATTAATGATCGATGCTTGGTGTGGGTTCAAGTTCACCCCGATCTAAAGAAAATTCTCATTGAATGGTGCTTAGAAAGTATTGAGCTAAGATTTGAACAGAAATTGGACAGGGATAACGTGAAATTCCCGAAAATGAGCTACAAGGGGAAACTTACGTCGTTGGAAGTACTACGTCTGGAACTTGAAAATCGTCAGGAATTGGAAAAAATCATCACTGATGATGTCTTGATGACAACAGAAGATGATAATGAAGAAATCACTGACTTGAAAACTTCAGTGACTCCATTCAAGAAACCTTTAATTGAATTGATTGACGCCACAGACACAAGAATACAGAAAGAACAACCAAAGAAAATAATTGAATCTACGCCACAACGAAATATGACGAAATTCGCTCCAGAAGTGAGCTTTGTCAAATTAGTTGACACTACACAATACAAATTGCTAATAACTGTGAAATCAAACACAAATTTTTATAAAATAAATTATGATCCAAAAGTTCATTCATTATTCTTAAACAATTTTGAAATCCCTTTGCCAAATTATTTAACCACCCCTCATTTCAAGTCATTCTTTGACAGACTGACTGAATTATTAAATATTTTCATTGGTTAAAATATCCAGGATTTCATGGTATCCCACGAAGTATAAAACATAATGAAAAATCCAAATATCGTGACAACCATATTAAAATAAAGAGAAATATGATTATTTAGCAAACTGTTCCCACTAGAATCTTCAATGAACGCTTTAATGTGAAGTAATGGTGGATAAATGTAAATCAATGGGATACATGCAAAGCTACCAATAATTGCCACAAATTTATCCAAATCGCTGTTGCCTACCCAAGAAATTAATGAAGTTATCACGACTAACAAGATTCGGAAACAATTCTTTTTCCATTTAAGTCGATTATTATATTTCCCAGATCTCACACCAAATATTCCATTTTCTAGGATTTTAATCGCTGGGAACAACTGTAATGGAGTTGATAACAAGATTGCAAGTGCGTAAAGTAATTGAATAACATTGACAGCTCTTGAATCTTGAGGGAAATTATTTAAAATCACGGTTTGTACATTAGCTCCATATGCTAAATAACAAACAGCACCAATAGAAACAAATACACAAGTAATCGCCACCATGACACCACCAAGACATCCAGAAAATTTCTCTGGTTGTTTCATTGATTCTTGAATTGGAATTAATAACCCGATTCCTTCGTAAGTGAAAACCGCAGTGCCAATGAAAATAGTCCAATCACTAGGATTAAATAATTGAACATGTTTAACACTATTAAACAAAATCTCAACACTGCTGTTGTAGTAAATATAAATTATTCCCAAAAGAATGAAAAAATCAGCAATCAATGCCGTCCCACTTAATTTGGCAATTTTTCGTGTCAATGATAACGGAATGAATATTATTAACTGCAAAAATATAAGTATCAGCACTGAAACATTTATATTGGTAGTAGCAGTGATCACTGACATCAAATTTTGTGCAACAAACACAATATAAGCCGAAGCAAATCCAATTTGTGATAAAACAATAGAAGTCAAAATCGAATGTCGCATCTTGCCACCATAATATTTCTCACCAATATCCCCAAAACTATTAATTCTTGACTTGATTCGCACATCAATTAATAACAAGAAACACCAATATGACAAAACAGAAAAGAAAAGCAACGTCACTATACAAAACAATAACCCTCCATTTAAGAACCCTTTCGGTAAAAACAAAATCCCAGTACCAATAAATGCCTTAAGCAACAAAAGCACAGCTTTGGTTGTTGTTACATTGCCCTCGACTTGTTTCATTTTATATGGCGATATTAATCTTTCACGCTCCCCTCGTTCGTCATATAATGCTTCCTCTTCTTCTTCTCCCTCTTCTTCCCCATATAAATCTTCTTCTTCTTCTTCTTCGTCGCTAAGCTCTTCCCCGGCAAAATGACCATACAATGTTAAAAATTCAATAAAATTTCTAGTGAAAAACGTTGGAGCTTCTTCTGGTTTCTTACCCATCTTCGCATGTTTCCGCAATATATAGCTTCTTCTAAATCCTCCAGGGACAAGAATATCATTGACATTTAAATCTGCGTCAGCAATACTACCATAATTATGATTATTAATATTATTGCTGGAAAACGAATTTGCTCGAGAAATTGATCCAAAAGATTTAACTCTTCTTGGAGTTCTTGAATGGTCTCGCTTCCAATTATAAATTTCTCTTGTGATATCACCACCTTGCAATTGTAATGAGTCAAATTCTTCACCTCCAGAAACTTCAGCTGCACTAAAGCTGTTATTAAAGTTAGGTGACGATTCAGAGTCATCCATCACCAAATGCCTTGAAATTATATCAATAGTACTGGGATCTGGGTTTTCGGTGTCTATAGATCCCACTGGTTTTAGGGTATGACCCGAGGGACTACCATATAAGTTGCTGTGCAAACTATTTGAAATGCTAACTCCAGCTCCATTACCACCAATATTGATACTCTTCCCCACAGATGCGATTACTTTTTCAGGAAATTCGAGAGCAGCAATTGATGGCCTTGTAGAATTTGATGACAATCTTCTCTTGGTAGGTGTATCGTTGATACTGTTTTTAAGGCTTTGAGAAAGCATGGATTCTTTTGGTTTCACTTTTGAGGAGACATTGGTAATGGGTATAGAATTTGGGTTATCAAATCCACCTTTGATGGTAATAATGTTTGAATCATCCTTATTTGATCTCTTCAGGAAAGTGGCTGAGTTATGAATTAATCTATTATAATGACTTGCGCTGAAATTATGTTCTTCATCTTGATGGTCTTCCTCTTTAATGTAAGATTTAGAGATTGCTTTGTGGAAACTGTCGTCTTCCATCTTGCACAATTATATATCTCTATCTATTATCTCCTGTTGTATATAGCTGTATATAACTAATAATCACTATAATATATAGATTGTATAAATTATATATCAATTTGGTGAGAGACGTAATAATATGATCGGGGCAAAATTTCAACATTTATTTTCGCCTTTTGAAATTTTGATTTTTTATTTTTTCTTTCCTCATCGAAAGAAAAAGTGCGGGACGGAAAGGCGTTCCACACCTAAAAAAAAAATTTTTTTCCTCTAAAAATAAAAAAAAATTTTAATGCATCTGCGGAGATACACAACAAGAGAAAGAGAATACAGACCAATATGAGTTTAAAGAAGAAATTTGATAAGAAAAATGCTCAGACATTTGCCTTGGTTCATAGATCACACGATGATGCTAAATTCTATGATGAAGAAGCAGGGCACAACGTGTTAGTTCCTGTAGATAAGAAGAAGAGCAAAATTAATAATAAACAGCAATTGGAATTAGAATTAATGGATGATTTGAAATCAGGGAAGATTAGAGGGAACGAAGGTGAAGCGGCCTTGTATGGAATCACCTATGATGATTCTAGGTATGATTATATGCAACATTTGAAACCAATAGGTCAAGGGAATGGGGTATTTATTCCAAAAGCGGATAAAAAGGCATCAAAAGAAAAGGAAATTGTCTTCAAAGATGATGAAGATTTATTTGAACAACCTCAGAATAAGAAAAATATCACGTATCAAGACATGCAGAATGTTCAAGATGAAATTTCAGGTTTCAAACCTGACATGGATCCAAGATTGAGAGAAGTGCTTGAGGCATTGGAAGATGAAGAATATGTGGAGAATGACGATGATTTATTTGATGATTTATTGAAATCTGGGGAGAAAAGTGAGGATGAGCTAGACGGAGAAGAAATCGACGAATTTGATTTGGATAATTTTGATGATGGGTATGACACTGATGATTTTAGAAAAGAGGATGACCAAGGTTGGGAAGCAGATTTTAGAAAATTTCACCGTGCTAATAAAAATGCAAAGAATGACTGGGATTCTGATGATGAGTTCGAAGATGGAGATGAGGAAGAATATGAAGAAGCTGAACAGGATGTAGTGGGAGAATTACCTCAAATTAAAAAAAAAAAAAATAAGACCAAGGAAAGAAAGAAGAAAGGTGCAATGACCGATACTTCCTCTTTCTCAATGAGTTCGTCTGCATTGTATAGATCTGAGGGATTAACATTATTAGATGATAGATTTGACAAGCTCCAGATAAATTATGATGATATCAATGAAGAACAAGAAGAAACTTACAAACCGTTTGACATGGAAAATCAGCGACACGATTTTGAAAACTTGTTGGATGATTTCCTTGAGAACTATGAATTAGAGAAAGGAGGCAGAAAAATTGTGAAGAAAGATGCTAACAGAGGTAAAATTCAAAGAGCCGCTGATTCTGTCTCCAGAGGGAAATTAGCTAAAAAGAGAAATAAGTAGACGCTATAGCGTTTGAAAAGAACTTCTCGCTATTGGTAATAATTCGTGCCAGGCATATACTATAGTTAGCATACCATTGATATTCAATTTATCTTTGTTGTGTTGTTATGTAGTTTTCAATGTTGACCGAACCGCGCATAAAGGCATCGCGTTTCGAGCCCTGCTTGCTTGTCTGCTAAATCATATATACCAAAAATATTCAAAGCTGTCGTGAAGATTTAATAGAACATTTTTTATTGTAGAAAGGCATTCTGAAAAATTCAATGACAAATACCAGCGACGTTAATCAATTGAACGGCTCTGATTTCAAACCTTTAAATGATAAGACTCGTCATGGTTTTGAGGATTCCTACACCAATTATCAAGAACATTTGAACAATTTTTACTTGTATTTCTATGGTAAGAAATATAATGATAATTTTACACCGATAGACGATAGAGAGAAAAATTTGAAAGGAAAATATTTTGATTTCTCAGCCGATTGGAAAAATCCGAGAAATAAAGTGGTAACCACTCATGGTGGGATATTTATATGTCTTAATACGACGGTTGAACCACCAGATAGTAAACGAGGTAAACCATGTGCAATATCTGAAGGTTGGATAAACCCGTATGAAATAAATGATCATGTTAAGGCAGCCCAAGAAGTCACGGAAAATGTTGTTAGACAATATAGATCAATTGCTATGAAGGCAAATTTCAAAGGATTTCCTGATACTATTGTGGATGATATGAAAAAAGCATTGATAACCTGGAGAAGATCCAATAAAGAAAATAATACAACTAGCAGGTTTTTATTTCATTATAATGGTCATGGAGTCCCTAATCCTACGCCCTCTGGTGAATTTTGGGTTTTCAATCGTCAATACTCTCAATATATCCCAGTGCCGATCAGTGAATTGCAAAATTGGGTTGGAGCACCTTCTGTGTTGGTTTACGATTGCAATAAAGCAGGTAATTTATTAAACAGCTTTAAACATTGCACTCAAATGAAAATTGACAATTACATTGAATTTCAAGAAAAGCTTAAACAACAACAACAGCAACAAATGCAACAACAACACCAGCAACAACAATATCAACAACAACAACAACATCATCATCATCATCAGCAACAACAGCCGCCACCACTTGATGTCCATTTCCCGATAAATCCTACTCAATTTTTAGAATGTTATCAATTTGCCGCTTGTTCCTCTGATGAAATGTTACCTTCATCGCCAGATCTTCCAGCTGATTTGTTTACTTGTTGTATGACTACTCCAATTGAAATTTCTGTGAAATTTTTCTTGCTTAGGAACCCGCTAACAAGAAAATATTATGAAAGTCTCTTTGCTAAAGATTTGTTCACAGTACCACCAAACACAGATTATAAGACAAAGGATCATAAACTACCTGATTTTGATGTCTCATACTTCAAAAAATCACATGGTGAGAAAAAGGACCAAATGGCTGATTTAACATATATTTATACTTCAGTTACTGATACGATTGCATATACTTCAGTTCCAAGAAATTTATTCCGTCGATGTTTTAGACAGGATGTCACTTGCCTGTCGTTGTTTAGAAACTTTTTGTTGGCTCAAAGAATTATGAAATATTATAATTGCAATCCAATGTGTGATCCTGTGTTACCAGATTGTCATGCACACGAACTTTGGAATCATTGGGATTTAGCTATTGAGCATTTTCTTACTTCATTAATGCAATTAAAAAATTTGGATCCATATAATTCGTTATCTCATGCATTACATGAATCTCCTAGATATATTTTTTCAAATTTTTTCGACACTTCACTCGACCATTTGAAAAATTGGATACAATATGGACACTTCACAATGATACCCCCACCACAATTAACAATGATTTTACAATTACTTTTAACTCCAAAATACCGTGCTCGAGCTTTGAAAATGTTAGCATTCTTTGTTGATTTAGGTCCGTGGGCTGTCTCTTTGGCGTTGAATGCTGGGGTTTTCCCTTATGTTGTTAAGTTATTACAATCGCCCGTGATTCAATTGAAACCAATGCTAACTTTTGTATGGGCAAAATTATTGGCTTGTGATTATAAGAACATGCAATATGATTTGTGTGCTTCTAGTGGTGGTTGTTTCAAGTACTTTTATTTTATGATGTTACCAGAGAAAGAAGTTTTAAGCGAGACTCAATTGCGTCATAAAAATGCATATTTTGAAAGTATAGATAAACAGGAGAAAGAACAAAAGAAATTAGAAGGTAGAATTGGAAGGCCAGCATTATCGATTTTCAATAGTGGAGATTGTGATGACAATGAAGAAGAACAAGTAGAAGAAGGGGAAGCAGGAGACGAAGGATTTGAATCAGAAGGAAAAAATGATGAAAGTGAAGATTTTGAAAGTAAACCAAATAGAATCATTGATTTTGATAATGATGTGGGGTTGACTTATTATCATTTGACTGTCGCATTAGTTGTATTGACATTGTTTATTAAGGATTATGCTAGTGCAAGAGAAAAATTATTAGATTTATCATTGTACTGTCGGGTCTTTGGCTTAATCCAAAGAGGTAAATATACCCATCCAAATCTTCAACTTTGGGGTGCATTATTTTTATCACAAGCATGGTTAAATTTCCCTCAAGCTAAATTTTTAATTCACAAAGCAGGTATCTTACCAAAATTGATTAGAATATTTTACGATAAGGAGAGTATTTCTGATTTAAGAGCAGCGATTATTTATGGTTTCACGAATTATTTGACCATTAATGATAACACTAAAATCACTGAAGAGTTGGAGAATTTGGAGATCTCTTTGGCTGAAGTTGTGGCTGATAACGTTTATGATGCTTCAGTTGTAGTTAGAAGAGAAATGGTTATTTTCCTTTCTGTTTTTATTTATAAATTTTTCCCATTTTTCCAAATCACTGCATATTCTTCATTGTTGGAAGAGATTGTCTCTATGGAAACACCAGAAGAATTATTTGATTATAGAAGAAAAACACAAATTTATGGGACAATTTATAGCTGTGCGTGGAAAGCACTTTTGATTTTCAGTTGTGATCCACATGATGAGGTTCAACAATTATCAGAGCAAGTCATTATGAACGTACTAAATTCTCTAAAAGAACATCCAGATCTCAAGGAACCATATGAATATTGTTATGATTATTTGTTTCAAAAATTAGTCACCGAAGACAATCAGCCATTGAAAAATGATAATAGAAGAGTGGTATCTGCAGTAGTTAATGAAAGAGCTTATAATGACTCTGATCGAAACTCAGTTTCTCTGAAGAACTCTACTAGATCTTTAACCGACAGCATTCACAAGGCTATTTCAATTTCAAGTTTTTTCAAATCATTTACTACCAACGAAATCAGACATCCTCAGGAGCCTCAACTGGATGACCCAAAAAGACGCAGCAGCTTTTCAGGAAGACAATTCAAGGCTCCTACAAGTTACAAATTGTTTGGAATTGATAAATATGGATCAAAGCCACATCCACTACCTCCACGATTTAAGCCACCGGTGAAGGCAAAAGGTGTTATCCCATTGAAATCTAAATTACTTGAATTTTTCACAGAATATTACCAGTACCCTCAACTTTCTAGTTGGCCCGAGAATGATCCACTTATTGACGAATATGATTTGAAGTTTGGCAGATGGAGAAAGATGAGGAATGATGGGATCATTAGTAGTGCCCAAGCTGATAAAGAGTTGTCATTGAAAGGTGATTGGTCGGTGCCATTGAACTCTATCAACGTGGGTACTCCAACAAAGACATTTGAATTTACTCAATTTGACAGCTTTTTAGTTACTACTGATAACAGAGATATCGTCAAAGTGTGGGACTATGGAAAGAATGAGAATTTGTCTGAATTTTCGAATAATAATCCAATTGGAAGTAAAATAACTAAGTTACAATTCATGAATGAAGATGATCAACCTATATTATTAGTGGGTTGTAACGATGGGACAGTTAAACTTTATAAAGATTTCCAAGATCTTGTTAGATGTCGATTAGTTAGTTGTTGGCAAACATTGAGCAATGTAGTTGGTATCAAAGACGGGACTAATTTCATTTTTGAATGGCAACAAGCTAAAGGGGATTTGATTGCCACTGGTAACACCAAGACTATTAATATTTGGAATGCATTCAAGGAACGATGCTATCAGACTATACCTAAAAGATCATGGTCACCAATCACTTCATTGACTTGTGATCAACTTGATGGTCACATATTCATTGCTGGGTTCAATAATGGCGATGTCCGAGTTTATGATAAACGATGTGAGCCTAAACAGGAAATGATTAAAGAATGGTTAGGTAAGAATACTAGAAGTTCAATTAATAATATACACATGCAGAGGGGTGGGTATAGAGAATTAGTTAGCGCATCCTCTAATGGTTTGGTTCAACTTTGGGATATTCGAATGAACCATGCTATTGATTCATTTGACACAGGTGGATTGTTGAAATCTATGAAAGTCCATGAACATGCTCCAATCTTTGTTACTGGATCAAATACTGTTAAAGTTTGGAGTACTTCTGGTTATTTGGTTAGTGATTTTGTCAATGACATTCATTTGAATAATAATAGCGGATATTTTAACTCATACTTGTCTAATAACTACCATTACAAGAATAACATTTCTAATTTAGCTTTTCATCCTCACAAGATGGTTCTTGCTGCTTCATCTGTGTCAGATCCTTACATAAATATATATAAAGCGGTGGCATGATTGAGAACATAGATAATAATTAATAATAAATGATTCATAATAAATTTCATTTCTATTTATATCTTTGGTAAACTAAGATAGTACGCTGATTTGGGGTGTTTGGGGGTGTTTGGAGAATTCTCGTGATCGACCTCATTTTTCGGCTGGCGGTGAAAGAAAAAAAATAAAAAAAACAAATAGTGGAAAAAATATTGTGTGGTAAAAAACAAAAAAAAAAGAAGCTTGATTTAATTTTGTCTATCCTGTCAATTAAATACATCTTTGTGTGTTTCCTGATCTCTGTAAAATAATTGGCTAGGATCCTTCCTCTATTTTCTTTTTATTTTTTTTTCTTTCTTCCTTTTTTTTTTGTTTTCTTTTTTTCTTTGTTCTTATAGAGAAAGTGAGTGGGTTATTCAGTTTTGTTCTATCGCACAATGATTCAGGTGAAAACATATGGGGTTACACCACCAATTTCATTAGATGTTGCTACCGATGAGGATACTGTGTTAAATAATAGCCTAGTTGCGGAATTGAAAAAACAAGGATCATTTGAAAGTGAAGAGGCTACTAAAAAACGTTATGAGGTACTAAAAACATTTCAAAAACTTGCACAGGAGTTTGTTCATACCGTATCTATTTCTAAAAACATGAGTGAAGGAATGGCAAAAGACGCTGGTGGAAAAATATTCACGTTTGGATCTTATAGATTAGGTGTCTATGGACCAGGAAGTGATATTGATACGTTAATTGTTGTTCCTAAACATGTCACTAGGGAAGATTTTTTCACGGTATTTGCTGACATCTTACGGAAACAGAAAGATTTGGATGAAATTGTGGTTGTACCTGAAGCTTATGTGCCAATTATCAAGATTAAATACGCAGGTATATCAATTGATTTAATTTGTGCTAGGTTGGATGTGAATCAAGTACCATTAAGTTTAAGTCTATTGGATAAAAATTTGTTGAGAAATATTGATGAAAAAGATATTCGAGCATTGAATGGGACTAGAGTTACTGACGAAATTTTACAATTGGTACCGAAACCAATGGCATTTAAATACGCTTTGAGAACTATAAAATTATGGGCTCAAAGAAGAGCGATATATGGTAATGTCTTTGGATTCCCTGGTGGGGTTGCTTGGGCCATGTTGGTTGCAAGGATTTGTCAATTGTATCCAAATGCATGTAGTGCAGTGATAGTGATTAAATTTTTCAATATATTAAATTTATGGCAGTGGCCTCAGCCTGTGTTGTTGAAACAAATTGAAGAAGGTCCTTTACAAGTGAGAGTTTGGAATCCAAGATTATATGCACAGGATAGGCAGCATCGAATGCCGGTAATTACTCCCGCGTATCCTTCAATGTGTGCTACTCATAATATTACTTCATCTACTATGAAAGTGATATTGAACGAATTTAAAAGAGGAAGTAATATAGCTAATGAAATTCAATCAGGTAATAAATCTTGGGCTGAGTTATTTGAGAAACATAATTTTTTTTATAATTACAAGTCATATTTGGTAATTACTGCTGCTACTAAAGGTTCAGAAGAAGAAGCATTGAAATGGAGTGGATGGATTGAATCAAGAGTTCGATTTTTAGTTCAAAAATTGGAAAATCATGAGGGGATAAATATAGCTCATCCATATGTTAAATATTTTGAGAATGTTTTTTTGTTACCAAAAGATGACGTTGAAGGAAGAAAACAATTGTTATCAAATTTTGGATCTAATAAGGGACAAGAAATCATGAAGAATTATCTAGAACTTACTGATGACAATAAAGAAAGTGAAGAAATTGTTAAAAAAGTCAACGACACTGAAAATTTTAGTTGTCTTTATATAACTACGTTATTTATTGGATTAGAATTGGCAGCAAATACTGGTACCGGTGGTGAAGGAAAGAAAATTGATATTCATATTATATGTAAGGACTTCTTGTCTTTTTGTCAACAATTGGAGACTTATAATGAAAATATTAATGATTTGCAAATCAAAGGAGTGAGATTATATGATTTGCCAGATTTTGTTTATTCTGAAGATGAAGAAAGGCCAACTAAACCTTCAAAGAATAAGAAACGTAAGTCTGATAAGAATACTAAGAAAATTAAGAAGGTCAAAGGAAATGATGAAAAAGAAATTGAGGATTCTTCTGGCAATGGAATTGAGAATGAAGATGAAAAACAAAATGGTGAAAAAGGGGAAACTGTAGTTAAGAAAGAAATTAAGCAAGAAAATGGCCAAGAGAAGGACATAGAGTAGTGTAGGTATTTTTAGAAAATAAATGAAAATTTAATTTAACTATTTAATTAGAAGATATAATAAATAAAAAATAAAAAACCACCAAACCACCGCCAAAGGCTATACCTCTATGGACGGACCGGGTAGATGCGGTTAAAAATTCCGCCATACGCTCTTTTTTTTTCACTATTTATTTCACCTGTTTTCTGTCCGCGATCAGATAAAATAATTACACAAGCAAAAAGGACCATCGAAAATGTCACTAAGTGCCAGGTCTGGACGTACCAAGGACAGGAATGAAGTGCCATATGACTATATTATCATTATCGATGCAGGATCTAAAGGTTCAAGAGCTTATGTCTACAATTGGTTGAACGCCAAGTATTTAGCAGGCAAAGGCGTCTCCGAATCCAAGCCGAAATTAGTCAGGCGTTTTAATGTTCGTCATGACAATGACGATGACGATGATGACGACCGCGACGACCAGCGTGATAACGGCCATGATGATGATGGTAATGACGAGGATGATGATGACGATGACGATAGATATCAAGTCGATGAAGCATTAAACACATTGACTAAAATTTTCACCAGACCTAGCTGGAAGAAGAAAATCGCGCCAGGGATCTCAGAGTTCAAGTCAAGTCCTAGCAGTGTAGGTAGCAAGCATCTTAAGAAACTCATCAAGGCCACCAACAAGATCATCCCAGAAGATCAACGATTTCGTACTCCAATTTTCCTACATGCTACTGCGGGAATGAGACTATTAAAACCAAGTGAACAAACTGATATCTTGGAAAATGCTTGTAAATACATTCAACTGAAATCTGACTATTTCCTTCCAGATTGTCAATCACATGTCAACGTTATCAATGGAGACGTTGAAGGTTTGTATGGTTGGATAGCTTTGAATTATTTGATGGGATCATTTAATAATCCTGGTGATCATGATCATGGTAAAAATCATCATACCTATGGATTGTTAGATATGGGTGGAGCCTCAACTCAGATTGCATTCCAACCAAATGAAACCGAGATATTGAAACATTCAAACAGTTTATTCAAAATACAATTGGCTTCATATGGTCAATCTGAAACCGATTTGAAATATGACGTTTTCAGTTCTTCATTTTTAGGATATGGGATGTACCAGTCACACGACAACTACCTCAAGACGTTAACGAATGAAATCTTAAAGGGGAAAGAGTATGAAGATAATTTGGTGGTACAAGATCCGTGTTTACCAAAAGGTTTAGAGAAACATGAAAAGAATACCGATATTAATGATAATCATGAAATTAAAATTGAAGGCACTGGTGATTTCAATGGTTGCATTAATAAATTGTATCCACTATTGATTGATCCTGGCAAAGCGAACTGTGATTCTAAAAATCCACAAGATGTTTCAAATTGTTTGCTTAGTGATTCCATTCCTAATTTGGATTTCGATATTGATAAATTCATTGGTGTTAGTGGGTATTGGGATTCTATTGGAAATCTATTGAATTTAAATGAAAATCATAAGTTGGACCAAAAATATGCTAATGCTTATAAGTATCAATCTTTTTATAATAAGACTTCAGAAATTTGTAACATTGATTGGGAAAAATTGAAGAAGCTCAATGATAAGAAAAACAAATCTTACAATTTATCAGATTTATCAGATGATGAATTATCAGAACTATGTTATAAATCATCATGGGTCTTGAACATTTTACACCGAGGTCTTGGATTCCCAAGATATGGTATTGATGCTAACACGGAGCAAGTTGAAGGTGATGGTAAATCTACATTTCATGTTGCAGAGAAAATTAATGGATCTGATTTTTCATGGACTTTAGGAAGAGCGGTGCTATATTCTTCAGCTGAAAATGCTAGGGCTTTTGGAAATGAAGGCAAGATTGGATATGAACTTGCTTCAAAATTTTATTACGGCGGAGAAATCGATGGTGTTGATTATAGACTAGAATATGGCAGTACTGCAGCTCCTTCCACAAACAAATGGGAAAAACATAGATTAAGTGGGTCGTTAGTGTTCTTGAGCTTATTAATTTTAATTGCTTATTTATTAATGGGGAAGCAGAAGAGAAACGCTGCTTTCCAATCAATGAAACTTGCTATAACTAAAAGACTTGGACAAAAATACCAAAAATTCGATTCGGGGATGCCGGATTTGGAAACGGGTATTGAACTCGATAACGTAGATAACGACATAGATGATCGGTTTAAGATTGATGATGAATAAATGTAATATAGGTGATCCTCGTATATTTTAATTAATCAATTGTGAGTGTAGTACAGTAGAATTCCCAAAACATTTCAATATAATAATATAGCGATTTTGGTGAAGGTTATGAGCCTACTGCAGTTGTCCAATAAAAATAAAATATTTCACTGTAATACACTGTCAAACCAAAAGGTGGCCTAACACAGAAAATGGGAAGAAATTTTTATGAAGACGATGAGAATGTCACTCCTGTTCCAGGAACGATAGTGCCTGCTTCAGCTAGTGAGCTTGAATCATTGGGGCCAAACAAATTAGTTGATGGGATATCTGTTCGTTCACCACCATTTCTTGAAAAATTATTCGGCAGCGTGAGAAAATCTACAATAAACACAGTTGATTCAATCGAATCAAGTGGGAACAAAGTAAGCCATGATTATTATAATTTTGAGAAAAATGTCACTACCACAGTGGCAGATTTACATCAAAAGACTGAGGACTTGGTGCCTGGTGCTCTTTATATTGCTACTGCTGGTTTAACGGGATCAATCATTGCAAGAAGAGCCAATTTATTTTTAAGAATCACAGCTCCTCTAGTGTTAGGATTGACTGCTTTCAAGATCACTTTACCATTGACATTCGCCAATACCACTAAATTTGCTTATGGGTTAGAAAAACAGAATTTACCGGGTATAACCCATGCTCAAGATGAAGTGGTTAATACCGTGGGAAAAACCATTGATTCCGTGGAATCAGTGACAAGTAGAACCACGTTAGCAATCACCAGTGGATTCTTAAGTTTTAAGAAATTTTTTGCTTCAATTACTGGGTTGAATTTTGATGAGGATGTCACTACAAAGAAAAATTAATAATAAAACGAACGTATTTCGCATGATTTTATATTTTTTTTGTAGTGGGTGCGCAGTTTTTCGCTGTGCATATTTGTGTCCAACATTTCCACTTTTGTCGGATAGAGGAAGATACTTTTCCATTTAATATTATTCGAGTAATTATTATTCAAGCATAATGCAAGGGTAAGTTATTGTTATTGTCGGATAACTGCGGTTCTTCAGCTAACAGTTTCAGATATCCCAGTGAAATTCATGTACAGAAAATTGGAACTGCCAGCACAGTTCAAAGATCCAACAATGCTTTGATACCACCACCTCCATTAAGAAAAGCTACATCCAATCCGATAAATCTTGTCATTAACAAGTTTATCAATAGGAATCCTACCAGCCTATTTACTCTGGGGAAGAAATTATCGGGATTGATTAAACAACAGAAGAAATGTCTTAAACAACAAGTTGAATTAATTAATGAGATTAATACGTGGATTAACACACTTCCAAATGATGATAGTAAATTGTTGGTACTTGAATTCCTCAAATGTTTAGAAGTTGAACAATCAATGATGCAAGAATTAATCGAGAAACAAGAAGGATTAAAATTACAAATGTCAAGTGTTTACTCTAGAGAAAAAAAGACCAAAGATTTGGCTGAAAAAAGGGATAGAGTGTAT
Organism: Saccharomycopsis sp. KB-2023a; assembly: GCA_030450195.1. Lineage (NCBI taxonomy): Eukaryota > Fungi > Ascomycota > Saccharomycetes > Ascoideales > Saccharomycopsidaceae > Saccharomycopsis > Saccharomycopsis sp. KB-2023a. The sequence continues at coordinate 152,083 of JASJSC010000019.1, read as the reverse complement.
AAAGAATTAAAAGAAGAAGAAAGTAAAATTGGTCATTCTCAGGCAATCACTTTGTTGAAAGAAAATATTGAAGAATTGGAATATTCATTGGAAATTGTTAGTGACCAATATGTGAGATCAATTAATACAGTTTTGAAATCTTCATTTATTGATTATATTATAACTTTTCAAAATATTTCTTATAAATTTAAGCAAATATCTAAATCGTTTTTTGAATTTACTTTGAATAACAACACAATTGCCGATCAAAATAAGAGATTGATGATGTTGTCACCAAATAATAGAATTACTAGAGATATCATTGAAACTTACCAAAGAAATTCTACCGCAATTAGTGTTGTTACTGAGAATAAAAAGAAAGCTACCACCAGTCAAGAAAATAAAGAAGAAGAAAGCAAAGAACTAAGTGTTGTCGAAGGTAATAACGAGTGGGCTTGATCGGTGTTTTTTTCAAATATACACAATTAATTTTTTCTTTTTTCACCCTTAAGCGTAGAATGTGAAATTCTTATAATATATTCCTAATGTCATATATACAATTTATAATACATATATTAAAGTAACGGTTCCTTGTCCACGAACTGATATTTCTTCTTAGAAAAGAAACTCTTGCTGATTTCATATGTGGAAATCATAACCGCACAACTAGGAGCAATTTTTAAAACTCTAGGAACCAACCCAATATACAATGCTGAGTACCCTTCATTCTTAACTATTTCTAACAATAACTTGAACATTCCTCGTCTTTCAGGACCAGCACTGACTTGCAATCTAGTCTTACCAACATCAAATGGATTAGTGCAAATAGCTGCAAGAGTTCCCGAAAGTGAACCAGAGATAAAGGAAGTGACACCAACACTGCTCCATTTCTGACCTTGCAATTTATTCTTAATGTATTCATAACATATCCAATAAATTCCTGAAAATGGGACATCTCTCCATAGAGTCAATTGTAAACCTCTAAACATCGATTTCACCCCCTGTTTTCTAACAATCCCATAGGAATCCTTAATCAAATTGAATAATTGGTTTTCATTTGCGCCAGCTTCTCTAGGCATTGATTGAAATCTTGTCTTAACCAACTCAATGGGACTAATGGCTATAACAGCAAGGGTACGAGCAACTGATCCCGACACCAATGGAGCAGCCGGACCAAATACTGAGGAATATTTGTTCTTCATGTACTCGTACATGGAGAAATACACCATGTTAGCAGGAACAGCGATGACTAATGATAATGAAACTCCTCTCCATAACGTTAAAGGTCCTTCGCTAGAAGCAATAAATTTCAACGCTTGATATGTACCAGTCAATTTGGTAATTCGAATCGATGAGCAAGGATGAGAACAATCAGTGGCAGCGAGCCAAAACACACCAGGACTTCCAGAAGAAATACGACAACAGTCCTTGGGGAGATTAGTCGGGATGAGATGCTGCTGTTGAAGACGGATCCGCACAACGTCAAATGGAGTAACAGCAAATGAGTTGATTAGAGACCCAGCACAAGCACTCATCATTCTCTGAGAAGTGGTAATTTCATCCCTCATGATTAGCTAGTAAGTTGTTATTGCTAATCTTTGCAATTGTTAATATTTGGTGGATATTTATAGTTGAGAGATGACTGAAAAATTATTATTGTAAGGAACTTGATTTTGGTGCAGACACCCAAATATTACTAATTGCCATCCGTATCGCTAGCCGCAGACATGTGCAGATAAAAGATTGCGGGCTTTGAAATAAACGACTGTGTATAGCATCTATCTATATAGGGAAGTGTCAACCACACCCATTATCAAGTTGTGTGAGTTTGTAAGACCCACATGAACGGTCTGTATTTCTTGATTCACTCCCTATGCTAATAGCATGCGAGGAAAATAAAAAAGTTGACTATGTCAGGCGGTTACCAATGTTGGCTGTCAATCACACTCAAGTGCTGGCAGTAGTGTTGTACATCTAATCCTAATCCTACTCCTAATGGTGGTATTGGATATAGAGGTGTTACTTCTGGAGCAATTGGCTCAATTTCACCAGTCGCTTCCAATATCAGATTCAATATTTTGACTTCATTAAAATGACACGATTACTCACCACAACCTTTTACACATTAGTTTGAAAATTTGGCTGATCGGTAAAACAAATGCTAAAATTATGTATTTAATATATAGTGTCTTTTGTATAAAGAGTTATGTAATAAACATTATTTTACTGAGAAGCGCTTCAAATCAAACTAATTATCAATTGGGAGAAAGCTGGTATCTGGCTCGGCAAATTTTACTGCAATGAGATTAGGTGCGTCCGGATAGTTTTTGATATTCTTGATTAATCCTTTTATGGCGAAACCAATCTTGGCATTAATGATGTGAAATCCAGAGGCGAATAAAATCCACTCTGACGATGTTACGCTTAAGAAATATGCCTCAACTTCAGAAATAAAATCGGCACTAAAGAGTCTACGATAGCTTTTGATCATTTGGATGAGTAGTGAGTCTCATCAGGAGCAAATATATCAATGCATTTTCCGTTGTTACTAAAATAAGTAATCGAATCGGGAGAGTGTATAACAGCTACCACCACAAAGTTAACTGACGAGTGGAAATAAATCAAGGACTTGCCCACCATCATTGTCACCGCATCAGGTACTGTTGTTCCATGGTTTTCGGTATCAGTGTTCCCTTTATCGCTAGCAAGATCTGAGTATATAGTGACACCCCAAAGAGTCCTTCCTTCGAGAAAGGATCTTCTAGGTTGATCCCAACTTCTATAACCTACACAACGGCACCTTTACCAACAGCTGAATCGTATACTCAATTTCGCCTTGGTGTTACAGGAAAGTTTGGGTGCTCTCAATCTACTGGACAACCAAGTCAAAGTCTAAGGAACTCCTGCTTCAATATATCTGCTTTTACCGTAACCATTCTGCACAATACACTGAACCAAAGATCACTTTCCCAACTCGGTGATGACACCGCCTAAAAAAATAACGACAGTAAACTTAAAATGAAGTTGAGATCCATCCCACCAATAGTACTTTTTGTAGTAGTTTTTGCAGCTCTGAATAAGTTATTCTTCTATTGCAGCTTATACAATTTTGTAGTTGCTTTTTTTTTTTGAAATTATTCAGGATGATTCTTGAATTCTGGCAGTGAAGTTTTTCTTACCTCACTACAATGTATCGATACGGAATCAGCTATTTATATTAGCAAAGTGGTGCCAACTGAGTTGATGTTGCCTGTGAATTGACAGCTGGTGAAGATTCAGGAAAAGGCAGCGGCAGCGTTTGACTTTTTGAAAGGCACCACAAGACAATTAACAAAATGTAACAAAACAAAGATTATCCACCTCATATTGTTGATGTTGTCTTTTCCTTGAATAAACATCCGTGGATTTATTCTCCTTTTATAACAAATCTGGAGTCGAGTGGGTAAAGAAATTTTTGAAATTTAAACGGTAATCCGCCTTAAAAATTTCTATTGTTCCTACTGAATGTAAGTGTTTGATACATATACAGTGATAGCGAGAATTTTATTCCAAAAATAAAAATAAATGACTTTTTATGCTTTTCCAGTCGAAACTAGAAAATGAATTAGAAGATCAGGTTCTTGATCATTCTCGTGACATGGAGTTTTTGAACAACCACGAATTCTCTAAGTATATTGGAAGACTTAAGTTTGATTGTGATGATGAAGTATGCTATGGAGTGGACCATCATGATTGGACTTATCCTGATTATGAGTTGTAATTCAATTGATTAAAAAGTGAGTTATGTTATGACATTTAGTTTTGAAATGCTTTAGTGTAATTAGCATTATTGCGAACGGCCTGAATTTCATTTGATTATTTCAAAAGAATTGAAGGTTACCTGTTTTTCACATCATTGAACACGATAGCTACACAGAGCAGCACTCTGATAGGAGAGCTATGTATTAGTGAAGTATTCTCATTCTTGACCAATTATCTTTATGGAATCACCTGAAGCGCGCATGAGACGTTCAAACAAAAACCAAAAATGAATTTAAATACTGCCAAGAATTTATAAATTCATGGCTTATTGCAATCTCCTAGCCGCGTTAAAGAATATGGAAAAGATTGAACTACCTAATTTAGAAAGTTTAAAATTCTGGATTACATAATATTCAATTGGTTTCACTTGAAGAATTTTGTCATGCCAAAGATCAAAGAATTTGAGATCGAAAGAACAAAACATATTGGGTCGCTAAATGATTTATCACCACAGAAAACCGCACGATCAATCTGAATTCATTTTGTGAATGTATCTAATTTCTAACCAGTGGGAAATTTTAAGAATATTATGAACTTGAAATCATTGGATCTTTATTATTCTCACAAATTAGATACTAGTCCCAAATGGCAATTACTAGCAAATTCGGAAAAGTTAGTGTCGGGAACCTGGCCTGTATTGTCTGAATTTTCCGATTATATAATATATGTATTATAAAATTGAAATGTTTGGCCTTTTCCTTTAGTAATTTCACTGAATTACCGTTTTGTTCTTTTAGGAACTATCAAGCTTGCAAGCAGCTCGCGACTCAAGTCAATTGGAGATTTCAAAGTTTAACCAAAATTAAGAGAATTGAATTTTTTATTTGGGATTTTTGAAATTAGAAATTTTGAAGGATTGGCAAAAATAACTGATTTGAAAATTACCAAGTGGGAATTGAAAAAATTCTTGACAAACCAGTGGGGGATTTAGATGTCAGTGACAACCGTTTTGAAAATCTCCAGGCCATAAATTGCTTGTCAGATATTCCGTACAAAATAACGGTCTATGGAGTAGAGGGACAAAATTAAAAACCTTAGGTCAATCAATTCAAGAAAACATTTGCACAAGTGGAGAAAAGATTCAAGAGCCATATTCATTGGGCAAATAATCTTCAAGGATTCCCAAAAGCTAGTTCAAATAGTAGTTAAAAATTCATTTGCGACGTTTATTCTTAGCAATTATCATCCATTTACTTGTCGGTTGTATTTAATCAATAACAATGATATTCTCCTTATCTTTCCCTATCTTCTTGTTCATACGAACTTTTCCTATCTTATTGGTATCCTTATTAATTAAAACTTTCCGCCTCTGAATAATTTTCGTTAATTCTGCCCTTATTTCATCTTCGACTTTCTTGATTGGCAGATACTCAGGAGAAATTAATTCTGTTTTCAATTTATCACCGGACTTTATATCTTTTGCATGAATCTTAATATCAATAATTGAATCTTTATCGGGGGTTGGTGGCGGAGTCAACAATTTCGCTTCTTCTTCCTGCTGCTGTTTCTTCTCTTTAGCTGATAGCTTCTTCTTCTTCTTCTTATTATTCTTGGCAATTTGTTGTAAACCAACTTGTTGCAAGAACAAATCAGGCAACTCTCCCCTCAAATACCTCACCCAACTATCACAATCACTTTCAATGAAATAATCGATAGCACCATTCCATGAAGTAGCTGGTTTTGTCTTATTAACAAAGATAACCTTTCCATTACTACCATGAATTTCTTTCGACATAATCTTAACTAATTTCTTAACCCCATCAACTTTTAATGAAGTACCAAATATTATTAAACAATCTGGACGAGATCTGATATCTATATTAATTCCCTTTGATATACTTTCACTATTTGGATGATTTTCTCCATACAACACAATGTTTGGTCTTAAAAATCCAATCTTAGATGAACAGACTCGCTTCCCAAGAGCAACCCTAATATTATAATTATCTGTGCAATCTGGACAATCTGGCACTTGTCCGTCGCTTAACTGACTACGATACTCTGCAGTCCATTCAAAATTTTTAAAACAATTTGAGCAAATCAAATAATTCAAATCTCCATGTAGTTGAACCACATCTAGTTTTTTCCAATTTTTATTAAATCCAGTCATTTCTTCATGAATAACCCCAGTATTCATCTGCAATTTTCTTTCAATAGCATCAATGTTTTGTGTGTAACATCGAAGGAGTTTGTTTTTCTTTCGCAACAATTTTATAAATTTATGGGTCTCAGTTGGATTTGCATCGATAGTGTGACCATACAATGACTCCATAAATGTAGCAAAGATTTGAAGGGTGGTTTCGTTTCTAAATAATGAAATATCAAACAAATCCTTCCCAGTGACAAAAGAATCAGGATATTTTGCCTTAACCATACTGTATAAACCATCACTTGATCGAAAATCCGGTATACCAGCGTTACATGATATCCCAGCTCCAGTTAACACTAATATTTTCTTGCTAGAGCTAATTACTTTATTAACTTCGGAAAGCTTGATTTTGGTATGGACCTCTGTTGAATTCAAGTCTAGGGTTATCATTTTTTATTGTTGTTGCTGTTGTTACTGTTGCTTTGCTGGTATCAAATGGGAGTTCGTCCGTTTTTCTTTTTTTCCTTTTTTCGTCTTCAATTTCTGTTCTTTTTCTTTAAGCCCTGTTTTTTTCTCTCTTTTGTTTACATTTGATACCAAAAAAGGAATCAGAGGCCGGGTACCTCATCTACGTGCCAAATAGAAAATTGGAGTCAGCATCAAAATTACGTAATCTATGACATAATGAAAAACAGTAATAGTCTCACTTTCTGCTTTGCTAATTGAAGCTTTTCCCAAACAAAGTAATCATCATATTTATTAGAAGAATCCCCAATTACTTGGAATTTACCACACGAGAATTCTATCTTAAGGTTATTGGTATTAGAAAACTGTTTGATATCTTTTTCGAACTGTTGTAAAATGTCAGCACGCCAACTCTCAGCGCAATATAGCAACACATTCTTAATAAAATTCCAAGGAGTTGCATTTTTAATAACAAGCAAGTTTAGCAACCGAATTTCGTTTTGAATTTCCTGTTTAATAAACTCTGCTGGGGGAGACGGCTGCTGCTTCTTAGTTATTTCTTCACCTCCCATCCTATAATATTCCGATAAACTGAACTCGACAGATTTTTCATTGGGAATTAACAAGTCTAGTAGCATTGACCAGGAAGAATTGTCCGCCAAGTTACTGTGGCAATACTCTTTGATTCTTGGATAGTATAAACTACTAACAATTGGGTTACCCATTGCTTGATATATGTTCACCACCCAACGTAAGAAACTCCAAGCATAATAGTTCCTTGGATGTAATTCACACGACTGTATCACTGTATCAAGGATTTTTCTTTCAGGATATTTATATAGGCCAATTTTTGTTAATATTTTCCGATAAAGCAACCATAAGCTTGAAGACTTGTTGATTCGCGGCAAGTTGCAGGTAAGCAAGATCTCCACAATATTCAATTCATTTAAAAGCCTACTATCATCCCACAGCCTAATGGTGTTCCAATGATGGCATATTGCCGTGCTGTTTTCAGGAGTAGTAAGCAAGAACCCTAGCGTCACTTTGTATTGACTGTAGTCGAGTGTATCGTGGCATTCTTTGAATGCTGCCAAATAAAGTCTCTTGGTAATGACAATTTCTAAATCTGTAGGGGAAGACTCAACTAATAAATAGTTATCGTCTAATCTATCTAAATATTCAGGACATTCAGGTAGCACTTTCAATACCAGTAAAGTCCCGTGATAGTATTTCGATGCCTTGGTGAAGATATCGCATATCTTGTCCATTACGAACGCGCCCATAATTTTGGTTGATAATTTGGTGCTGCATGAACGGATAATATTGTACGGCCAGGCCCGCGCCACATAACCAGGTACTAATTTTCAATATTATCCAATTCTCCCTAGTCGCTTATAGCCAATGGAAATTCACGAATAACGAAAGATGAGTGAAATATTTGAAACTTCACGACAGAAGACTTCGATATTGTTAGATTCGAATTCTAGTCAATTATTTACTCTAAATTCAGTGGAAGTGAATGGCTCAGAATGCTACTCTAATAAATATATAGCAAGTTTGATCAACCCATTATTGAAAACTAAAAATCATACAATTGAATCATTGGCAAATTCAATAAATCAAACAGAGTCTAATTTGATCAATCACTCGATTACAAATTATAAATTTTTGGTTAATAATGACAAAATCATTTTAGATTTGAAAAACGTGAAACCTTTGAATCAATTGAAATTAACCGCAATCACTAATGATTCGCAAGGTCTGTTAAGATTAGCTTATAAGAACCATAATTTGTTTGGAAACGGGGAGAAACTTGGTGTGGAATTAGACGCGAACCAAGATCTAACTAAAAAATCTTTGTTTTTAAATTATACTAGTCCGTTTACTCAAAGTCAATATTTTAAAATAGAGTCCCGTTTAGAAGAAGCTAAGAAATTGGTTAAAGTTGGTGTGGATTATAAAGAAGGTAAAGTCAATTGGTTTAATGGAGTTTCTATTGTTCAATCTAAGAAGAGTGGAGATTCAATCAGTGTAAAGACGTCGTTAGTGTCAACTTTGGGAATCAAGAATGTTAATAAATCATTCTTCCCTACTAATGGATATGATATTAAAATTATAAATGAGTATGGGAAAACAAACAATAATGAAACGTATTCTTGGAATTGGAAAGTAATGAAAGATTTATATGCTACTTTTGATAAACAGGAATTATTAACGATAAATATTCATAATAGTTTGAATAGTGGTCAATTTATGGATAGTGGATTGAAGATCTTCACTAAGATTCCAATTTTCCATAATTCAGGGGGGAAAACTGGTAATGGTTCAGTGTTAAGATTACAAGCAAAAGTAAATACTAAACATAAACTCCAAGAATTACTGGAGTTGAACTTTAAATTACCTACTACCGCATTTGTTGGATTGTTCTATCAAAGTAAAAATGCGAAAACTGAATTTGGCTATGATGTGCCATTAGATGGTGGAAATATAGGTGGTTTGAAATTCAGTGCTTCAGTATCATTAAATTAATGTTAAATAAATATATATATATAAAGTTAACATTCTCCTATCTTCTATCGTAGTCACCAACATGCATCAAGTCCCAATCCAATAGTCGAATTAGAATTTATATTATCTTAATATAGAGTGGTATTTAGCATAAAAACTGATTATATATATGATCTAATTTAAGTCAGAGGCTCAGACTTGTCCTATGATGATGAGTTAGTTCAATGAAAAAAAAAAAAAAAAAAAAAAAGAAAAAAAAGCCAGGCGTAAATGTGATTGTGATTGGTCAGTTGATGGATTGATTGATTATGCTTCCTTCTTACCTGATGCTTTTTCAAAAGCAGGAATTTCAAATTCTTCAGAAAATTTTTGTCCTGGCAATATTGGAATTATTGATAGAATTTCTTTAATTTGTTCATTAGGATCGGCATCATTGCTAATATGTTTATAAATTGTGAATTCTAATTGATCAGGATCACTAGGATCATAATTTGCGGTCTTTTTAAATAATTTAGGATGAAATTCAACCCCATCTTCAATTCTTTTCTTAGCCAATTCTCGTTGATAATTCTCAATTTGAAATTTTTCATCAGTAGCTACTTGATGATTTCTTTCACCTAATGCGTCAGTAACTTTAGCCCACAATCTTCTACTTTCAAATTCTCCTTGTTCATCCAATGGTCTGACCTTTGGTGCTAATGGATTTTGGAAAGCAACATCCAAAAATATTTCTTTTTCAGTTGTTGGTGATGGATTTGCCTTCTTTATATACATTTTATCATTCCACTTCCCAGAAATTTCATACAATGGTTCATTATTCATCTTTATGGTACCTTTAATTTGATCATAAGTACCGCTAATAAAACCTTTTGTAATGAACTCAATGTCACAATACATCTTAGTCATTGGACATTTTATAATCATATGATCCCCCAATTCTAGTTTTAATTTACCAAATAATACCCCTCTTGCGTACATATTTGGTTGAGACAAAGTATAAGTTTCAACATCACCTTTATCATTTTTGATATCCAAAAATTTTAAAATTGAAATTCCATCCATTATAGCTGCGGTTGAGTTACCTAAAAATCTTGATTTCGGAATTGCGTTACCATCAACGCGAATATTTGATTCGGGAATCATATAAAAATACGAAGATTTGGGTGGGTGATGACAAGTTTGTTCTGCAATATAAAAAGCTTGTTGCGCGTTCGGCAAATCCCAATAACTAGCAAAATATTCCCCCAACACCGGATTCAAAGGCTTTTTAACTGCTTTTGGAGCAATATGCCACCCACTCAAGTACCACTTAACAACTAGTAAAAACCGTTCAATAGGGTCTACGGTAGAATGGGCTTGCAATACAATATCCGGCTGTTGTAATTGGTTAGTAATTCGTTCCAACATCGATTTTCTTTCGAGAATGAAGGTTGGCAAAGTAATTCTTGATAAATCACAACCAGGTCGTAACTGTGATATAATCCCCATTAAAATTGACTGACCTTGATCATCCACCTCATCAATATCATCAATCGATTTATTACTACTATTGCCACCAGCACTTGTAGCAGCAGAGGTAGAAGAGGTAGCAGAGGCTGGACTACTGACCGCGCCCATAAGATTAGGGACTTTCAATCCTAATGGCATGGTATTGAGAGCAACAGTATAAAAATGAAAATCAATAGTGTAGAACCAGTTTTATAGTTAAAAGAAAAGAAAAATCCCAATTCAACTCAATTCAAATTCTGACCCAGCCATTTCTCACAGGTGTGAGTCGGAGCAGGGAGGGGGGTCCTGTCGGTTACCCGGAGGGTGTCGATGATTACTTAAAACGGTATAAATGTGATAAGATATGGCAGTAACCACCACTGAGAATTGGTATGTTTTAGACTTAAATGTTTAAGTTTTTTAGTGGTTAGTTAATTAATAGATTAAATATTATTATTACTATTATTTCAGGAAATCAATATATAAAGCGAGGATGTAATTAATTAATTAATATTCAAGGTGATAAATACTGGCATTGCGGTAATCAAGTTGATGGGAATAAGTAAGATAAAGTATATCTATCCTCCTAAACTATATGTTGTAACTATCTATAAATACACATGGAATTTTTTCCAACAATCAGCCCAGCCGCAGTCCCGCAGTCATCAGTCCCCTATTCAATGTTATTTATATAGTATAGCATGCGCCAAACGAGGGCGGACCGCAATACACCCCGTTAACCCCCTATTATATAAGCATATCCTAAATATTACATAAGTGATTACATATCGGGTGGCTGTTACTGGTGTTACCCTGCTTTTATCATCATCATTGTTGATCCTCGCTTACATAAGCAGCAACGAGGCGACCCCAAGCGGACATCCAAACATTTTATTTTTTTTCTGGAACCAAAGCTGCGGGTATCTCCGACGACGATCAGTAAACAATCAGTAAGTACATCCCTACACCGCCGCTACGCTGCCCTTCACCACACAGTAAAATCCCACCGGTTGGTCGGTTGGCTCACTTTGTCGTGCGTTACGTTATATTATGGCTCATTTTGTGCGGCAATTAGTACTTACATTAACCTGCTTAAATTTGATTTCTTTATTAGTGGTGAACCAGCGAGAGAGTGAGGGTGATAGTGAATTTCAACATTATCCTCTGGTAAAGTATTTATATCCAAAAAGAAAAAAAATTTTCTTTTTGTAATGCTCAATTAATTGCACTTCGGTTAATTAATAACTACTATCTATCACCATAATGATGTTAGAACAACCGTCGATTGATGTTTGCAATTTCGAGTGTTTGTTCCCGTTGGTACCTGATGAGAACGCTTTCAACCCATGCTTCATCTCTTTATCATTAATTGGGTTTTCTTTGACATATTTCATTCTTGGTAACATTCAATTATACTATTTCTCAAAACGTCAAAAACATGGTTCTTTCACTTTGAAAAGTGTAGGATTTTATCAATACCTCCGTGTGTTATTAGTATTTGCTCAATCAATTATTCATTTCATTATTTTCACTGACTTAATGCAATCTGAAAAATTCTTAGAGATCACCAGCTTGAGTTATTTAATAACCTCAATTATCATCTTTTCAACTATTTTGCCAATTCATGTGATTGAATGCAATAAATCAATTTGGCAACTGGGCTCTACTTTAACTTATTGGTTTTTCAATCTTTTCATTCAGTTAATGATCGTTTATCAAAATCATTTCACTGATTTGAAACAGTTTAATGATGAAAAATTTATCCATGCAACTACACTCATCGCTGTTAACTCAGTAGTTATCTTCTTGTTGGAATCCTTCAAATGGCAACGATCTCATGAGTATACTTATTGGCTAAAATTAAACCAAATCGATCTCAATAGTATTAGTAATGCCAATGTATTTTCCCGGGTTGCCTTCAGAAATTTGAATCCTTTAATAGAAAAAGCTTACACTGTTGGAAGTTTGGAGATTGAAGATTTACCTGAATTGCCATCTGATTTAAGTACCGAATATTCTAGTAAAAAATTGAGAGTTCAATGGGATAAACAATTATCTAAGGAAAAGAAATCTTTATTCTTTGCTTTATGTAAAGCTTTTGGGTGGCAGATTGCTCTTAGTGCGACTTTAGAATTCCTTCAAATTTTGTTCAGTTTTGTTCAGCCTCAATTATTGAGATTATTAATGGCATTTTTTCTTGATGAAAATCGTCAAATCTTAAAAGGGGTCTTAATTTCGGTTTCCATGACTACAGTTTCAATGATTGTTATAATTATTTGGAATCTTTACGTCAATCAAATGTATAATGTCAGTTATCGTATCAGATTAGCTACTACTACTTTGGTTTATGAAAAAGCTTTGAAATTATCCAATAGTGCCCGATCTGAAAGAAACATTGGTGATATTATCAACATGATCTCTGTTGATATTGGTAAAGTTGAATATATGGTTACCAAACTGCAAGCATTTATTTCTGCACCTTTGCAGTTCATTCTTTGTTTGATATCATTGTATTCTTTACTTGGAATAACGGCATTTTCTGGGTTATTGATTATGGCCATTGCCATTCCAATCAATTTACTTCTATTCAATAAATATGAAGCTCTCTATGATGAAAACTTGAAGTTTAAGGATATGAGAACTAAATGTGTCAGTGAAATTTTGAATTCTATTAAATCAATTAAATTATATTCTTGGGAAAATCCAATGAAAAAGAAACTAAATGAAATTAGAAATGATAAGGAATTGAAAACTTACAGAGTTATTGGGGTCTTTGATTGTATTATTGGGTTTTCATGGAGTTGTGTTCCTTATTTTGTGTCTTGTTTAACATTTGGTATCTACGCCTACTTTGGTGATGAAAAATTGACTTCTGAAATAATTTTCCCATCGTTATCATTATTTAATTTGCTTGGTGATCCACTATTTGAAATCCCTGATGTTATTTCTGCAATGATTGAATCAAAAGTATCGATTGCCAGACTTACGAAATTTTTAGTTGATGAAGAATTAGATCCAAATTTAATTAAAGAATTTGAAGAACAAGTGAAATCTGGTGAGCCATCAGTTAAAATTTTGAATACCACTTTCACTAGAAAAATTAACGATGAGCCAGCGTTGCAGGATATCAACTTTGAAGCTAAAAAGGGTCAATTAACTTGTATTGTTGGTAGTGTTGGTTCTGGTAAAACCACTTTTCTTCAATCTATTCTTGGCCAATTGCCAGCAAATAACGCTGATATCAATGTCAGAGGTAAGATTGCTTATTGTTCTCAACAACCTTGGATTATGAATGCATCTATTAAAAAAAATATCATATTTGGTCACAGATTTGATCCAGAATTTTTCGAGAGAACCGTTGAGGCTTGTGAATTGAAATCAGATTTTGAAATTTTACCTGATGGTGAAGAAACTGAAGTTGGTGAAAAGGGAATTAGTTTGTCTGGTGGACAAAAGGCCAGAATTTCTTTGGCCAGAGCAGTTTATGCCCGTGCTGATATTTACTTATTAGATGATATTTTAAGTGCAGTTGACGCTCATGTCGGGAGAAACATTATCACCAAAGTTTTGAACAAAGATACTGGAATCTTAGCCTCAAAGACTTTAATATTGTCTACTAATCATATCCACGTTTTGGAAGAAGCTGATCAAATTTACGTTTTGGACCACGGTAAAATCAATGAACATGGTACTTATAATAACTTAATGGAAAACAAGGGTGAATTCTCCAAGCTTATCAGAGAATTTGGTAAAGACCAAGACGATAAACCTGAGCGAACGGCAGAAGTTAGTAAGCCAGTTGAGAAGAATAAAGTTCATGATGATCAAGGAGAAGAAGATGCTGGCTCGAATGATGCTGTTGATTTTGTCGATAGCGCTAACGCTTTAGAGAGAACCTTAACTGTTAGGAGAGCAAGTCTTGCATCTTTCAAACATCAATTCCTTTCAGCCAGTGAAAAATCTGATAAAAAAAAAAGTGGACAAACCAAAGAAGTTTCTCAAAAAGGTAGAGTTAAGACTTCAACTTATTTGAGATATTTTGAAGCTGCCACTTGGCCATGCGTGATTGTTTCTATTGCCACCATCATTAGTGTTGGTTTAGTTGACTTTGTTAGTAAGCTTTGGTTGAAACATTGGGCGGAATTGAACGATAAAGATGATACCACCGCGAGTTCCACTTTACATATGATTGCCATTTATACACTTTTGGGTGTTTTCCAAGGGATTGCAGTGTTAGTTGAAGGGTTGGCATTGTGGTGTTTTGCGTCAATTTATGCATCAAAGGCAGTCCATGAAAGTTTGATTGAATCTATTTTAAAATCACCAATGTCATTTTTTGAAACCACGCCAACTGGAAGAATCTTGAATCGATTTTCTGAAGATATCAATAGACTTGATCAACGTTTACCTCATTCAATGAAGATGTTTTTCTCCACAGTAGTGAAAGGAACATTAACGTTAACATTAGTTGCAGTTACTTTACCACCAACAATTTTCTTCATTGTCTTGTTTGCTATTATTTATTATCAAGTTCAAAAATATTATATTAGTGCCTCTAGAGAAACCAAGAGATTTGCTAGTATTACAAGAAGTCCTGTTTATGCACATATTCAAGAAACTTTGTCCGGGGTTGAAACGATTAAAGCTTACAAGCAAGAGCAAAGATTTGAATTCATTAACAGAGCCAATTTGGATTACAGTTTAAGTGCTGGGATTTCACAACTTTGGATGACTAGATGGCTCAATATTAGATTGAAATCTATTGGAGCTATCTTTTTAATGATTGTATCATTATCATCAGTTTTTAATTCAAATCGATTAAGTGCTGGTCTTGTTGGGTTATTAATTACTTTCTCACTACAAATCACCGAGACTTTGAATTGGTTAGTCCGAATGTCGGTTGAGGTTGAAACTAATATGGTTGCTGCTGAAAGAATTTTTGAATATTGTGATTTACCAAGTGAAAAGCCATATATCCTTGAAGATTCTAGACCACCGATTCAATGGCCTGTTAAAGGCTCAATTAAATTTTCCAATTATACTACCAAATACAAGCCTGAGTACGATCCAGTATTAAAGAATATTTCATTTGAGGTTAAACCACAAGAGAAAATCGGTATTGTTGGTAGAACTGGTGCTGGTAAGAGCACGTTAACCTTAGCAATTTATCGAATTGTTGAAGCCACTGAAGGTTCGATTTTTATTGATGACGTGGATACTTCCAAAATTGGATTGTATGATTTAAGAAGTAAATTAAATATTATTCCACAAGATTCACAAGCATTTGAAGGCAATGTCAGGCAGAATTTGGATCCGTTTGATAAATATCTGGATGATGAGATTTGGAAAGCTTTGGAATTGGCACATTTGAAAGATCACGTAATGACAATGAAAGATGATGATGAAAAAGTAGGACTATTAGCTAAAGTCACTGAAGGTGGCGGAAATTTATCTGCTGGTCAAAAACAATTGTTGTGTCTAGCAAGAGCTTTATTGAATCAATCAAAGATTTTAATTTTGGATGAAGCAACTGCCGCTGTTGATGTTAAAACTGATAAGATTGTTCAAGAAACTATTAGAAAACAATTTAATGACAAGACAATCTTAACGATAGCTCATAGAATTGATACAATTTTGGATAACGATAAGATTTTGGTTTTGGACAAAGGGGAAGTTAAAGAATTTGATTCCCCAGAAAATTTATTGAAAGATAAATCTACAATTTTCTACTCTCTCTGTGAGAAGGGTGGTTATTTGAAACAAAAGAAAGGGGATAATTAAAAAAGTAAAACAAAAAATCTAATATGTAATAAGTAATAATAATATATTATAATAACATTTATATTATAGTTAATTTTAGTTCACAATCAATCCGTAATATTGGAATTGATCTGTAGCCCCGCTGCCCTTCTTTTCATTTCGGTGGGGGTTGCGCAGCCCTGTGATATTGCGTTGAAAATTCACCCATTTTAAGATACAGTTTTGCCTCCCAATAAATCAACATAATAAGTAATCAACAAAATAGTCAACACGCTGAAATATGACTATTGAAGAAAAAGAATCAAAAGCCAAAACCGAAAACAAGAAAACTAGTGGCAGCAAGAAGGATGAACCTGAAGAATTATCCGAGGAAGATCAACAATTGAAAGATGAATTAGAAACGTTAGTTGAAAAATTGACAACTAGTGGAGATGTCAGCAGTCATGAAGCATATTTAAGCAAATTGAAACAATATTTGAAAGAATCTACCCTGTCAATGACCGCAATTCCAAAACCTTTGGTTTTCTTGCAACCTCATTACAAGACGTTGACAGGATTGTACGAAAAATGGGCCGATAAACAACTAAAGTCTAAATTTGCCGATATATTGTCAATTTTAGGTTCTAGTAATGAAAAAATGGATGCTTTGAAATACAGATTACTTTCTAATCAATCAAATGTAACTGATTGGGGTCATGAATATATTCGCCATTTGGCGCTAGAAATTGGTGAAGCTTACGGTGCGAGATTAGAGAAATTTGAAAGTACTGAAGATTTGATTAAATTGGCACTTGAAATTGTTCCATTTTTCTTGGAACACAATGGGGAAGCTGATGCTGTTGATTTATTATTGGAGATTGAATCAATTGAAGAATTGATTAAATTTGTTGATAAAAACACTTTTCAAAGGGTTTGCTTGTATATGGTGAGTTGTGTACCATTGTTGGCTCCACCTGATGATTTGGCGTTTTTAAATACTGCCTATAAGATTTATTTGGCTAATGATCAATTACCTCAAGCTTTATCCTTGGCTATCAAATTAGATAATCATGAGTTAATGTCTAAAGTTTTCAATGCTACTGAAGATGTATCAATTCATAAACAATTGGCATTTATATTGGCAAGACAAAACTCATCATTTAAACATGATAATCAAGAAATTCAAGAAATTATTAGTAATTTAAAGCTAAATGAATATTTTAAATATTTGATTAAAGAATTAAATTTGCTTGAACCAAAAGTTCCTGAAGATTATTATAAATCTCATTTGGAAAATTCAAGATTTAGTGAAACTAGCGGTGCTATTGATAGTGCAAAACAAAATTTAGCTACTAATTTTGTTAATGCTTTTATTAATTTGGGTTATTCAAATGATAAAATTATGAGTGAAGATAAATCTAAATCTTGGATATATAAAACTAAAGGTACTGGGATGTTATCTACCACAGCCTCAGTGGGATCAATTTATCAATGGGATACTAATGAAGGTTTACAAGAAGCTGATAAATTTTTGTATTCCATTGAAGAAGAAATTAAAGCTGGTTCTTTGTTAGCTATGGGGATTAGTTCTAATGGGGTTCATGATGATGTTGAATCAACGTATATTCTATTGAGAGATTATGTTAATAATAAATCAAATCTAATTAGAATATCAGCAATTATTGGGTTGGGGATTTCATTTACTGGGTCTCAAGATGAGAAATTATTGGAGTTATTGTTACCAATTGTCATTGATGCATCAGTAAGTTTGGAAATTGCTGCCGTTGCGGCTTTAAGTTTAGGGCATATCTTTGTGGGTACTGCTAACGGAGAAATTGTTTCTGCGATTTTACAAACTTTCCTTGAACGTGATATTAGTGAATTTAATGGGAAATGGGTGAAACTTTTATCCCTTGGGTTGGGTTTACTTTATATTGGTAATTCTGATTCAATTGAAGAAGCATTGGAGACTATTAATGCCATTGAACATCCTATTTCTAAATCATTGGGGATTTTGGTAACAGTGTGTGCTTATGCTGGAACTGGTAATGTGTTACAGATTCAAAACTTGTTGTCACATTGTTTAAATAGCAGCACCGAAGAAACTGATGATTCTGATGCTGAAGGGGAAGTTTCTAGTGGAGCCGCTGGTAGTGCTACTAGTACTTCTGGTGCAGACGGTCGAGAAACAGAAGCTGAAACAGACTCTGGTGACGCTCCAGCTGCTGAAGATAAAGATGAAGAAATGACTGAAGAAGGTAAAGAAGAAGAAACAAAAGCCACAGATAGCAAAGACAAACCTAAAAGCGCCAAGAAATCTTTTGAAAAAGACTTGACATACCAAGGCTATGCAGTCTTAGGGATTGCTATGATTGCAATGGGAGAAGAGATTGGTCAAGATATGTCGTTGAGGCATTTTGGACATTTGATGCATTACGGTAATGAAACCATTAAGAAAGCAGTGCCGTTAGCTATGGGTTTAGTGTCTGCTAGTAATCCATTGATGAAGGTTTATGACACGTTATCAAGATATTCTCATGATTCTAATTATGACGTTGCTATGAATTCTATCTTTGCCATGGGGTTAGTTGGTGCTGGTACTAATAACGCTAGACTTTCACATTTACTTCGACAATTGGCTAGCTATTACGTTAAGTACCCTGATTGTTTATTTGCCGTTAGACTTGCTCAAGGTTTGTTACATTTAGGTAAAGGAACTTTATCAGTTAATCCATTCAACACTGATCGTCAAATATTATCTAAAGTTCATTTGGCTTCATTGTTGACGATTTCTGTTTTATTACTTGAACCAAAAGAATTTCTCTTTGGTCATTACCATTACTTGTTGTATTATTTATCACCAGCTATTCACCCAAGAATGTTGGTCACGGTTGATGAAGAATTGAATCCTGTTAAAGTTAACGTCCGTGTTGGTCAAGCAGTTGACACTGTGGGGCAAGCAGGTAAACCAAAGACGATTACTGGTTGGGTGACTCAAGAGACACCAGTGTTATTGGGAGCTGGCGAACGAGCAGAATTAGAAAATGATGAGTACTTGTCATTGACTAGTGCGTTGGAAGGTGTTGTTATATTACGAAAGAATCCTGATTACATTGAAATTGATAATTGAAATAAAAAATGTCCCAAAAAAAATTACGTATTTAAATAATTCCAAAGAAATAAATAATTCATTTTATTTTACATAAACGTTTCCAAAAAAATGTATAAAGCAAATCAAGTAAGGAAGAAAGAGAACAAAAAAATTGGGTAAAAATCTAACCAGTCGGAGGAAAAAAAGGCTAGAATTCGAGCAGCCCTCTCCTTCGCGTTTGCTAATGATCCAATTGTCCCAATATGATTTCATTTATCTTAGTCAATGGATAACCAGGCCCCAAGCCATAACATCTTTCACTACCTTCTAGAGACTCAATTATCTGAGGAACATTCAAATCGTAGGCAGGGTTCAATTTTTCAAATCTTGCCAAATAATCCCAAACTGCAGCAGTGCTAAGTAATTTATCAGTATGTTCAGGGTTATCGTACACCAAAAAGTTATCCTTAGAAATTCCCGCATGATTAGCTGCATCTGGGCTAGATAACTTAGCAAACGATGATGGCATTCGACTTTCCAAAGTTGGGAAAGTAAATTTCTCCATACTTCGATAGTTAGTAAGGAGTACATCTCCTTCATTTGACACCGGAGTTATAGGGTAGCCGTCAATAGAGTTATGACTACTTTCGTGTTTGACTTGTGGTGGCTGTTGCAATTGTTGTTGCTGTTGAGATGTTTTTTGAAGCATTTGATTCTCAGTAGTGATCATTATGTTTTTCATTTTCAATTTATTTAATTCTTCCAAAAGTTGCAGCTTTTCCATTTCACTTTTTTTCAATTTATTTTCCAACAGTTTCAATTTTTGTTCTTTACGTTCTCTAAATGCTCTTTGAGCTGCTCTGTTTTGTGATTTTCTCTTGTCTACCAAGTTCTTATCTTCATCAGATCCTCGACGATTAGAATCAATAATTGTCTTAAGATTATTGGTACTATTATTGTTTTGTTCAACATTTATTAGCTCTTGAGTTATTGAATTGATTTCGGATTGAGTTTGGTTAATGGTATCATCAAGTTGATTTAAGGAATTTGAAATATTGTGGTTTGATAGTGAAGAATCCGAAGCGGCAAATGGGATTTCGCTTGTAGGGCATGTAATATTATTTGAAAAAGATTGTAAATTAGCAGCACTTAATTCGCTTGGCTCGTTGCCAACCACATAACTATCCCAGAAATTATTGTCACTAGCCATGCTGTTAATGGTTATCGATATCTCGTCTTGCTTTTATTTGTTTCTTGACTTGCTATGAATTAGTTCAAAAGATTTAATAATTACTACGAATAATCAATAATTTTTTTTTTTTTTGTCTGAAATTACGAGAAAAGGAAAGTTGCGCGTAACCTTGGGTGTGGTGGCACCCCTCATATCACCAAGAACTATTCGTGATGAGACACTCACTAAAGCAAAGGTCAAGCTCACTAGATTCATGACAATATCATGGTTCAATTTTCCCCCCTTGAAAAGATAGATTATATTCAGGGTGCGCTCCCGAGAAAAAATCAATTCTAGCCAAGAATTTCATTCTATCAATCATATCAACTCTAGATCTGAGATGGTTGGTTGGCAGAATCTATAGGTTTCCTTCATCTCCCCTAGCCTACTAGCAACTAACAACAGGAATGACAATGATATATTATAACAAAATGTATGTAAAAAATATGGTAAAAACAAAAATCAAAAGTGGGTAGAAGATATTATTAAAAATGCCAGTATACTAAGACGCTTCACGCATCGTCGTCATTAGATCATAAAAAGACCCATAAGAGCAAAGATTGAACCAAACGAATAAGCTCTCAAGTTATTACTTTCAGCCTGGAAAGTAAGGGTTCTGGCGGTGGTTGCAATTATGGCGGAATTAGTTCCACTTTGAATGGTTGATGACCCACTAGTTCTAGTGACGGTAGTAGTTGATTTACTGTTCAGACTGCCACTGATAGTAGTAAGAACAATCACATTCCCACTGCTACTACTGCTACTACTAGAACTACTGCCATTACTACTAGTACTACTTCCGAAGATTGTGGAAATAGTCTTGACTCCAGCGGAATCTGACTGGCCTAAGTAGGTAGAAGTGTAAGTAGTTTGACATTTTTTATCAGCACAACTAACCACAGTGATTTTCTCAGTTGAAACTGTCGAGACAATCATGCTAGTTTCCACTGAAGTAACACATGAAGTGGTTTGAACGCCTTGAGTGAAAGTGGTGATAATAACAACTTGATTTGCTCCTGATGAGGTATAAGTTGAAGTAATTGGGATTGACGTGGTATAAGTCACCACTGATTGCACATAACCTGTCGATAAGTAAGTACTAACACTTCCATAAATTGTGGTGGCCACTGCTCCATTAGCATCAGTTACTGTTTGAGTAGAATAAATTGTGGTTGTAATTGGAGACCCACCGCCAGTGTCAGTATTTGATGGGGAAGCGACAACTTGAACGGTGGTTACTGCACCAAAGACGCAGTTGATCAACCCTAATAACAAAAATAAATTCATTTTCTTGTCTATTCAAATTAATTAAGTGAGGAAAAAATAGAAAGAAAAAGAAGAAGAAGAGGAAAAAATATATATATATAAATTGGAATAAATAGGACCATCCATTGTTTTAATAGCTGGTTGTCTTGCATTTAACCTGCCCCGTTTAACCTGACATTTATGCACAACAGAGCTCGTCTAATAATAACGGAATACCAAAAATGGCTTCCACGCACGCAAGTCAGGGGTCAAGAACCATTCTACTTGAAACGAATGCAAAATAAAATAAGAAGGCTAGTGGGTGGGCGATGCGAGTTAATCAGGTTCTCCTTCTGTTGAAAAATTTTGCATCGTTACCAAATATTGATTCATGGTGGAAGAGTGTTTTGAGAATAGGGGGTTATTAGACCCTTTTGAGGTCGCAATACTATTTTTACGTTCTGCGGAGGAGATCTTGCCGCCGCTCCTAACCCGACGGTGAGTCAAATATCATACCAAAATTATTTCGAAAAATATTTCAACATCGAATGACGTTACTTTGGGGATAAAACAAATTAAAAAAAAAAATGCGACAATTCTCAATCAAAATTCCTGCCTCCTCGGCTAATATTGGGCCAGGTTTCGATGTTCTTGGGATAGGTCTTAACCTTTATCTTGAACTTGATGTTATCATTGATCCACAATCCAAGATCCCAAACAATGATAAGTACAATTGTAAAATCACTTATGAAGGGGAAGGTGAAAGTGATGTCCCATTAGATTCCGATTCAAATATGGTCACCAGGACTGCACTTTATGTGTTACGATGTCATGAAGTTCGTGAATTCCCTATCAACACTTATGTCAGTGTCAAAAACCCAATCCCATTAGGTAGAGGTTTAGGATCTTCTGGTGCTGCAGTTGTTGCTGGGGTGATGTTAGCCAATAGTGTGGGTAATTTGGGATTAAGTAAATCGAGAATGTTGGATTATTGTTTAATGATTGAAAGACATCCAGATAACATTACTGCTGCTATGATGGGAGGATTCGTTGGTAGTTATTTAAGAGAGCTTAGTGCATCTGAATTGGAGAGAAAAGAAATTCCGTTAGCGGAAGTATTACCACAGCCTGCTGGTGGCTACGATACCGGGTTAACTCCTCCTATCCCACCACATCACATTGGACATCACATCAAGTATGATTGGTGTAAAGAAATTAAATGTATCACTGTTATTCCAGACTTTGAAGTGTCAACGGCAAAATCTCGAGATGTTTTACCAGGCGCATACACCAGACATGATATGGTTTTCAATTTACAAAGATTAGCTGTGTTGACTACTGCATTAACTCAATCACCACCTGATCCAAGATTGATTTACCCAGCTATGCAAGATAAAATCCATCAACCGTACAGAAAAACATTGATCCCAGGTTTAACGGAAATATTGTCTTCAATTACTCCTAACAGTTACCCAGGATTGCTTGGGATCTGTTTATCCGGTGCAGGGCCAACTATATTAGCATTGGCAACTGACAACTTTGATGACATAGCAAGTGCTATCTTGAGAATTTTCGAGAAGGAAAAAATCACCTGTAAATGGAAATTGTTGGAACCTGCTTATGAAGGTGCTCAACTTAAAACCCAAGATTAGAAAATATTCATATCACTGATACCCTTTTCAAATAGACGACTTTAATACAGAGGTTAACCTTTGTAGCATTTTGTAGGTTCTCCAATGGCCGCGGCTAGCTTCGTTTGTGGCTGAAGTTCACCATGAAGCTAATTACTCAAGATGGTTTCTCGACCAAGTCAAGTTAAGAGTAGCGAAGTTGATCTTTTGAATATGTATAGTGACAAACAGCGCATCCGAACATCGAGTGCGAAGTGTGGTGTTCAGGTGTCTCAGAGAAATCCAATAGATAATGAAAATAATAAATTCAAAATATTGCTAGAGCTGTCTCGTTTATAATTTAGACATATATATATTATCAATTATGGGTGTTGCCAGTTATCTTACAATTTTAACTGGGTTAACCGTTGGTGGATGTGAGTATTTAGTTCTTTGTCCCATGATTGTGGGTTTTGAAAGAGTGGAAAGCTAACTATTGATAGACCTTTTATTTACTGGTAACGGAGAAGCATTCAATGTTGGAGAATTCTTAAGTACCACCAGTCCATATTTATGGGCCAATTTAGGAATTATATCATGTATTGGATTCAGTGTCATTGGAGCTGCTTGGGGTATTTTCATTACTGGTTCATCAATAATTGGAGCTGGTGTGAAGGCACCAAGAATCACTACTAAGAATTTAATTTCAATTATTTTCTGTGAAGTTGTTGCTATTTATGGATTGATTATGGCGATTGTTTACACTTCTAAATTAACTAGTGCTTCAGCTGAGTCATTATACAGTAAGGATAACTTGTACACTGGGTACGCCTTGTTTTGGGGTGGTATCACTGTCGGATTGAGCAATTTGTTGTGTGGGATTTGTGTTGGGATTACTGGCAGTAATGCAGCAATTGCTGATGCTGCCGATAGTTCATTATTTGTTAAGATATTGGTTATTGAAATTTTTGGTAGTGTGTTGGGGTTGTTCGGATTGATTGTGGGGTTGTTGATCGGCGGTAAAGCCAATGAATTTGCTTAGACCATCACTGAGAAGGAAAATAATCTAAGGAATCTTTTAATAGAAATGGCTATCAAAAAAGAAGGGGACATCTCCAAAAAATAGACATGACAAATTACGAATATGTGGTGAATCAGATGCTGGAAACTTTTACGTCTGTTAAATCTAATTGGAAAAATAAAATAACCAATATGTCTTAACTACATAAAATACAAATAATGTACATTTTTAATCATCATGCGTAGGTGGCGTCAAGCCAAATTAAACCACTTGAAATAACACTCAATAGAGTATATCTACTCACTTTCATAATCTCTATCCTCCTCTTCTTCGTCTGCAGCAGCCAAGCTTGCTTTTTTATCCTCGCTATTCAAATCTTCGCAGACATCAACCCAATCAGAGTAAACGTCAATAGGAGCACTGAGCAACGTCACTGTCGTTTGGAATGTTTGACCACATATTTTACATTTCAATGACCCAATCAAGGTTTTCTTATCAATTCGACAAATCACAGATTTTTCATGATTGCAAAATAAACACGAGAAAGTAGCTTCAAGCTTTGGCTTGACGTACTTAGTTGGTTTTCTTGACGACTTTTTTCGAGCCATACCGTGTTTTGACTTAAAGTGAAGAAATAAATGAAGAAAGAAAGAAATGAAAAAGGTTGTGAGTTTATTTTGGTGCTGGTGGATGTTTATGCAAATACTGGGGCCGGGTAAACAATGAGGGTCGTAGTGATGAGGTAGAAAAAAAATTTTTTTTTCTTTTTTCAGAGATTTTCACACAGATTTTTCTTTGTATTAAACAGAAATTATTACAATATGCCTCCAAGAAAAAGTAGAAATTCTCAAAAGAATCCAATTAGTTCCCCTCTCAGGTCACCAAAGACCATGAAGAAAGCGATTGAAGAGCAGCAGAACGAAGGGACCCCACTTAAGAAGACTACTACTGTCAAAGATGTAGCAACTCCAAAGAAGACTCCAGCTAAAGCCAAAGCTACTCCATCTAAGGCTAAGGCTACTCCAGCCAAAGCTAAGGCCACTCCCGCAAAGACTAGGGCCAACGCAGCCAAGGCCAAAGCTGGGACCAAGGCAACTCCAAAGAAATCTACCAAGAAGACCAATGACGAACCGCCTGCAGCTGATTCACTTGTTGCAACCAGTTTGATAACAAAAGCGATTGAAGAATTAGTGAAATTCTCTAAAAGACAAGAAGCAAAATCATCAGAAGATAGTGTCAACAAGAAAGACCAACTTATTGACGATGACACCGAGATTGACCAAAACTTGGATTTGGTGTTCCAATTCAAGAAGTATCTCAGCAAAGATCCATCATTGAAACCGAATTTGATCAAACTTTCCCACTCACTTCAAGCTGATGACTTGAAAATCTGTCTTATCTTGCGTGATGGGATAATCACTACTGAATCTGAACTCGAACAAATCGAAGACGCTAAAATTCCTCACTTGACCAAAATATTAACGGTGAAACAAATTGTTAAAGAGTATAAAACATATAATCAAAAACGTGATTTATCACAAGAATTCGACTTGTTCATTGCAGATGAAGGGGTAGTTTCCAATTTGCCTTCTGTTCTCGGTAAGAGTTTCTATAAATCCTCAACTAAGACTCCAATTCCAATTAGAATTAATTCTACTTCAAATAATAAGACTAAGTATTCTGTGGAAACGATACGAAACCAAATTGCATCAGTGTTGTCTTCAACTACGTATATGTTGAAAGCTGCCTCTAGTTTGAACATCCAAGCCGGTAACGTTGTGAAATTGTCAGAAAAAGAGAACGAGGAAAACGTGGAGAAAGTATTGGAACATGTGAAACAGAAATTATCATCGTTGGGAGTCACAGCAATTTATTTGAAATTACGTAATTCTCCGTCGTTGCCATTATTTTACGATAAACATTTCGAAGAAGACGAGCAAGGAAAAGTAGAGAAGAAACAAATGAAGGAAGATTCAAAAGCTACTGAGTATGTCGTGGGTAATGAAGTGGTATCTACTGATGTTTTAAAATTGTCTAAATTCGAACAAGGTTTGCTTGAATTGGGTCAATTTGATGAAACTCCTCAATTCTTGGAAAAAAGACAAAAACGTAAAGCTCCTCAGACTACCATCACCCCTAACAAAAAGGTAAAAGCATAGTTTTAATCGTGACAATATAATTATATAAATGATTTTTCCTTTTTGTCTTATTTTATTAAAGACAAAGTAAGAGTAACCAAATTTTTTTTGTATGTTTGTATTATTTGTTGGTATTATTTGGCCCTCTCCCATCGTTCGAGGCTAAGTGCAACAATGACGATAACGAATTCATTGAATAATATTTCAGTATCTCAGTTTTATTCTGAGGCCTTCTTTCTCCTCCATACCTAGCATTCTTCGTTGTAGTTGTTGCTCCGATAATAGAGATCGAATTTTGTCTTCTCAATCGATTATTATTACTAATCTTATTGATATTCCCATGAGAACTCGATCTTGTAAATGAAGTGCTATTTGTCGCTGATCCACCACCAGTATTATTGGTAGAACCTGTAGATTGTACAGTGGTATTCGTGGACGTATCACCTGGATGTTTAGAAGTGAATGGTCTTTCAGGACCCACTTTTGGTCTTGTAGTGGAATGGAAACTTGCATGATGTGAATGATGTAAGAAATTTGTATCCTTAATGTCTTCATCACTTGTTGTTTCTTGACAACTATCAGAATCAACTGGTGAATTGACAAGCGCTAAAGGGAACCCAATAACATTGATCTTATTTGAAATTAGTCGACTTCGTAAATTGCTAATCGATTCATCCAACAAAAATTCAATAAAACAATGGTTTTTAATAATTGAAATTTTCGGCCATGTAGATCTAGCTCCACGAACAATTGTATCCAAAAGAAATCTGGGGGTTGGATTTGTCAAAATCTTATTCAATTCACTAAATCTTAAATCTGGTAAAATTGTAATATCCCCTGAATATCGTTGAGTCAACACTGATTTAATTTTCTTACTCAGATTTCTAGCAATCCCCAACTCTTTGCAAATATCCAAATAATGAATAATCTCCGAAGTGGTAAAATTGTACAAGACATTGAAATAATGTTTAAACCTTGCACTGAATTCATTTTCAATTTCTCCACCAACGCACGCAAGCGAAAGTTTCAAAAAAGGTGCAACATGTGGGTTGACTTGACAAGCGATAATATGATCAACATTAAACATTTCACTCAATCTTGTAATTGGTAAATCATTATCGACGCTACCATCAACGAATTTAACAGAAATATGATTCCATTCCCGTTTTTTACCAGTACTCGGATCCTTTTCATAAATAATCGTCGATGGGAACACTCCAGGTAAAGCACATGAAGCACACACTGCAGACCAAATTAAAACATTTGGCGAAGTGATATAGTTTAATAAACTTGGTTGTTCATGAATACTAGCTGATGATACACTAACATTCAATATTCTACCAGTTCGATTATAAGCTTCTCTAAATGTTAAATCACCAAGAAATGATTTCATAGTTCTAACCAAGTGGGAATTATCAAACCAATTACCAGTTTTCAAAAATCGCAACAAATTAACCAATATAGAGTCTTTTCTTGAATCAGTATGTTCGCTAGGTTCATTAAATATAATAAATTCTTTTGACAAGATATCGGTTAACAAACCTTCAATTTCTTCAGGATTGTGAGCTGATAATATACTTGCCACAATAGCGCCAGCACTACTACCACTAACAATTCTTGGAAGTAAATTTTCCTCCAACAATGTTGATAATACCCCAATATGAAATAAACCAAAACACCCTCCGCCGCTCAACACCAACGCAGTGCGACCAATTGCCTTTCTGGTTTGTATTAACATTCCCAATAAATATCGATCATCAATACCGGTATCAATGCTATCATTCAACAAGACTTGCATACATAATTGACACTCCTCCAAATATTCTTCGATTAATTTCTTAGTGCCCACCGAACTATGACGGTACAAATTGACATTTTGGATATTTCCTATATTTCTAGTCCAAGTAGTTCGAATCAAGTACAACAACTTCTTGTAATTTTTCTTTTGTCTGGTGTACCGCAACTGATTTAGTCTGAGGGTGATCAACTTATAATCGTACAAGTTTGACACTGGGTTTTCCTTCCATGATTGATTACCTTGTAACTTGTCTAATTTTAAGGACAACGCGCTCCATTCAACATAACTGGTAGCGACTTTCTGCTGGGCGGTTAATGAGTTAATCATGGCTTCAGATTCCTTTGGCGGCCCCACCAAATGTTTTGCTATTGGGAATAGTCGTAGCACCCTTGATAGGAAATCTATGATAAATTCAAACATCACTGCAATTTCAAGAACGCTGTTGGCGTTTGCCGGTGATGATGATGATGACGCTGCTGTGGCGTTTGCTATATGAGATGTTGCCGCGGTTAGATTTAAACGGCTGTTGGTTGAGTTTTCAGAACTGGAACACGACGTCGTGCTAGTTCCATCCTGTTGATAAAATATCGAATCGTTAGACCTGAGATGCCTTCTAATAATGGTTTGCGTGATACCAGTTGAATTCATTCTATTTTTTTTTCCGGTTTAGTCATGGAATATTCCTGGCTGATTCGATTCGACCTTTATATATATATTTTTCTAGATATATATATATATATATATATATATCTGTCTATATATATATATATATTTAAATGTTGTTGATTAATTAATATAAAATACGTCGAGTATTAATTATCTTCCTTTTTTTTTTTTCTTGTTGTGATGATGCAAAAGAAAAACTGATTTATTTACAAAATCGAAGTACCTGCTTGCTGCCTCGCTTCCCCCCCTTAAACATTTTTCCCATTTGCATGACTTGCTCCCAACGGTTTACAAAATAGGAAACATTCATGATAAACACCCACAGTTTGTTTGCCAATGTTTGTTAATCGATGAAATATTATAATATAGAGTAATATATTTATGTAAATTATGTATAAGTTATCAGCATCACCATCATTATTATTATTATTATTATAATTACTATTAGCTGGTATAATCCATATCACCACCTCTATTCAATCTATCGTAAACTGCTATCCATAATAGCTGAATTGTAATTATTAGGATTAATGGGATTATTGCTCACACTGAAATTGGTAGCCAAAGGTTCTTGCTCTTCAATTAATTCTGGAGTTCCTTCTTTATTGGAAGCCAAGGAATATCCCCCCACTGTAGTAGCAGCGATAGAATTTAATAAGTAATCCCCGTTGTAGTTCTCAACCTTAACTTTCACGAATTCAATAATTCTATCAAATTTATCACATTGACATTGCTGCTGATGTTGATACAATTTGTCCAACAAATTAAACTCCAAAATATGAAATAAATTTAAATCAATTTCACTGCTGGTCTTTGACGATGAAAAAGATGACGAGCCACCACCACCACCACCACATGTGAAAAAGTTATTCAAGATGTTCCACCACGCATTTGAGATCTGCTGATAAATATTGGCATAATGATACAACTCAAATTTATTAATCTTGAAGAACGGAACTTTGTGAACAATATTGGTAGCCCCGTCAATAAATTTCAAGCAGCTATTCAAATCATTTTCGCTGGGTGGTAAAAAATTTAATATATGATCACTTAAAATCAGATAAAATTCCACCAAATTTTTCTGAACCCTTAGAAACGCATACTCAGATTGTGGTTCAACTTTATACGGCAACTTATCCAAAATTTTTTCCTGCAAATAATTATCCAAATATTCAAGCGAATATTCCACAGAAGGCTTTGTTATACTTGGTTCATTTGTTATATATTGATTTAATTCTGGCTGTTCATTGACTAGTTTCAATAGTATACTTGATAGTTGTTTCTTGTCTAATAGCTCAATCAATCTATTGATTGGCAATTTCTTGCCCACCAACTGCTGATCTTGATTTCGTATTCTTTTATGCTTGCTAATGGTTCTGAGATTTCTTTTATAGACAAATGATGCGGCGGAGCTTGGTCTAACGGTTTCATCATCATGATACTTTCTTTTGGTAACCAGCTTTGGTGAGAGGCTAGGTAATTTCTTAACGCCAGCGCTGTTATTAAGTGAATGTGCTGGTGGTGCTGGTGGTGGTGTGCCTGACGGTGATGTTTGAGAATCAAATTTTGGTTCAAACCCCCAGCTGAATCCTAAGTTAGTCATGATAAAACGGTAAAATAGCTAGTGAATTAGATGAAATGAAAATTGAGAAACCAGGCAAAAATACCACAAATGAATATAAAACTGGGAAATAGAATAGAATACAAAGATATGTGATGGTTTATTTTATATATATATAGATAGATATATATATTGTGAATGAATTAAAAACGAGCGAAAATAATAATTTTTTTTTTTTTAGGCGGGTGGGTAATTAAGCGCTCGGGCGTTCCTGCCTCAGCGCCTCAATGTGGTTACCCTACCCTGTGTTCACCCGTCGTGGGCCAAATGAAAAATAAGAAGAAAATCCAAATCGTCCCGTCACCTTGACGACCAGTAGTGATAGCAAATGGAATATCAATTACTACCGTCACTTGGAATATTATGCAACATAAATATATGATATATATATAAAAGAACTAAAAGAACTGAAAGAACTGAAAGAACTGAAAGAACTGGAAGAACTGAAAATTATGCAGCAGAAATATATCAATTACCTCAATAAAGTAGATGCCAACACTGATCTACTACTTAAAAGATACAAAGAATTAGTTGAAATCTCATCAACTGCAATTGACAACGACAAGGACGGAGATAATAATCAAAGCAGCAACAGCCAGAACAATTTGAATGTGATTGCCGCATCTACGTTGTCATTGGAAAGTAATGCTTCCAATATCATCCGATTATTAGAAGAGCTATTGATTATTACACGATCATTAAAAGAAAATTGGATATTGAATCAATTGCCAAATTCCATCTACGAATTGAATGATCATTATAATGAAGCAATTATAAATAACTATGAAAAGAAGAATCAGGTGCTACTGGATATGATTGAAGAGTTGGTCAATAGAGTATCTTTTGTTAATTATACAGACGGTGATGATTAATGAGTTAGCTAACTATTATTTTATTAAACTGTAAACCACAGGCAAAGCATTTTGGCTAATCTAGTGGTACTCGGCAGTCCAATTACAAATTGAACAATGGAGTTGTTTCTTCCAGCTGATTGGAACTATAGGAATGAAGAATAATGTAACGAATCTCTTGTGTTTTCTAGGGGTTACTGCATAATTATGACAATGTGGGCATAGCAATACTTTGTCGTTATCAGC
Organism: Saccharomycopsis sp. KB-2023a; assembly: GCA_030450195.1. Lineage (NCBI taxonomy): Eukaryota > Fungi > Ascomycota > Saccharomycetes > Ascoideales > Saccharomycopsidaceae > Saccharomycopsis > Saccharomycopsis sp. KB-2023a. The sequence goes on along the minus strand of JASJSC010000019.1, from coordinate 120,496 downwards.
AATTTGTTTATTAAATTCTTGACCTAAGAAAGTTGGTTAGTTGATTGCCATAAAATATGAAAATAGCTCTAGTACTCACTCCCTATAAGAATGAAAAACATGATTAATTAATTTTAACAGCTAAATAAAATGTAAATATAATATGAACTGTCTAATTGTAAAAGAGAACCGGAAACAATTTTATGGTAAGTGCTGTCCGTCCCCTCAAAATTTAAATTAAATAAATTTACTCTACACTGTGAAAAGCAACTAAATTTGGCATGGCCCAGCACGTGAACCCAACCGTCTTAGCCTGATAGCACAACCCTTCAGTTTCAATCCCATCATATCCACCCAAGGGTAAATCCCATTGAGTTCCAATAATATAAAATGGTGGGAATTGAATCCCCAATTTAATAACTTCGCTTTTAATAAATAAAACCGCACCACCAACTGAATCAACCGGCATCAATGCTTGAGGACTCTTTTTTCCTTTCAGTTCTAAACTATTTGACATTTGCTCCAAATGGGTCATTTCTCTTTCTTTGTCCATTGGAACAAATATATATTCCTCCTCTTTATTACTATCAACAGCAACTTTCTGTGCTTCTTTCATCTTTCTAGAGTCTTCTTCATTTGGGGTTATTCTTTCACCCTGCCATGAATTCAAATCATAATCTTGTTGATCGCCTCGAACAATTCGAGGCACAATGATATCTTTACCACTGGCAATAAATAATTTCAAAGTGCTTGGATTAATCTGAACAATATCGGAATCTATAGTAAGCAAATGATTTTCAAATTCCAACGCAGTGTTGACCAAGAAATTTCTAGATTTTGCAATCACTGATCTTCTTTTCTTTTGAAACCACAATTTTTGACGATCATTTCTGCCAGCTCCATCAAGAGTATTTAAAAATGGTGCGTAAATCAATGTTATTCTATTATATTTCTTATCTTTATTCTCCCCACTAATGACATAGTCATCCAAAATTCTCTTCACTTCGTCGTATTCTTCTCTAGTGATAAAGAGCAACCCCAAACTAAGTTTCCCATATTCAAAGTCCAATCCTAACAATATATCAGTGAAGAATTGTTCAAAGCTACGGTCTTTACCATATGGCAGTGAGCTCGAAATTAATGAAACAATCATCGTGGAATCCTTAGCTCGCAAATTCAGCTGAGTATAATTAGGTAAATACTTCAAAGTATATTTCTCATACTTGGTGGCTCCTCCAGATTGGAATAATTCTCTGAACACTGGATCATCATCAATTCTATCGTCGTCGCTGTTGTGAAGTTCCTCCTGTTGTTTACTTCGGTATTTTTCAATGGTATTGGCCAAGGAACTATGCGAATAATAGTAATTAGTTATTAAAAACAAATTGATAATGAAGAACACAACGGCAATAATAATCACCCTCTTATTAGGTTTGAGTACTGCCATGTTCATCTAGAAATAATAAACAATAAATAATTAATAATTTGTTCTTTTTTTTTTTTAATTTGTCGTCTTACAACGCATCAGTCGGTTGGCCAGTTTTCCTCTATGTAGTATATAAAATATATACTATTAAAATTTACTACGGCACTCTTTACTCACTATGTTGAGAAATTGGAGACAGGTAGGGCAACCACGGAATTCGGTAAACATTAATATATTTTATTTATTTATAGTCCTTTTCCCAACATCAACCAGGCTTAGCTTATAGATAATTCTAAAAAAGACAAATGACATGTCTCGAAACAGAAAACTTTACAGTTACTTGGCAGTGACTACTCTTGTTGTCCTTATCATTTTATTAAATTTGGTTCACGTCACCCATAACGCAAAGGCTACGGGGTACGTATATACCACCAATCTCTTGAACAATAGATTGAAAAAATTCCAAGAGGAATGTAAACAACAAGGAGGAGGAGACAACCCCCCTATTATTAGTAATAATAAATCACAGCTTACTCATGAGAAATTCAATGTTGGAGATCCAAATTCCCATTATGAAATAGTAACAAGAAGATTTGTTAGGAATTTCAATCAGCTTATTGCTGAGCCCGAAACCACGAAAAAGTTTAATTATGCTAATGAAGTATTGATATTGACTAGTATAGTTGATGAATGGAGTTATGGCCATGCTGATAAGAGAAGTTTCCAAGATTTCTTAAGTACTGTCGTAACTATGCATTATCCTCGACTTAATTTAGGTATTGCAGTTAAGTCATCGCAAGAATTCAATAAGATTATTAAATTTTTCGAAAATTTGAAGGATGAAGACAGTAACTTTGGTGAAGTTACAATAGTTTATGCACCATTTTTAGAGAACCATCATGAAGAGATAGAAATTGGTGATACTGGTGATCGAGAAGCACGACATGATCCTTCAGTTCAAAAGAAACGCCGATCAGTAATCGCCAAAGCAAGAAACTTTTTAGTGAATTCCGTGATTAAGGACGAAAAGTATACAATTTTCATAGACAGCGACATTATAGAGATCCCCCATAACCTTATCAATTTTTTTATCAAATCCAACTTAGATATTATCGTTCCACGAATCCAAAAAGGAGCACACTGTTTCGATTATGATCAAAATTCCTGGGTGGGGCGAAGAACAACCCCATCTAACCGGGACCTAGCCCTAATGAATGACAATAACAAGATTAACAATAACCGAAAACCATTCACTTGGGTCCCTCAGCGTGCACGCAATTCTAAACTCCTCCATCAGTTGTCACGAGATTTGGAGATCAACAGCGAGGTTGCCTTCAACTATTTCACCAAACTTGACTCTGTCGGCGGGGGGATCTTGTTCATGAAATCAATCATCCTCAAACAGGGAATCCAGTTCCCCCCATTGTATATTGTTGGTGGTGATTGGCACAAGAGGAAAGAAGGTTATGACGCAATAGAAACTGAAGGGATTTGCTACCAGGCGAAAGCATTGAGCTATCAATGCTGGGGCGCTCCAGATATCTTGGCTCAACATTACGATTCATAAGTTACGGGCGAGAGTTTAAATTACTAATAAAAGGCAGGTTTTATAGAATTTTCCAAGTATAGCAGCATGTAGATTATCTTATGTAAGTGGAAACTGATTATCGTACATGCAGACCTGCAGGGCAGTCCGAAGCGAACCGCGAATGTCGAGGAAAAGAAAATAGTCGCTTGGTTGAAGCGTTATGTTTCCAAGATGCTAAGATATCAACCTAGCAGCAGAATTTGCCAACGGGTTATTTGCATAAAATGAAGACAGTTGCTTTGATGATGAGGATGAAATTAGGGAAATAGGAGAAGAAGTTAGAGACGAACATGATGACCGCGAACATGACAAGATTAAGGAAATTACTGAATTTGAAGAGAAGCCACTGACTGGAACAGAAGATAACGTTCAGGAAGATATAGATATGGCGATGGAAAAGGATAAAATATGCACGAAAGAGATAACTCTGATACTGATGCTGGCCAACCAGGTGATGTGAAAGCTATTTTGAGTAACGCTGGAATTTGAGAGACTTAATGATAGTTATCTTAAAAGTGCGTTAAAAAACAAAAAGTTCTTTGCTTTGTTACTCTCTGGATTACAACCGTAAAATCGCTGGTTTGAAAAGATGGTTCTGTGGCATAGAAGAAAAATAGAATTGACAAGCCTTGCGAAGCGTGTGACAAAAGGTTGTGTTTAAATATGAATTTTCTAAGTTGCAAACTTTGCAATTCTGTCCCTACACGACAAATTAGTACTGATTATCAATGAGACTTTCTGAGGAAATTTGGAGTTGAACTTTTTGATAACGCAACAATTGAGAATGCATTTCATAATAGAAAATGTGTGATTTGTAAGCAAGATGGAACTATTGTGAAATGTGAACCATGGGAACAACATCAGAAGCGACATCAGAAGTAACAGAAGCAGTAGAAGCAGCTAGAACAAACAAATGTCGTACAGTACTTCTTTCTGTCAAAATTGCAAGAGAACTGAAATTAATAAGTTTTGCAAACTTCCGTGGTGTTTAAAATCTGATCATCGTTTGTGTTTTCTATGTTGCGGGCAGTATCGTCACCCGATGGCGTGTTCAAAATGTAGAGTTGTATTTTTCTCTCAAGAAATTTTGGAAATGAGAAAAAAGACATGATGCACGTTTATTATCATCTGTGTGAATCAATTCAAAGACGACCATCAAGTTGAATTGAAAAGAATTCTTTACCGGCAATATATAGAAAACGTATAAATATAAATTACAATGAATTTAGAAATATTAGAAGTGCTGTAGCATACACAAGACTATATTAAAATGGCTAGAAGAAAATGAAAACTATTAATAAAAAACGCAGAAAAGTAAACATTTCAATAGAAAGTAAAAAAAATCATAGCATAACTATTTTATTTTCTTTTTTATTTACAACATGTAATCAAAACTGGGCTTTTTATCCCCCATGATTATCTGTTCACCGTCACTTAATGAAGCAAATTTTACCTTATAAACATGAGTTCTCTTTTTACTGTTAGCCATCATACACACTCCAAGATAAACACTAGACACAAACAAGGTCAATATCTGAAATACAAAAGCAACCAAAAATGGAACCGTGACGTTATTTTCATGTTTATAAAATGAGAAAATGGAAATGATCCCACCAATCGAACCAAAACTGATCTGCAATGAAGTAGTAATTGATTTTCTCAAATGACCACCAACGTTTAATGTTGTCCAACAGAGTAACATTGGTAAAGCAGCGTAGGCACCGCTAACCAAAAGGAAACAACCAGCATATTTCGCGGCTTTACTATCATGAACGAAGATTAATAAGGCTCCCAACATTCCAATCACCAAATTAAAGAAAGTTATTGGGAATCGTTTACCTATCATTTCCGAGGCAGCCCCACTTAAATTACACCAAATGAACGCCACGACCCATGGCAAAACCCCGTATGAACAGTTCTTGGACCCTGCATAACCCATATTTTCCATTATTATTGGCTCATGGAACGCATAAACGTAGGTGGCATAAGAGATCCCTATTGATGATACAGCAGGTAACCACACTACTGGGTCCATGATACATTTGAATAATTCTTTTGGAGTAGATTTTAAAGCATAACCTGATTTACCATTGTAAATCTCGAGTTTCTTGATTAAAAACAACGTCTCATCGTCATTAAAGAATCTTGCACCTTCTGGGAAATCAGGAAGAATAAAGAAGAGCAAGACAGAACAACCCATAGTCATAGCACCATAAATTATAACTGCCCATCTCCATGTGGTTTTACCCATATCGCCATTCAAATCTTTTGAAATCCCATATGCGATGACATTAGCACAAATCCCCGCGATACAAGATACAGAATAAACAGCACTGAATCTTCTTTGAGATTCTTCTCTAGTGAAGTAATGGGCCAAGATGTAAAAAATGGCAGTTTCTGATCCTGCTTGGACAAGACCATGTAAGAAGTGTAAAGCGACATAAGAAGGATAGTTCTTGACATAACCTGAAGTTAAAGTAATTAATCCATATAAAGACACAGTTATACTGATCCAGAAGTGTGGTCGTATTCTTTTCATTAAGAAGTTAGCGAAGAATTGGAATAAGATATATGGAGCAAAGAAGGCTGCATAGCTGCTATAAAATTGTAACTTCGAGATATGTAAATCATCAAAGATTCCTGAGATTTGTATAAATCCAAAACTTGATCTGTTGAAATAAGCTAAGAAGTAAAGCAAAGCAAATGGTGGTACCACGCAAAAATCGATTTTTCTCATAATGGATTTGTGATTCACTTGATAAACTTCTTCGAGTTCCTCGACTTTAAGTTGTTTGGTTTGATCACTGAATAATTGATTGTAATTCTCAGGGAACCCTTGAACGATGATGTTTCCTTTATCGTATTTAAGTAAGTCGGCCATGGTTATATATGTAATTAGGTATTTATTTAATAGAGAAAAAAATTGGATTGACAAAAGAACATCTTTCAAAACAACTCGCCTTTTTTGCCGCGAATAAGAAGATCCTCTGTATATATATATATATCTAATTATAAGGTTATCATCATCGAAGAGATTGGGATTTCCTTATATATGTTTGCTAATGTATCTGTAAGCACCTGTGCTTATTAGGTTTCGCAATGGAAATTCAAAATAAGAGAAACATGTCATCAGAGAATGCATATTACGGGGGTAGGCGATCTTGCTAATAGGATCATATCATTCCCACTTTGAATCGCAATTTTAAATAATAATTATTATTAATTTAATTTTGCAAAAGTTCTTGGGAGTTGTCTTTATATCCATTGCTCATTAAATTGTTGTCTGATTTCTTAATTTTCGTTAAAAATAGGTACCTGGTTTTACAATTGAATAAATTATTTTATTTATCCATGCATTCGATATTAAGAGATCAGAATTAATTGAAGACATCATAATTTAGCGTGTATTGAAAGCGTGTCCCTCAATTTGACCCGAGGATTTTCTTACCTAAGATAGTAAAAAAAAAATAAAAAGGACCTAAATCTCGCAAAAAATTGAAGTGCGTGTACTTTACTCCTTCTGCAACTATATGTATCGGATGCATCAGTCTCAAATATGAAACTACATGTAGTCTGATAATTTATTGATACTAAGGTAAACCCTCGTAAATATATCTGTATAGTAGCATTAGCCATATCTCTGAAAGAGAAGGCCAATTTTATTTCATTTGTTTTTTGACTGCTTCTTCCCTGTCATCTCCTTATATATATTACCTAATTCGGTAAACCTCGAGAGATTATTACAATGCTAGGGATTACAAGGCAACTGAGTCCCTTTTTTATTTGCTCTCGTCCTTAATAATTTGGCAATTGCAAATTAGGTAAGCAAAATTGAAGCCATCATCGCTCGATTATTCTTTGGGTCGCCAAATTATATTTTAGCCGAGAAACATCAATGATAAATTCTGTGAACCTCATGCAATCGAATGAGAGGGCAAAGCCACACGATTGTTTTTCCCTATTACAATAAACCTCTGTATCAGTCTGATTGGAATTAGCAATAATCAAAATAATCAAAAATTATATTTACTCTGGAATCAAGGAATATGTTTGATTAGCAATTTTTAATTAAATGTGAAGGATATTATATTTTTCGTTAATGCGGGCGAACTAGGGTTATATTAATTAGGTACATTAATTTCAATCTTAATCCCGCTGGTAATAGCTTGGCGACTTCGCTAGAGCCGCCGTGAAATAATAGCTAGTAATTAGGGTTATATTCTCTCCTCATAGCCTTTTTTTTTCTTCATTGATTGAGATGTTCATTTGTGTTAGATGAAAAAATATAATTGATCTTTGTCAAACTGCAAGCCTAGCCTTGCTCAAAGGCTCGAGGCACCATGCAGAGTGGTGAGGGAAGGCCCACCAGCATCAGGAGCGTCCTTTGGAGGGATCTATCCTTGTCTTTACTGAGCACACTGAGGTCGGCAGTTGATAATAGCTACGCAGAGAAATAAAATAATATTCCCTGTTATGGTTTGCTAAATCTAAATATACAACCATATGAGGAAAAGTACCTTCGAGTTTTCTAATCATTTTTTTTTCTTTTGCTTCCGTGAAACATTTAGTATATCGGAATTAATTGATGACCCCCTGTTTTTGTTATGCTGCTGTTCAAAATTGAGATTCACGTAGTTTATGGTGTAATAGAAAAAGTGATACAGTGAGAAGACCCCCAATGAGTCCACAATTTATATCACAATTTCGTAGAACCATGGATGACTTCGCTTTGTCTGGCATTCCTGAATACCTGATTTTTTTCAATTAGTAATTAGTAATAGGTGGTGTGCCTAAGAAAAAGTGAGTGAAAGTCGAATTTCGAAGCTCGCCCTTTTGGGAATTGATGTGATGAAAACTTATAAATAGAAGTTAAAGAAAAATGATCACAAAATATCGGCCGAACGAAAAGAAAAGTTGTTGTGAATCAAACTAGTTCCAGGAACCGGTTTTTTGTTTGACGACACACGACACGAAACGGAAAATTGTCATACACGTTAGTTTACTGAATCGAGACTTCTTAGATTCTAAAAGAGATACGATTCTCAAATGCTAGAGAATTACTACTAAGAATAAATTGCTTCCAGAAACACATTGTTTTCTTTAGTAGTACCTTAGCGAGACTTGAGTAATTCTGTTTCCCCGGAGCCATTTCTCTAACTGAAGTTTCATGGTTTTGTTTGATATATTATGTTGTGAGAACAATGCTCATCAAGATGTTCATTAGACTTATTCAAGGTAGGTTTGTCCATTTCAGAAATTCACTAATAAACAGACAGCTAGGTTAATTTGCGGGCAAAGTCGTCACATCACGATCAATTTATATTGCATTTTAAATTGAGCAGCATTACTAGGACTAATGAAGCACTTTATTTTCTCTGTATGTCAGTAGAGTCTCTTGGAATCTCGCGCATATCAGGAAAATTCGCTTGCTTACGTTCATTTGTATGGTAATCAATGTCAACGAAACTTGAATAAAATGATGACATTACAATTCTGTTAATTGTCGCTAATTCAAGTTGATTGATTATTGAGAGATACATAGATCCTATCAAATAGCAGAATTTGAGATTTGAGATTCAGAATCTTGAGATTTCCCTGGGCTTTGAACTCCTAAAATTTGAATGGCGTACCGCTACGCGTTATCAGATCGTATGTATGTGTGAGATATTGCTGTAGGTAAACAAATCGTCAAATGGGAGGAACATTCTATAAAATTCATAATGTGGTAGTGGGCATTATTACTTTCTAAACCAACAAACCTACTCGTTAATTACAACAAAATTTAATAACCGCGACGAATAAACACCGTCTAGAAGCTGAAAAAGAAAGCCAGGAACTACAGCAGTATTATTAAATAATATTTTGTAATATTTATTTCTTGTTATATATTTTTTATAACACTTACTCTTAGAGCCAATGCGAGAATGGATGCTATTCAACTTCAATTGCAACGATAACACATGCAATGAGACCATCAATAACATCTCAAAATTGCACCCAGCAATTCAACTCAGACAGAAAGCTTCTGCCTGAGGATTTTTATTTTTCTCTTCTGAAGTTGAAGGGATCTCAGCTTCCTTTTATAGTTGTTCTAGCGCTTAATTTCCACCCGCTATGCTCCCTTGTCCCCACTTCTTGTGATCAAATGACAAAAAATCACGATATCTATGGTCCATCAGGTTTATACCGCTGGCTGGCACTTGGAATTTGCTGTATCATTGGAGTAGCTAGATATCAAGTTATGGTATTTTCAGTGGCAACCAATCACAGCGGTAAAGGAAATATCCCAAAAATTATCTGGTTTCTACCAATTGGGAATATCTTCAGCCAGCGGCCGGCTAAGTCTAACTAAAACTGGTCGACAGTTTTCCATTTATAGATACACGCGCCCTATTGTATTGCAAAATTGGTAGATATTGCTAATAATAGATTATACTACCGTTAATCAGAGTTGCATGAATTATTGCTAGGATAATATTCCAATCTAGCAATGCTATCAAAATTTCAATTTCAATTTTAATTTCAATATCATATCAATATCATATCAATATCATATCAATATCATATCAATATCAAGTGCTGCTGCACTGCCTACTTCAAAACTTTTCTCCTATCTATTTTTAGCCATCCAAGTATGTATGTGTCGAACGTATTTGGAATTAATTACTTCGCCAATCGATTAATATCAAAGCCTCCCACGCGATCGGATTTAATTCCTCCTAAGTCAAATGTAAGTGATTAACTCCGATCAGCTTTTTGCCTATATTATTATTATTGCAACCGCCGCGGCAACTTAATTCATGTGTGATAAGCAAAGCCCATTTGTAATGTAACTGTTGCCACGGCCAAAATGACAAACGATCATCTGGCGATGTTATTTACTAACTAAAACAATTCATCGCGATTGGTTGCTGAAAGAAGATTATTGGATTTATTCACAGGAGGATTTTTTGTTTGGAGTTGTGTTTTACTGAGGATCGTTGCTCCATTATTGCCAAGCCACATTGACGGTGGCTGCTGCTGCACTGCTGCACATCCAGAGAAACACGACCTAAAAAGGGACTACCCTACTTGCTCCTCCTGTAGTTGACCAAATTCAAACCATGCATGGTGCAGTTCGCGTATAACAATAGGCAATTCTGAGGCAAACTGAGCATCTTTAAGTGATTGAGCATACCAGAATACCAGAATACAAAATTAATCCCCACTTGATTCACAAAATTGGACTGTCACTTACAATGAATTAGAAAGAAGAGAAAAGGATAAGATTGTAAGATTTTTTATTTATTCAAAAATGCCCCAGTTGTTTTTGGACCCAAACACAAGAAAAAACAAAAATAAAATATAATGTAGTTGTAGAATAAAAAAGGTTGGCTCATAATCAAACTCACAAGAGCAAGACACCAGCTAAACCAGCAAGAGCAGCGGCACCAGCGTAGACTCTGTTACCGGCACCAGTTTGAACGGAAAGAGTAGTGTTACCTGAAGAGTTACCACTCAATGAACCAGCGGAGGTTGATTTAGCACCGTGAACGGTTTTGGTGTTTGTTAAAGCAGAGTTGATGGTAGTTTGAGCGGTGACGGCAGTGTTACTTTCGCCAGCAGGAGAAGAAACAGCAGCAGCTGAAGAGAGCTCAACAGCAGGAGCAGAAGGAGCAGCAGCAGAGATAGCAGCAGCAGAAGAAACACCGGTGGTGCTTGGAGTGGAAGTTGATTCTTCTGGAGTAGCAGCACCGGAAGAAACAGCAGCTTCACTGGATGGAGAAGCGGTTTCTAAAGTTGCTGATTTTGCTTCAGCAGCAGTCAATGGACAGTAAGTAGTGTATTGGGTGGTGAGTTCTTCACTAGTAACTGTGATAACTGTAACACCAGTGGTGACATGAGTCTTTGCACAGGCGTTGTTTTTGCAAGAGGTGATGGTAACAACGGTGGTTTGAACGTCATCAACAGTGGTGGTGTTTAAAGTGGCAGCAGCTAAACCGGCCAATAAAGAAGAAATGATAACTTTTGAGTACATTGTAACGAGTGAATAACGGATTTAGTTGGTAGTAGTATTTAAAACGAACGTAATGATTGTTGAAGAAGAAGAAAAGAAAGGATACTTCGAGGATCAAGAACCGGGGGAGGGAAATCGGCTTATATATATTTATATAAGCTGGTGGTAAAAAATTTTTCTCTGGCTATTATTATTATCCACGGATTACAGAACTTGCGACGACGATAAATTAATGCTTGCATACATAAAATATGTAATAATTGCGTTACACTAAAAACAGAATTCCTCTAATAAACAACTGCAGATCTTTATTTGGGACTTAAAGGATGAATTTATGTATGTCAGAATTTTAGCTAGGAATGAGGCGGTGCACATGTGGCTGGTATTATTGTCTTTTTTTTTGCCGTCTCTGTTACAGATTCTTGCGCGTGGAATGTGAGTCCAGATCGTCAAATTGATCACTCTATCAAAAAAAAAAAAAAAAAAACAAAAAAAAAAATCACAGAAGAAGAATAATTTTCACCCCTAGTTAGCTGTGACTACCAAGGGAATATTGATATATAAACTAGCTACAAGGAAATATTGATATATAAACTAGCTAGTTTCACTTCCATCCTTACATCCACACCAACCATTGTTATCCGATTGAAAAATGAATAACAATTTATCATCCACTGCGCAAATCCCTCCTGATGCTAACGAAAGGAACCAGAGGAACCAGAGGAACCACAGGTCGAACCAGAGATCAAATGACAAGAGTCATAAACCTGACTACAGAATTGGAGAAATTAAGTCATTAATTTCAGCATTCCCAGTAACGCAAATCAATGGAAAACCATCAGCCACACATAATGAGAGATTACAAATTCTTCGATCATTAACTAAGGACGATGACATTTATTTAATTATCGAGATCACCCCCTCTGATCCTGACTTCCCATTTGAATTGGAAACATTGAAGTTTTCTTTGAATGTGCCCGTGGATTACCCTTTGAAGAAAAACAGACAAAATTGGAAAAATAATCGACCTAGCATAGTGGTGCTTAACGGGGAAATCCCAAAGGGGATAAGTTATAACATTGAGCAAGGGTTTAAACAAATTGTGGCGAAAGTATGTAATGGAAAAGATCAACAGCAACAAAAGAAACGCACTAATGGCACCAATGAAAATGATATTAAACTAGCCGGAGGAAAAAACTTGGTTGGGTTAGTATCAACATTAGACAAGTATTTGGAAGTTTTCCTTTCTGAGAAGAAACGAGACACTATCAAGATTGTTAAGAATGTGAATAGGCCTGGTGGAAACCCAAGCACGAACGATACGCCTGAGGAAAATTTACCAAATGGCAAAGTTACATCAAATCATGTTTCTATTGCCACTCAATCTTATAAGAAAGTCATTGACCTGGCGAAGTATAAATTGAATAAGGACGGTGGTAAACCTAAATTATCACTCTTCGAGAAAGTCGAAGACGGTGAAATTTTCAGTTTTTCAGTGAACCCAGGTTTAACTTCAAGTTGGATAACCGAAATGCCTCAAGACTTTGAATTGAAACAGGAGGCAATTGAAATGATTGGCGAGCCAGTCACAGCTAAAGTTTATTTCCCATATGATATGGAACAACCAATGCAAATTAAATCATTTGGTAATTCCGAATCACAATTTCTTGAGAATGTTTTGAAGAATTTCAATAACCAACAGATTAAACTGGCTGTTCCTGGATTGAACTACTTGAATTCAAAATTTTACCTTCTTGGTGTTAACAGTAAGTTATTTTAAAAAAGGTATGTATATTTGTAAGTATATATTATCGATACGGATCACTAGCAATTATTTCAATGATTTTTCATATTGTCCGTACTGCCAAGCTTCTCAAGACTCATCTACAGGCTGTTGCCCATCACCACTAAAATTTCCTGTATACTGCGGTTACCACAGTGATCAGTCATCATAATCAATCCCTTCATATATTATTATCACATCATTGTTTCGTTGATACTATTCCCACTCCTTTCTTGATACATCATAGTCTAGAAGTAAAAGGTCTTCCTTTTGTCTTTTATCGTTTGCTGCATTCCACAGTCTATCAAACACCGGTAGCTCTGTCCAACTGATATTTTATTAAATATTCCTCTACATCCGCCAGTTCATCGAAGGCTCCTAAAATTATTATAATCCAACAATAAAACCTTTAGCATCTTTAAATCCTTCTTGCTTGGAAATTAGTCCAAATAGCTACGACCCACGCGAAGCAGAACAACGTTTTCTAATTCATTCAAATTTAATAGCCTTGGCCTTTGCTAGGTGCAAGTTAAATGCAAGTGTTGCAAATTCCCCAACCCGACAAAATCACCAATAGCATGAAAGCTATTTCCAAACATATATAACTCTTCAATGATCACTAATCCAGCGAAATTAGGAATCGCAGTAGAACACCCACTTATAGCGAAGCGATCATTCGGTTTACTGCTGTATAGCATGTACCTTAGATATACACGGCGATCATGAGATTCACAACTCTGTAACCCAATTCGCTTAGTGTGATTATAAACAATATCAGGAACAAATGCCTCATCTAACTGTTGTTGTGGTGTTGGATAACCTCATTTGAGAACTGCAGCTTCAACCTGCAGTGACAACGTGGTGGCACCAACGCTCATGTTGCTTTAGCGAAACTAAACTTTATTTGCTCATTGGGTTTTCTCTCCAGTAGTTCAATGATGTAAATAAATAAATTGCTGATATCCCTTTCCTCAATGAGGAGTGATAGTATAACAGATATGATATTACATGGCAACAGAGAAAAGCTATTCACTTCAGGTTGTCGGCGATTCAATTTCTCTTGGTTTCTTTGATTATAAATAGAGTTGAAATACACGACAAATTCATTTATTATAGGCTAGTAGTTAATCGTTCTCGTGATCATAACTCTTCTTTGCATTTCCTTTAATTGTTCTATAAATGTCAACTGGCTGATATGTTAGTTGGAATCCAGTTTTCACAGATCTGCTTCTCACATTTAAACAATATGAAAAAATAGGAAATGTGAAGCATTGTGAACATCCCCCGCCTGTCTGGATTTTATTTACTGGTGCGCGCCTGAATCTAATTGAATCAATTGTTTAGTAATCGGAAATTCCTGCCTCATATCTATCTATTAACCTCATATAAGTTAGTTAGAACAATTTGATGTTAACTTCTGTTCTGTAGGTGCGTATTTTAATGAGGCTTGGAAGGAGATAGATATCTCTGACGCCTCTATTTACGTGAACTTGTATCCGGGAAAACATTATTCAAATAAATATTTAGAGAATTGTAATAAAATTTCTTACCAAATAAGCTGTGAGTTATAAATAATTGATTTTCTCAATCAAAAAAAAAAAGAAAAAAAAAAAGAGGAAACTTGTATCTAATTTAAAGCAAAGAAGAATGAGGAGTGAATAGTAAAGGAACTTATGGAGACATTGCAACTTATTCCAACATCAGTACACATTTCACCACAATTCGAACAATTCGACCCGAAATGTGGAAAATGAACTGTTGGACCAAATGTTAACAACACTTCATGAATGTTTGTGCAAAGCAAAGTATCTGTCTTTCTTTCAGTACCTGTACCAAATCTAATACAATAACACAATCATCGAATGATTTCTATTGTTGGTTAGATTTATTACTCCAGTATTGGAAATCGATTCAGTATTTCTTGAACTGATGGTATCAAGCTGAATGAAGTTGAAACCAGAATCGGAGCCAATTAGTATAGGTTCAGCTTCTGTCAATGAATAGTTGAATCCACTATGAAAATTTCCAAATCCAAAGTCATAATATAATATGATGAAGTCGTCACATTCTTCACTTTTAATCACAAATCAATTTTGAATCGGCAAGATAATATTAATGTAATTATTTGAAAATCAACCAAACAAGTGGAAATAACAACATCTCCATCTTGAGCATAATTTTGAATCTTATAATTACCTTGGTGGCTTACGGTACTTGGTTGGTCAGATACATAAAGCTAGCTAAGAATTTGCTCAAGAATTTGCAATATCTGTCATTATCAAACTTTTGTTTTGGTATCAGGAAGGCAGTGGTAATTGTTTCTAAAGTAGCTAAACAAAAGATCTCGCTGAATAACATTGCAAAAAAATAAAAAGCTTAATTTCTGCTTTTTCTCGTTCTAAACTTGATTGTGATGCGAATAAAATGAATTTCAAAATTAGAATTGTCAGCCCCCTTATATACAATTTCTGAACTATTGATTATGTCAATACAAAAGGGCGACAACCAGTAAACTGTTTAATTTCTAGTAAATGGGTGTGGTCCCCCATCTATTACTAATCATTAATCTTAGAAAGCATATCACAGACATGAGAATTGTCATTCTGCTCAAGTAACATCATTATTATCGTCACTTCGCTCTACCTTTAGATAAAATAATTTTTATTTTTTATTTTCCTATTATCTTCTTCTATTATGATATCGAAAGCAATAACAGAAACAATAAAAGAAACAATAAAAAGAATTAATAAATGAAATACCGTTTACGCAATTAAATAAAGGCAAGAAAAAAAAACTCTTAAAAAAATTTACTAATCAAATATGGTTAGCAATAATTATCATCCTCCTAGGAAATGATTGGCAATCATTAATCGTGAAAAATTATTACTAGTGTGATTTCTGCAACTTTATCCATGAATCCCCAATCCTGCAAAAACGTCTGGCAACGGTAGATTATGTATGTATGCAGGGGAGAGACGCGCACCTATGGATAAATGAAAAAATACTCAATGCAGAAGTTTATTTGGAAGTTAATGAATTACAAAAATCGGTTACCCATCTTTAATTCCAAAAAGATATCTAAAGATATATATATATATATATATATATATATATATGCATTTCAGGAGTTTTGCAGCATTGCTTCATTTGTTCAAATCAGAAGCGAAGAATGTTGCCATATACTACAAATGGCAATTACACTATCGTAGTCATATGGGTGTACCTAATATCTTTTATGAGTCTCTACACGAGCTCTCTACCGCAATCGAATCAAAAATAATTACCGTTAGCAAAATAATGTCATTCAATTTTATTTATTAAGTTCGTCTAAAACCAAATCAAGCATCTTTGTTACGTAAACAACTTCTTGAAATGTATTGTAAAGCGGAGTTGGGGACAACCTGATCACATTTGGTCTTCTTTCATCACCAATGATCCCATGGATTCTTAGTTTATTGAAAACTGGTTCCATGGATCCTTCTTGCAAAAATAATAATGACAATTGCGCACCCCTTTCTTCTTCTTTCAATGGGGTAATAATAACAAATTCACTGTTGTAGTGTTTTGAC
Organism: Saccharomycopsis sp. KB-2023a; assembly: GCA_030450195.1. NCBI lineage: Eukaryota > Fungi > Ascomycota > Saccharomycetes > Ascoideales > Saccharomycopsidaceae > Saccharomycopsis > Saccharomycopsis sp. KB-2023a. Next base: position 104,155 of record JASJSC010000019.1, on the reverse strand, counting down.
AGTAATAATAGTTCTTGCAAAAAATTTGTCAATTGAATTGATTTCTCTCGAAGTTTAGTGATGGCCTTGCCAGTTGAACCACTGCCAACTTCCTTAAACACATCAAGCGATGATTGTAGTGCAACAACATCTAACACTGAAGGGTTACTTTGTCTAAAACCCAACGCTGACTCTATTGGATTGAATTCTTCTTTCATTTGGAATCTTAATTTTTCATCGTTACCCCACCAGCCAGCAAGTCGAGGTAGAGTGGAGTCTTTACTGTACTTTTCGTGAACATAGTAACCACCAATTCCCCCAGGCCCAGAATTCAAGTATTTGTAAGAACACCAACAGGCAAAATCAACACCCCAATCATGCAATTTCACTGGCACATTGCCTACCACATGAGCGAGATCCCAACCAACAGTCAAGTCAAACAGCTTGGCTACTTTTGTGATTTCTGCAATATCAAATAGTTGACCAGTGTAGTATTGGATTCCAGGGAAACACACAAGAGCAATTTCCTCATGATTTTCACGTATAATGCTTAATATATCCTCGGTTCGTAAATGATATTCTCCTTGACGGGGTGCAACCTGAATCAAATAATCTTCAGCTACCCCTGAATATTTATGATCGGCCGCGTCGATGTCTCGAGTGTGAAGTTTTACTTGATTTAGAAATGCATAATAATCTGATGGAAATGCTCCCTTATCAAATAATATTTTTGATTTCTTACCTTTTGGTGCATAGAATACCATTAATAGACTATTTAGGTTACTGGTAAGGGTATTCATGACCCCAACTTCGCAGTCACGGCTTCCAACCAAGGGGGATAGCAATGGAACAATAGGTAAATCAATATCCATCCAGCAGGTTTTAAGATGATCGAAGTGTGATTCAACTCCTCCTCGACCCCAGGCATCTAACTCATCATTTAAATATTCTCTAGTCTGTTTTGGCATTAATCCAAGCGAATTTCCACAGAAATAAACTGATTGCTCATCACTATCGCTAATTCGAAGGGATTTTAAAGTGGGAATACTGAATTTAACTTTGTACGTAGGGTATTTCAGATCTAATTTCTTGGCCTTATTTTCATGATCCTCAATAGGCATTTTGGATATTTTGAGTGTGAAATGACTAAAAATTTAGTTACTCTACAATTTGGAAAATTAGTTTTTCAGAATTCTTCTTTAAGGAGATATTTGGGAACTTTCAGGCATACTCACATGACTTTGGTATACAAGTTTTAACATATTTTGCTCGAATCCCCATATTTTCGCAACTTTATTCTCGCTGACTTAGGCGGCAATTTCAAATTAAATAGAGACACTTAAGACCTGGTTGAGAATAGTGTTACTATTCTAATTGTCTTCAGTAAATTAGCGAGACATCTTTGCATGATATTCATATAGATTTAGTGGATGATTATAAGGTGATCGATGATAATTAGCAAAGTAATCCGGGTGGAAGCACCCCTCAACACCGGGTAAAATTGAGATTTTCTAGATTGTTTTGACGGGCACGAAAAAATATCAAAAATGATGAGAAATAGGTCAAAAAAAAAAAATACCCAAAAAAAAAAGAAAACGGTATCATCTGAAATTGTCTTTCCTCATACGGTTTATTCAGCTTAGAGAATGTCAAATAATCAACTCAATAATGACTCTGCTGGTGATAAATCATCTCAAGCTGGTAACAACAATGGATTGAACTCTACTCAAGTTCAGCAACCAGCACTTCCAGCAACCACCGCCAGCACTAAAGATGTCAAGAGTCAATTGGTAACCTACTTAAAGATCCCAGCTCATGAACTAAACGGATTGAGTGAGGTGGTAATTAAATCAATTCAACTGAAGGCCGCGGAATTTGAAAATTTGCAATCTAGTAATACTATTTTAGAAGCAAAAGTCAATCAATCAGGAAACAAACTTCAGAAGAAAGTTGATGGTTTAGTGAAAAATAACGATGCTTTGAATTCTCTTATTACCAAGTTGAAACAGGACAATAGTGATATTGAAAGTACAAATAATTCTTTGAATAAGCAAATTATTGATTTAAATTTGCAGATTGCTCAATTGAAAAGTGATAACGCCGCGTTGAATTTATCAAACAACAATTCTAGTGAATCATCGAAGGCGAACTTGCAGATTTTAAATAAAGTGTCCAATGAGAATTTAGAATTGAAATCAGAATTAGCTTCCATTAAGGAATCAAATCTTCAATTGCGTTCTGAATTAGTGGAGAGTGAAGGAAAGATTAGTGATTTAAAGAATGATGCTGCGAAGTTGAAGTTTTCGGGTGAAGACGTCACCAGTAAATTAAATATAGCTAGCCAAAATTTGCAATGGTATAAGCAGGAATTAACGGCTAAAATAAATGAATTCAATAGTTTCAAAGGTGAAAAATCGAGGCAAATCTTGACTCTCCAGTCTCAACTTGAATCATTTAAAACCGAAAGTACTAATTTAAATAGGAAGGTTACTTCCCTCGAAGGAGGCAAGAAGGAATTGCAAAAGAAATTGGAAGGTTCTACATTTGAACTCGAACAATTGAGAACTTCTAAAACCATTGACGAGGAGAAATTTTTCAATGAAGTCAGTTCCAAAGATAAATTGATTGAAATATTAAAAGATTCTAATGAAATGACCAAAAAGCGCTTGGAGCGTTTAGAAAATCAGTATCATCAAGATTCTTTGGAAAATAATGAGAAGTTGTTGACATATTCTAAGCAAGTTGAAGCTCAACAACTGCAACTTGAACAGAAAAACATGAAAATTGAAGAATTGGAGCATTCAATTGATCAATTGACCACCGATAATCAGTTAGCACTCACCAATGGTTATTCTACTACTTCGAATGGGGCAATTTCACTTTCTTCTAGTGCGAAGAAGCTTGCAGGTAAAATTGATGGTCTTTCGTTGTCAGAATTATTTTCAGAATACACATTACTTAAGAAACAATTAATTAATGAACGGAGATTGAAAGAGAAAATGCAGCTACAGATTGATGAGTTTGTGGTGGAATTAGAAAGAAAAATACCTTTAATTGAAGTTACCAATAGTAGAAATAAGTTTTTGGAAAACGAATTGGTTGAGTTATCAAAAATATTGGATGGCGAATCTTATAAAAAGAAAGAGTTGTACAAGAAATTGGATAATGCTCAAATGGAAAAGAATCAATTGAATTTACAAATAAATTCTTTACTTAAGATTAAATTTGATCTTTCAAAACAGATTCAACAATTATTAATTCAATTGTCTTTGGTAAATAAGTGCGATCAAGAACCTTTAACCGAATACGAGAAGTTAGAAATTGATAAGATGTTGAATGACCACAAGGCTTCTGACAAGTTCATCACTGAAATTCAAGAAGAAATTAATAAAAATGGAGCTAGGCTTGACTCAGACACTGATAAAGTTATTAGTTCAAGACTTGTGACATTCAAGAACATTAAGGAATTACAATTGAAGAACTCTGAATTGATAAGTATTGTTAGAAATTTGGCTAACAAGTTGGAATCAGAAGAGGCTGCTAAACAGAAGAATTTCCAAGAAATGGAAAGTGCAACAATTGAAGAAGCAAAATCGGCAATTACTACCTTGCAAGACGAGGTTAAGTCATTAGAGATAAAGTTTGATGCTTGTCAAAGAGAAAGAGATTTGTTTAGAGATATGGTTCATAATAAGAATGGGAATAATACTCTTTTACTTGAAGATGGAATTCATAATGGTGGAGAAGCTTCTAAGTTGGTTGAAGATAATAAGAAACTTAGTGATGAATTGGAGAGTTTGGAGAATAGTATTAAGGTCATGAAATCGGAAACTAAAAAGATTATTGATGACCTTACAAATAGACTTGATCAATCGAAGAATGACAATACTACGTTGCAGCTTGAAATCTCTAATTTGAAATCTTCAGAAACTATTCTTAAGGAGAGATTTAATCATATCACGAATGATTACAATTATAGATCAAAGGAATTAACTGAATTGAAGAAAATTAATGGAAAATTAACTGATTCCTTGGCTAAACAAGATTTGAAAACTACTGAGGTTGCTAATGAATTATTTGCTAAGAAATCTGAACTTGATGTTTTGAAGAACGATATTAGTAATTTGAAAGCCGAGAAGTCATTGTTGGAGGCAATTAAGGACCGTGTTTCCAAAGAAAATGAAGATCTTAAGACCGAGAAGCAGAATTTGAATAATCTCTTGGATAACTTGCAACAAATTAGTCTTAGTAGAGATAGTGATTATAAAGCCTCAAATGAAAGATTAGTTTCTCAATTAGGAACTGCCCAAGGTCAACTCAAATCTTCTGAGGATAAAATTTTGAAATTAGAGACTGAGTTGAATGACAAACGAATTAAAGAAGATGAGCAAACTGGATTGTTTCAAACTAAGATGGATTCATTGAGTACCCAATTACTCAAAACGAAGGAATCCCTTAATGCTAAGATCAATGAAGTGGAGGTCAACAAGAATAAAATTCAATTATTGGAGAAGCATATCATTTCGTCTAAGAGTTACATTGATTCAATAACTAGCAGCAAAGATTCGTTAACTGGTGAAGATAAATTGAAGAATGAAATTAATGAATTGAAGAAACAATTGGATAATAGCAGAGAAGACTTAATCAATGCTACTAATGATATCACTCATTACAAACAGATCGCAAAGTCTGCAGAAGATTCTCTTAACAGTATGACTAACACTTTAGAAGAGTACAAGAAACAAGCCCGAAGTGAATTGAACCTGGCTAATGAACAGGTGGCTGGTCTTAACAATCAAATTAGTCAATTATCCAATGCAAATAAGACTCTTGAAAGTGTGACTTCTGAATATAACGCCAAGATTCAAACCTTGAATAATACCATTGATTCACTCAATGCTAAATTTAAATCTACTGAACAACTAAGAAATGAATTTGATACTAAGATGAGTGAAGTTAAATCAGATTTGGAAAGATGCGTTGCTCTGGAAGCAGAGATGAGAGAAAATTATGAAGGTGAATTAACTAAACATGCAGATACTATTAGATTGAACAAAGAGTTAAAGGCTCTGAACAAAGTATTGTCTTCTGAAGTTAGTGAAGTTTCTAGTAAACTTTCTACTATTCAACATTCATTTGATGATTCGAAGTCAAGTTGGGAGTCCCAAAAATTACAATTAGATGATCAAATTTCATCGCTCAGCACAAGAATTGAGGAATACATTGCCCAAAACAAGTTACTTCATAGCCAATTGAATTCTTTGAATAAGCAAGATAAGGTGGATATGAGATCAATGGGCGACGAAGAGAGTAAAGAGTATGAATTGAAGAAAGTGATTGCTTTTGTTCGTAAGGAATATGAAGTGGTCTCACAGGAGTTGGATACCAAGAAGCAAGAGAATGAAAGGGTTTTGATAGAATTGAATAAAGCGAGAGATGAAGTTATCAAGTTAACAGGTAAATTGAACAATAATTCTGATAATGAAACAATCAAGAAAGAAAATCAAGAATTGCTTTCTAAATTAAATGTGTTGAATTTACTTCGTGAAAGCAACAATACTTTGCGTGAGCAAGTTGGTAGTAAAGATTCATTGATCACTCAACTACTGGAAAAATCGAAGAAGTTGGAGAAAGAAAAGGAGCCTCTTGAGAATGAACTTGTTAAATTAAAGGCTGATCTTGAAGTTAAGGATAAAGAAATTAAATTGTTAGCTGAAGACAATAATAATTGGAAAGCTAGATTAGATAGTCTTTTGACAACTTATGACAAAATTGATCCTACTGAACATGCCAATTTGAAAAAAAAAGTTGAAGCTTTGACTAAGACTAACACTGAAGTTGAGACTAAAAAGCAAGAATTGTCAGATATAATTGACAAATTGAAGAATGAATTTCAATCTAAATTGAGGGAGAGAAGTAGAGAGGCAAAAGAAAATAGAAGTGAAATTGAAAACTTGAAAGAGAGAAGTAACGAGTATGCTGCAAAGATTAATTCTTTAGAGAAGCAAAAGAAAGAATTGAATGACCAAGTTCATAATTTGTTGAATTCTAATAAAGGTAATCCTAAAAACAACAAATTGAGTGATGCTAATAAATTATTGCATGATCAAAGAGAAAAGATTGCGGAATTGCTGAGAGAGAAAAATAGTTTAGATAATAAAGTGAAAGCAATGGAAACTCAAGTCACTAAACTCAAGGAAGATTTGGGCAAAGCTGAGAATCAGGCTTCAACGGCGGCTGCCGATAATGCTTCTAATGAAAAATTCGTTGAAGAAATCAATAAGCTTAAGCAAGACTTTGAGAAAGAGAAGGAGGAACTTAGAGTTACTTTAACTCAAGACAGAGATGCTGAAATTAATAAATTGAAACAGCAATTTGATAAGTTGAAGAACGGTAATGCCACTGCTGCTTCTGGTGATGTTGATGCGGAAACGTTGAAGAAGCAGTGGGAAAGTGAGCAAGAACCCCAAGTTCAAAAGAAAATCGAAGCTGCTTTGGATGATTTACGAAATAAACTTACGTTACCAACCAGACAAAGAATTGATCAATTGGCTAACAATAAATTTGAGGAACTTAAAAAGAAGCATATCGACGAATTGAAGCAAGAAGCTGAGAAGAGCGTGAAGAATGATTTTGATGCTAAATTGAAATCAGAAGAAGCTAAATTGGTTACTACTTTTGAACAAAAAGTCAATGATCGTGTCAAGAAAGAATTGAGCTACAACCAGGCGTCACCTGAGGAATTGAGGAAAACGCGTGAGTTCTTGGAAGGCAAACATAAACGAGAGATTGAAGCTTTAACCCAGAAGCAAGAAGCAGAGCTGAAGAGACAATTCGACCGTGGTTTAAAAGAGTCGAGCCTTAAATTCAGATTGTTAGAATCTAAAGTGAAAAAATTGACCGAGGAATTGACAGCACTTAAGCAACCAAGTTCACTTCCAGCAAAATTAGAGGTGACTGCTCCGGCAACAGGTATATCAACAACATCATCAGCAGTTCCACTGTTACCTTCGAATCCATTTACCACTGCAACATCTCAAAGCTCTTCACCAGAAAAGAAAAGACCAGCGGAAGAAGAACTTTCAGCGGAGGAGAAGAAACCAAAAACCGGATAATGAAAATATTAACATTAGATGAATAACTTTGTTGAATATATATATATATGTAATTTTAATGTCTTTTTGCTTTTCATTCAGTATTGAATATTGTTTACTGTATTATTGGAACAAAGCGTGACTGTGGGAAATAGGATCCCAGGAATTCAGGGGGGATTAGGTGATTCCTGTGTCAGCTGAGCGGTTGATTTTCCCAACGAGACGCCAAAGTCACGTTCCTTACAGCATTGAAACATGCAACTACAAACACGGGGAACAGAAGAAAGACCCCGATGAGATTGATGATGATGGCAAAAAAAAAATTAAAAAATAAAAAGAGAAAGAAAAATAATTTTATATTGATTGCAGTGATTTTATTCCACAACAAGAGTGTATTTTATTTTGTCTATCTTCATTGATATTTAGCAGTATTTATCAATTCTATCCTCTCAGCTTTTATTGCCTTCTCCTTGAGCGCCAATCATACATCCCTTCTTTGTTGATTGCACGATACTGCTTGTTTTTTATTTTTATTTTTTTTTTTTTTTTTTTTAATTTTGTCCCTGCTGTCAGATTTCTTATCTTATCAAACTTATAGTAATTATGGATACTACAAGCAAATCAACCAAGAGAAATCGCCCACGAGATCTAAGTGTAAATCTGGATATGATTTCCACTAACAAAAACAAAAACACCAGTGGTTTAAGCAAATTACACACGAAATTGGAACATCAAAAATTATTGGATTCAAAACCACCTCCATCATCATCCGCTCATCAGCAAGATCCAGTAGCTACCAGTGAATCAAATCGATTATTGGCATCCCATCTATCAGTTTTTCAAACATTGGAAAATTCAGAACTCAATAACCATCTCAATCTATTAAATAATAATAACATCCATGGCGGTCTCGAAGAAACCACATTTTCAATCACGTCATGGCAATCAATAAGTCCTGAAAATCAGCAGTTGTTAAGTGGCGCTGATTCAAACAGCGGTGAGGCGCGCTCAGCAAATTCAATTCTTTCCTTGTCTTCTGATAACGAGGATTCAATAGTTAATATCAGTAAAAAGAAGGGCGAGGAAAATATTAATAAAGCTCTGCAAACCGCTGAATTATCCAAATACCTTAATTGTAAGGATAAAAAAGATGTCAACGAGAACATTGACGGCGCTTATGATGATGATTCTGATGACTCGGGTACATTCGAAATTGATGTCAATGCTTTGATTAAGTCTGGCAATGTTGGCGCTAACAGTAGTAGCTTCAATACCGGGAAATTAACAAATACTAGGAGTAATCCTTTGACTCCATCGTTTATAATGCCAAAAGTTATGGTTACTTCTAAGACCAGTGGCAAGTTGAAATTTATCAGAGTATGTGTCATTGGAAATGGCTTGAACAAAATCCAAAAAGAATTAATGAATAAACTGAATGATGATTCATTGCAGTATTTGTTCACCAATTTAAATTCAAAAGTTGATTTGATTGTTTTGGTGTTTGATTCAGTTAATGGATTATACTCTAAGGATTTATTCAATATTTTGGCTAGTTATAAAAAATTTGTTTTGCCAATTATTTATCAAATTGATGGAAGTCGATCTGGTAAACGAAGAAGATCAACGATTATTGGAGGCGGTATTAGCGATGAAGAAGAAAATGTTGATCGTCGAGTTTTCAATGAATCGTTGTTGACTAGTTTATTATTGAATAATGGGATCAAGATATTTAATTCACCAATAAAGATTGATAACGATGAATCGTTTGTGGATATGAATGAAATTATCACTTCATATTTCAAGTATAATTATCATGAAGATATTGAAGGTGATGACGATGACGATGACGATTGTATTCAAACTAGTGCTTCAACGTGGGCTTCAACGATTATTCAAAATCGTAAAGATGATAGCTTCAGATTGGATCGAAAAAGACGAATGTCAAGTAGTTCATCATCAATGTACAATCGAAGTAATCAACGAAAGAAGATCGACAAGAAGAAATTGTCATTTAGTAAAATTAATAATTCAGATCCATTGAAATTGAATGAAAAGAAAAGTTTTGTTATTAATTCATTTGTTGTTATTGGTATTGGGATTGGAATTGTAACGACAATTGCTACAGTTGTTTGGTATCAAAAGGGCCAACCTTTAGTTTTTCAAGCCACGAAAAAATTTGAAAGAACCCTAGCACCCACGGGTGCCGCTGCCGGTAGAAGAATAATCAACCGCATTGGCCCACCAATAATTGATGATTTAGTGAATTTGGATGTATTAATCGCCACTACAAAGAGGATGATTTATAAAACTAAATTATTACTAATAGAATCATTTAGTTTTATAAATTCATTAATTGAGAGTATTCCAGGTTTCTTGTTTGTATAAATAATTACCTAACTACATGAATCAAATATATGACAAGAAATATCTCGTAGTTAATACAATAGTTATTTCATTTATTATAGAGTGCATTATAAAATATCTAAAATAAAACAACTAGTTCTTACCCTTCTTCTTTGGTCTTAATTGGTTGGTGTGACCACATTTTCTCTTTCTACAGTTGGTAGCTCTTGGTGGTAATCTAGCGTAACATTTTCTGCAAATAGATTTTTCACAGTTGTATTTTTGAGCCAAAACTTTCAAAGTAGGATCGATAGTTGAAGCACCACCTCTCAATCTTAAAACCAAGTGTAAAGTAGATTCTTTTTGAATGTTGTAGTCAGACAAAGTTCTTCCATCTTCCAATTGTTTCCCAGCAAAAATCAATCTTTGTTGGTCTGGTGGGATCCCTTCTTTATCTTGAATTTTTGATTTGACATTGTCAATAGTGTCAGAAGATTCAACTTCTAAGGTAATAGTTTTACCAGTAAGAGTTTTAACGAAAATTTGCATCCTGTAATTATCAATTACTGATTGTATTTAAGTATCACTATTAATTACTATTGGAATTTTGAAAAAATCTAACCAAAAGAAAAAAAAAATCTCACAATACTGAAAAAGGGAGGGTAAACTCTGGTGGCACCCTAACAATAACAATGAACACTAAGAAAATTTCGAGGTTGATGTATTATGTAATCACCCCATGTGACCAGCGTAACTGTAAAAGATTACTTGTGACCTTGAAAAACCAAAAACCAAAAACCCTAAAAGTATACACGTGATATAGTTACCCTTTCCCTAATAAAAAAGTTTATTGTGCGCTGATATAATGATATAGTATTCTATAGTCTATTTATTTTTGTTACAACTCATCTTTATCATTGATCAAATTGATGTAATCTTCAAATAATTCAACACATCTTTGCTGAACACTAACACTGAACATATCGAAATTTCGTTCAAGATATTCCTTTAATTTCAATGCTTCAAACATGGTCAAACCTTGTTGATTGTAAATCACCCCATTAAGAATACTGATACATCTCTTGATAACCAATTGCTGAGATTTACCACTGGCTAATGCGTTATCAATAATTTCCATGATATTATCAAATAATTTGACACCATTGCTGCTTATTATATTATTCAATGATTGTTCATTGTTTCTAATACTTGACGCAATGATTTGAAGTAGTTTCTCCTTGATATTGACATCATGAATGTTTGCCTTGATTATGGTGAAGAATACCTCAAGGTTTAAATTGTCCCGGGTTATTTTTTCACCAAATTCTATATCGTACGAAGAGTAAATGAGTGCCTCTAAAGATTTATTGATTAATTCGAGGTTCTCACTGACGATTAAATCAATAGACTTACAGTCACCACGTTTGTCTTCGAACAACGAATGTAATTGTTTTAAAGCATTATTGAAATCTGAGCCTTCTCCTGGCAACTCATCGTTAATCACATCATCTCTGGCCACAGGCTTTTCCTCGACAACGTTAATAGGAACGGCAACGGACATATCTCGAGTACTATCCTCACTGTTTTCATTCTCATCCAACAACTTTGCATGTTTTCTACCAGACTCGAAATCGATCCTGTAATGTAATCCTTCAGGAACTTCTTGCCCTTCTTTCACTTCTTGCCACTCTGACGTTGGCACAAATTTCCGTGGGTAACAATTCAGAGCATCGAGTCCAGGGCAGATAATATCGTTCTTCCCGAGTGCAGACCCAACGGCTACGTAAGCAGTTAATAATGAGAGTAATTTAGGTAGTTTCATTCTTGCTTATACAACAAAGAAATAAGAAGGCTTGTTTCCAAGTGATGGATCGTGATTAATCGATGGATTCTACCAGGTGTCTTTGGAAAGTATCTAAATCCAAATCCGATCGGCCAAAGTTTCAAAAATTGTCAAGTTACCGTGCAGCTAACCGTTGAGTTCTGCTTGAAAGACATAGCTGTCATTGAAATGCTGAAATTAGTGAATTTTGAAATGATTCTAAGCAACTACAATACTAATTGTCGCATAATTTCCAAGTAAAAGTGAGAGTTTCACCTATGGCCAAAATGGGCTGGCCCTTGGATATTTTATTTTTGGGTAGATTGCAGAATGAGTTCTCGGTTTAATTAATGGTCCCAAAAAGGTGATTAAGTTGACGCGAAACTCTGCAATGCCACTGTTTACCCTCCCCTGAATCAATTTTCCACTGATTATTCTTAATTTAGATAAATGGTTAAATGCGCTCCGAAATACATAGTTAAAGGACTAAAAAAATAAAAAAAAAAAAAAAGTAAGAAAAAACGTAAATAAAAGAAGGAAAACCGTCAGTTAAGAATAACCATCATATATTGTATTATACCAATTCATATTCGAAAAATATATACCTTATGGTGTGATTAGATATGAAGTTTCCTAGGCATATTAGAATTGGAATTCGTCAACAGTTGATCATCTTGGTGACATTTGTTGCTGCTTTCTCTCTATTATTAATAGCCATAATCACTGGGGTTTATTTCACTAGTAACTATATCTCTCTAAGAGTTGATAGACTAACAGTTATTACCAAGCTAAAGGCTTCCCAAGTAGAGCAAAGTTTGCAATATTACTATTATCAGCTATATTGGGCATCAACAAGAGATTCTGTTCAACAATACATTTCCAGTGTTTCTGGTACCCAATCCTTCACAAATTCTACAGTGTCAGCGGTAGATTTACAGTCAAATGCTATGGACTATTTGCAAAAATTTATTGTTTCCTCAGATACTTATATTCAAGCTAAAATATATGATTTAAAATTACAAGAAATCGGTAACGTTAGTAACAATGGTTCATCTTATTCAACGGCCCTGGCTGCAACCACGATTGTCACGACGCAAACTAAAACCAGTACTGGCACCACTGCCATTGCTACTTTAAGTTCTCAGAGTCCATATGGTAATAGTACTGGTAATAGTTCGATTATTGCTTCATATTCACCTGCATCACTTGATAAATTGTATATTTTGAATCCAAATGTCACTTCGTTACCTTCGAGTATTATTCTTTCTGGTATTATCACTGGTCCGGTTCAAGATTCACTTTCCAATCGATTTATAATGTCAATGACATTGCCAGTTTATCCAAATTCTTCAGTGTCATCGACTTCTGCTTTGATTTGTGGTTATATTACCATCGTTTATAGCGCAGAATCTTTGAAATCCGTTATTTATGATACCACTGTTATTGATAATGGGAACATCCTTCTACTTCAAGGTGGATATAACAGTTCAATGATATCCATGGGATATCTTGCCTATGGTGGTGGCAGTAAATCAACATTAGTAAATGCTTCGTTACTAAGAGAGGTGATTGCTTCTGATAATACTACTACTGCGAATTCAGTTTCAATTTCAAATTCAAGTGCTGCTACTATTTCATCGTCATCGTCATCGTCATCGTCCCACTCATCGTCATATTCTTCTTCTCTTACTAATGGCAGCGTAGCAACTAATACCAGCAGTGGTACAACGGCAGGTACAAGTATAATATCTTGTGGTGATGGTGATAATTGTTCTGTCCCCAAATCTGTGGTTTCCAATTATTATTCAACCAATGATATTAATTATATTAAATATGTTTTTCCTCCATCGCCCTCTGCAGGTTTTGGAGAGCCTTTCAAGTTAGCCGAGTTCCAAGAAATTGCAAGTTGTTTGGCTACTGGAGATGGTGGTGCCTATCGAAATAAGAAAACTCCTGATGGGAATAGTATGGCTATGGGAGTTGAGAAAGTTTCTATTGGATTGGTTGATTGGGTGGTGGTTACGGAACAGCAAGGTTCTGTTTTCATGGAGCCATCTCGCCAATTGGTGAAAATTATAATTGGAACGGTGATAGGTGTTTGTGTTTTTATGTGTCTAATCACTTTCTCAATGGCTCATTACGCTGTCAAACCGATCGCTAGATTGAAACAACAAAGTGAGGTTTTTTCATTGAGAAAGGACGAGAATATTAAGAATCTTCATAGAAAATTGAACAAATCCAATATTGATGGTGGTAATGGCGGTGGCGGTGCTGGCGGTGCTGGCGGTACTGGCGGTGCTGTTTGTGGAGAAGGCTGCGGGACTGCCCGTAATGAAAAGATGGAAAACCAAGATGGAAATGAAACCACAATGAGCGAGAGATCAACTGGAAAAAACAAAGCGACATCATTCTTCAGTGGAATTTTCCCATGTATTGGCAGATCCAAGAAGACTATAGCTAAGTCTGGAAACATTGTGATTAGTCAAGCATCTCATGAATCAATTGTTGAAAATAAAAACAATGAAATTAATGAACATAATCTGTCTACTGACAAGACTGTTAAAACTGAATTAGTTAGAAGTCAGGAAAGTAATAATCATGATAATTCATTAACATTGGTGAAATCGCTTCCTTATTCTCATGAGAAATTGGGGATTTCAAAGAAAGAAGTTGCAAGTTTAAACGCTGTTGATGCTCAATTGAAATTAGTTTCTCATCCTTTTGTGAGTGCAAAATTTCAGAATCACAATAAGTCAGTTCTTTCATTTTTCCATCGACGAACTCAATCAATTCTTGAAGAAACGAAAAAAATTCAGAATAATAAAACCTTGAGTATTTTCAACCCAAAAAGCTATTTTTTAATCAATGATGAATTAACTGAGTTACATGATACATTTGAGAATATGAGTTATTTGATTCGTCGCCAATATGCTGATCTAGAAGTTAAAGTTAGAGAACGTACTAAAGAATTGGAGAAGGCAAAAATTGAAGCTGAACGAGCAAATGAAGCTAAAACTGTTTTCATTGCTAATATTTCTCATGAATTGCGAACCCCATTAAATGGTATTTTGGGGATGTGCGCTATCGCTAAAGAAGATTTGAAAAGATTACAACAGAATATTTCTAAAATTATTGATAATGAAAATAAAAATCATGATAGGGACAATAATAAGCTTTTATTGAATGATTCAACTAATGCAATCACTGCAGTATTGGAATCAGTTGCGTTGATCTATAAAAGTGGTGATTTGTTGGCACATATTTTGAATGAATTGTTGACATTTTCGAAGAATAATTTGAATAAGACGAAATTGGAATTTAGGAAATTTATGTTAGTTGATTTGTTGAAACAAATTAAAAGCATTTTCATTAAAAGTGCTCATGATTCAAAGGTTAATTTCACAATGGTTTTTAAAATTCCTCATTTGAATGTTGTTTCAAATTTTAAAAATAATAATAATCTTGATCTGTCGTCTGTTGATAATCAAGCGGAGGAAATTTTGAATAGAACGAGAAATTTAATTTTATTGGGCGATGATAATAGAATTAGTCAAATTTTAATGAATTTGGTTTCGAATTCCTTGAAGTTTACTCCAGTGAATGGTGATGTGAAACTTGAAGTTACTTTACTTGGTAAATGGGATGAAGTCGCAAGTAGAGAGAATAATTATGATAATGTTTATTTGGAGGAAGTTAGTGATTTTGATGATGAAGATTATACTTTTTGTGCTGAATGTGATGTGACTGACGACCCAAGATGCACCACTGCTGCTTCGATAAACACGAATAAGTCTAGTGATTCATCAGTTGAATCATTCAAACAAGAGGTACAACAAATTTTACTGGAAAAGAGACTGAGACCTCCAACCAATATTGATTCAGAAATTTGTATTCGTAAAAGAAAGCATCCAATGCATTGGGTTTTCCAATTTGTTGTTACTGATACTGGTCCTGGGATTAGTAATGAAATGCAATCAAGAGTGTTTGAACCATTTGTTCAAGGAGATCAAACTTTGTCAAGATCATATGGGGGTACTGGACTTGGGTTATCTATTTGCAAACAACTTGCTGAAATTATGCATGGTAAAATGGCACTAAAGAGTGAATTAGGCCATGGATCAAAATTTTCTTTTACTGTGCCGTTATTACAAACCAATGAAATTTTTTGGAATGATAAGAATGATGAAAAGTTGGTTTTTGATGATGAATTTAATGGGAAAAATTGTTTACTGAAGAAGTTTTCTGATGAAGAGATTGCTGATCCGATTTTAGAGTTTAATGTATCTAGAGATTATTTGGCTTCTGGCTTCAGTGAAGCTGATACTGAAGATGCCCGAAGTTTTGATTCTAAGGAACAAGAACCAATTGATTTGACTGAAAAGAAACTTGAACTGAACCATGAATGTCTTGATAAAGATGTTGATAATCCTGTTACTAATGGCAGTGTTCAATTTTTAAGACGACCTTCTACATGTTCTAATAATTCAATTAAACGAAGTGCATCTAATAAATCAAAGAGAAACATTGGAATGACTTTGGACTCATCATATTTCCAAGACCGAGCAGCATTTTTAACGTCAGGTTCAACAGGTACCGCACATTCAAACAAATCTTCACATAAACTTGGAGGCTCACCTGCTAGCATGAACAATATTCCAAATCCTTTTATTAATGTTGATATTTATAATAAGATTAAACATGATCGAGACGAAGCTGGGGATTCACAAGACGATAAAGATGAAACGTTTGTCAATGGAGAATTGGGTAACTATCATACCCTTGATAATGGGGCCAATTTACTTGGAACGCGGTTCCCACTAAAAATATTAATTGCCGAGGATAATTTAGTTAACCAGAAAGTTGCGCAACGCTTGTTAAATTTGGAAGGGTTTCATAATGTTTCATTAGCTTGTGACGGGGGTGAAGCAATTGAATTTATCCGAAAATCTTTGGTTGAGTATGAGGAATTAAATGCAAATAACCAAGACAGTTCGAATGTCATTTATGATATGATTTTCATGGATATTCAAATGCCCAAAATTGACGGATTTACTGCTACTAAATTCATTCGAGAAAAGTTGAATTTCCGAGGACCAATTATTGCATTGACTGCGTTCACCGATGAAAGTAACGTTAAACATTGTTTGGATCAAGGGATGGACGGATTTTTACCAAAACCAATTAGAAGAACATTACTTCGGAAACTTATTATCGATCATTTGAGAAGTACGAATAGAGATATTGCCGAGCCATTGATTACACCTAATGAAGACAAGTTGGATGAAAAAGACAAAGAAAAGTCTGGTGGCAAAGTATAATGGAATGCTTTTGCTTCTTTTTTTTATTGTTATTATATTATATTATTATTGTTTTAATTACCGAATATGCATTTTATTACCAGTGGAAGAAAAAGAGCTTACTTCATATTCAAAACTAAGAGCTTATAGTTTAAGTTTTAATTTTAATTTTAAATGGAAATGATGAGAAAAAGAACAAAAATCATAATGAGAAAAAAAAATATCGCTATTATTATTATAATAGGTTATTAAAAATGGGTAGCTGAAAAATTTAATTTTAATTTTAATTTTTGCTATATATGGGATAATTATGGGACTTTGATAGAGTGTGCTAATAGATAAGTGAGTGCACAATCACTGAATAAGATAGATTAATTAATTTCTTTTTTTTTAAATTCTTGTAAGCAATTGTTTTAAGAATTGTGTCAGCTGGTATATTCATTCTAATATTCCCCCATGTTGAGGTTGTATACAGCACCAAAAAATTAAGAATGCGATATTTTGGTGGTGGCGGCGGCGGTATACGAGCCCTGATATCGGCCGACAGCTCCTTTTTTCTAAAAGTGGACAATTGCAAGAAATTTAAATCTACTAAAATTTCTAAACGATAAATAAATTATATAATAACCCGTTATCATTGATAGAGAGAGAGTGTGTGTGTTCACTGATTTGTTTGATAGTATTATTGATTTTTGAGACATCTGATAATTTCATTTAAACAGTAGTGGGCTGGAAACCTTTTTGTTACAATCTTGTTGACTATTTTTAGAGTACCTACCCCTTTTGCTTTTTTTTTCATTTTCATTTTCCCTTTGTCGGTTTGTTGAATATTCTGTATCACTTTTTAGATATATTCATTAAAAACACGCAGTGCTAAATTTTGTCAAACTTGATTTGTTTTTTTATATGGGGTGTAATTTGTTCTAGCTATTAAATAATGTTCAATCCAAATGAGCCTTCAAATCAAGATTATTACAAGAAAAGACAGAACTCGCAATCTAATAACCCGTCATTAATTAAAGTTAGCAAAAAGAAAACTTTCCAGTACAACAATACTAATGTTGACTCTGATTATCAATTACAATCAAACTATTCCCTGCCTCAGAGTAACAGTTTAAATCAGAAAGCTTCGACTTCAACCATGAATACTACACCAATAACCGCCAACAATAATAGTCACAGCAATAATAATAATAACGGCAGCAATTTTAATAATGTTTCGAATTCAAATAATTTGGCAGAAACGTTGCAGAGTTGTTACACTAGTATACTAGAATTAGAGAAGAAAAACCAACAATTTAACGTGACATTAAACCAAGATATTTATCAATTTAATTCTTTGGTTAAGCATTACGTTACGAATAATTTACCGAATCATGAATACAACCAATCTACATCTGCAAATTTGATCGCACAAGATCAATCAAAATCAATAGTCCAGAAACATATGGCAATACAAAAGACTCTAGCATCAACCTACACTAATAATTTAGAATTATTGGATGCTTATTATGATTTTATATTATATTCCTTGAGAGGTGGCAATACTTCTGCAGTCGCCACTAGTGATTCAACTTCTTCGAATGCAAATACTCCTAATACAAGCTTTGGATCTACTACTAACATTACAACGATATCCGCAGGTTATCAGATTCTTCAAGTTTATAAAATTTCAAGAAGATTATGGATTTACGGGGTGATAAATTTGTTGGAGAATATGAAGAATTTGATTTCTATAACTGGAGCTATCCCATTTGAATTCTATGAATTGCGATCTAAAAACTCTTCCCAGATTGAGAATGAATTATGTGTTAACTTTATAAGTCACTGTTTCAGCTTGTTGAGCACATTGGTTGAAATGAACAATAATTTAAGTATTGAAGTGGATAATGCAGAGATTTATGATCCAACGAAATTGAACTTAGCAGAGGTGAGAAGCGGTGGAACTAGCGGCACAGCAAGTGGCGGTGGCAGCGGAAGTAGTAGTCGAAGTGGCAATAATATATTGGATCGCGCTGCCGATGGATCAAAGTTATGCTCAACAATTACCTTGATTGCCGAATTTCAAAATTGGTGGTTCGAAAAAATTGCTGATTTGTCAAGAATGTCAATAGCGTTGTATCCTTCAAATTTTATTGATTGGGAAGCTTCTGCTGAGTATTGGTATTTAAGAACAATTGGAAGAAGCTATGGACATGGGAAGACCTATTATCATTTGGCTACAGTTCAGCAGCCAAGTTCCAATTCCAATGAATTTAATAATGGTAACGGTGGCAGTTATCTTGGTGATCAATATAATAATCAATCCCTCAATAATAATAACACTGGGAATTTGAATATTTCTTTGGAAGCTTTGTTTAACCTCGGGAAATCTGTGTTTGTTAAGGATTGTTTCGTTCCAACTGGTCATTATTTAAGAATGGTACTCGATTCTATGTTTTCAAATTCTAGGATTTCATCAAATACCATTTACGAATCTTCATTAATACATTTGACTAATGGTAATGGGAATATATTGATTGACAAGAATAAAGTTACTGCGGTTGATCATTTGGCAAATTGGGAATTGATTATCTTGCAATATATTCGTATAAGCAAAGTTTTATTGGTTAATAATTTCAATTCTTCTCCTGATTTGATAAAATTGGTTTCGAATTTTGCAAGAACTTTTGGTAGTATAGATTTCGTCAGTGGGGAAGATTTTCCATCATTTTATGATTATACCAATAATTCAACACCAAATTCTACAAACCCAATGCAATCAAATAATTCGCCTATAAACATTACATTAGATCCATTTAATTCTAATAAACAGATAAATGTGGGAAATTATAATAGCCAAGCTATCAGAGTGTCATTTTTTGAAAAAAATCTGGTACCGACTGGTTCTGGTTTCCCAAGCAGTAACACTAAATCAGTTTTAATTGAAAAACCATCGATTAAGTTATTAAATTTTTGGTTTAATAAGTCTGGTAATTTGGCTAGTATAAATATTTGGCAATTAGTTGGGTTTGGTGTTTTGAATTTTAAGAATTTGTTTAGTATATTGTTTGAATTGCCAGTGGCTTTGAAAGAAAGGCAAGAAAGAAAAGAAATTAAAAAAAATCGAAAGGCTAGTAGTGCATCATCAACTTTTAACAATGAAAGCGGCAGTAATAATATGGAAAGTAATAAGGACGAAGATGTGAAGAACATTGATGTTGATGAGAATAATAGTAATAGCAGTGCAACTAATAATGATAATAATAATAATAACGAGTTTGATTCATTATTGAAAGACCCATATCCTATAGCATCACAAATGACTGCGTTTAAATGGTATGAATCATTACAATTCATTAACAAATCATCATTGGAATTATCATTTCGAATGTTGAAGAAATTTTTGAATTGTCCATTTAAATCAATTTCAACACCACATGTTATTGTTTGGTTATACTATTTAATTGCCTTGGGTAAAGCAGTTGAAAGAAACCCAGAATCTGAAAAGATTGTTCTTGGTGTGATTTTTAAGAAATTTTTCCCATGGGAAAGTTTGATCAATTATTTGAATTTTTGGTTGAATGAAGCTAGAGAATGTTTTGATTTTGATAATTTAGAGAAAGGATTTAGTTTAATGGAAGATCTTGATAACACTGAATTTTTAAATGAACAGAATTTGATTCATCAAATTAAAGAGCTTTATTCGATTGGACTTGATAATTATTTGAATTATTTCAATGAAAATGAAACATTAATTGAAGTTTGGAAACTTTGGGGGTGTCTTTGGTTTAATCTTATGTTTGAAAAAAAGAATTACTTGAATTTGAAATTTGCTGGTTGGAAAGGTAAGGATTTCTTGTCGGATTATATTAATAGAAATGAAGAACTATTATACATTATTAAACCAGATTTAAATTCTCAAGATAATTTACAGCGAAGTCATAACACAAACAATAATTATTTCCGAGATTTATTCAGTGAAGGGGATTATTGTAACCGTATAAATAATAAGATTAACGTTGAATTAAATGAAAAAGAAATCGAATTTGAAAGAGAAACAATTTTCAAAAATGGCGGTAAAAGTGAGTTTCCATTTGGCGGAGAAAAGTCTGAACGAAGATTATTCAACAGCATTGAAAAAGAAAGAATTAAACGTATTTTATTGTTGACAATTTATATTGCTAAACGATACCCAATGTTTGGTATTGAATTAACTGAAAGAAGTTTCAAAATGAGAAGAACTGCAGAAGATGATAAACATGATAATGGTAGCAGCAGTGCTGGTAGTAATAATAATTCCGAAGAAGTTTACAAGAATACTTTGGTATTTGAATTTATCACTGATGCAAGATTTGCTAATTTATTTGAAAATCTTAGTGAAGATAACGCTTTCAAACCTGGGGAAGAATTAGAATTTAACATTGATTTATTCTTCAAATCTGAGAAGAACTACCAATGGTTTTTGAAAAATAATAGAAGTGTTGGTGAGAGTCACCATGACCTCAACCAACAACAGCAAGAGGTTGAACCTATCGAAGATGATGATAAATCAATGTTTAATGAATATTCCAAATTGGATGTCTCCATGAATATTGCCACCGAAGGTTTATCAGATGCCGATATTGAAAGTTCATTGATGGATGATCTGGAGAGTTTCTTGAATTATGATATCGCCAGAAAAGCTTTGGGAGTTGATGATCATTTGGATCTTAACAGCAATGCCAACACAAATATGGGACTGAACAATACAGATCATGCAAATGATAAGAGGGTCTTACCACATGTTCCATATGTTGGGAATATTACTTCAGATATTGATACCTCGATCACTTATGTCACATTTGATACCAATTCTTGGTTGAAGAATTGTGGGAAAATTTATAAGATATTCAAAAATTGTACCCTTAATCCAGATAGTAAATTGAGATTGAAGATTTGCTTACCGTTATTAGTTTATCAAGAATTACGATCGTTGAGAAAATCTGAAGATTCATTTTTAAGTGATTCAGCTACAAGATGTGTGATCACCATCAAGAATTTATACAATGACAGTGTGATTCATTATCAAAATAATTTCAATCAATATGATTTTAGGACTCAAGATTGTACATTTTTGTTGATTAAACCTGATGGAGAGACTGGGGTTCAGTTGAATGAAAATTGTGGGTTAGGTGATAAAAATCCAACATTTAAAGCAATTGATGATCTGATTTTAAACTCCGTACTAAAATCGTCGAAATTGATCAAGAGAAATTATTGTTCAACTTTACAAGATTCCAATGTTGGTGGCGAACTTAATGATAATTGTACATTAGAATTTTTTGGTAAAAAGCAATTAAACTTGCAAGACTTGTACAACTTCAAGTATAATATATTGATTACAGACAATCGGCATTTGAGACTAAAGGCAAGATCATCAAATGTCAATGCTTATCAAAACAAATGGTTATTTTATAATTTAGAAAAAATTAATCTAGATAACGCTTGCCTTGATTAAAAAAAAGAAATAAAACATAGCTTTTAATACAAACATTTTTTGCATACATTAATTTTTCCCCATTGTAATATATTTTGATTGACAGTTCATCAGATTATATCCAGTATCTACAAAAATCCGGCTTAGATAACTCATCAACAATCAGTTGTCCCTATCTAAAAAAATCATCATATAAACTGTGAAGAATTGAAATTGAAAAATTCGTCGGGCAAACCCTCTCCTTTTATATGAAAATTTTCAACTAGACTGGTTACGCAGCCCCGAATAGGGGTGGAATTTGAAAATTCAATGGGGTGCGTTTAGTATTATACACCCCCATGAGTAGTCCCGTGATTGTCATGAAGTTGTCAAGTTGGTATAGGTTACGAGCCTTGGTAAAGGACCACCCAATGGCCTTTGCCCCACTGGAAGCCCAATCCGCCCATTTTAGAGAATAGGTACACCTTTTTTTTTTTTTTTTTTTTGCCTTAAATTTTTTTTAGTTCTATTTTTTGTTTACATTTTCTAAAAATTTCATAACAAAAAAAAGAAACTAAAATTTTTTGTTCTTTACTTTCCCACTAAAATAAACAAATAATTTATTTATTTTATTAGTTACTTTAGCATGAGTAAACGAAAGAGACAGTCCAGTTCCAGAGAATCCTCATTCCTCAGTGAGTCCACCCCTATTCATCAAAAGCTCAATTACAATATCAGCATTGCAAAAAACAACAATAATAGCAGCAACAGTTCAGGGATATCCATGGATCGGTTTAAACCACCGAGAATAGCAGAGAAACTGGTTCATGCCTCAACGTCGTCTTCGCTGATTGAATCGAATCTATCCTTGATACAAACGTCACGCAGCTCGTCATTGGAAAGTTTACTGGTACTGCTGCTGCTACCCAACGATATGTCCACTCCAAACAACTCATTCAAGTTTGTTAAGCCATTACAGACAGTGTTCAATTCTAGCGGGTTAATGTCAAAGAAGAAAACTAAGCAGGGCTTACAATCACCAATGGTTTTTAATAACAATGGCATCTTAATAGAGAAAAAATCAAATTTATCGTTCCCAGACACTCCTTGCAAATCTGTCGGTGGACCAGATTTCACTCCTGATAACTCTCATTTATACCTGAAGAAAACTGCTCGTCAGCTTCTTACTGAATTCAAATCAATTAGTAATAGTAAGGCTGTTTCTGCTGGTCCAACAAGGAGCCTAAAGACAATAACGATAAACACGAAACTTTCATCACCAAGGGTACATTATATGGTAGGAGGACGAGGACAAGGTGACTCTTCGCCAATAATAGGTGAAAGCGATTTCCAATCTCCCATCAATACCAGATTTAAAATTTCCAAATCCAAGAAGAAGAGTAATTTCGATCATGTTGTGTTGCCAAGCACGGTCCCTAGCGTCAGCAATGTTTCGAAATTTGATAATCTCAAGACGCCAACAACCCCAATATTTGGAATCAACCCACAGATGTCTAGCCAAGTATTGCTCAAACATTTTGGGAACCTGATGAAACTAATAGGCAAGGGAGAATTTTCAAACGTTTACAAGATCACCCATAATAATCGACATTACGCGATCAAACAATTGAATAAGAAGAATCCAAGGCAGAGTAGTAGCAAGGCAAAGACTTTGAACACATGGTTGAATAACGATGAAATTTCTAAATTTTTAAGAATTAATTGTGGGGAAAAGTCAACGACATTAGAAGAAATTGAGATTTTAAATCAATTGAAGACTCTGAATCATGATGACGCAAAAAATAATGATGGTTCTGGAAACCACATTATAAATTATTTTGATTTTTTCCAGGATGATAATTATGATTATATTATTACAGATTTCTACGATAATGGGTCATTAGATCAATTCTTGTTAAGCAATGGCATTAATCATAAACTTGATGAATTTCGAATATGGAAAATTTTCCTTGAAGTCGCCAAAGGGTTAGCATTCTTACATGAGAATGATGTTCTCCATTTAGATTTGAAACCTGCCAATATCTTTATTGCTAATGATGGTAGTTTGAAAATTGGTGATTTTGGTTTATCCACTAGAGTAGGAAATACCAGTAAAAAATTTTTTGATAAAGAAGGTGATAGAGAATACATTGCACCAGAAATTTTGCTAAATTCAAATTATGATAAACCTTCAGATATTTTTTCATTTGGACTTATAATCATAGAGATTGCAGCAAACATTTTTTTACCGGACAATGGAGTGTCATGGCAGAAACTACGACATGGCGATTTATCTGACACTGGGGCATTATCTCATGGTAATAACAAGGCCAGTTTCATCAATGATGGAAAAACTTTGGATTTGTTAGTTCATTGGATGATTGAACCAGTTCCTCAGAATCGACCAACGATAAAGCAATTGTTGGATTTGTTGGAGATAAATTACATCAATTATGTTAGAAGACAACCAGCTACAATTTATGAACAAGAATTCGACCCAACATCTATCACTCATCTGGATGACATAGTGTTGGAAGAGACTGTAGATTTTGATTTTTTCCAAAATGGAAATTGTCAATCAATTAATCAATTGTATTATTTAAATAAGTTTGAGGGATTATGTATCTGATATCATAAATATTTCATTTAGGGCTTTTATATCCATTGTAGATGAACGCTTCTGTTTAATGTAACGAGATCGCGCCGCTAATCTGCTCTTGACAATGGGCGTAGCTTTATCTTTGTTCTTTTCCTGTCTCTTCTCCTTTTCTTTCTTGTCTTTCTTCTCTTTCTTCTCTTTCTTCTCGTTCTTTTCCCGTTTATCTTTCTTCTTGTCCTTTTTGTCCTTCTTTTCTTTCCTTTCCTTCTTAGTCTTCTTCAGCTTCTTATCATTATCATCATCACTTCTCTTTCGCTTCTTACTCAGTTTTTCTACTGCTTCCTCACTCAGCAGGTGGGGACTGCTGCTGCTTGCACTAGTCAGCTGCTCTTCCTTTGGCTTATTCATCTCACCCATTAACGTTTCAGCTTTGATAAATGCAATTCCCCATTTCCCATTAATGATTTTCTCCTTCCTTTGTCTTTCCAATTCATTATTAATCATCTCTTCTTTCCCATTAAGTTTCCCCAAAATCCTCTGGAACACATCGAGTCCAACAATGTCATCGTCAACACCCTTATCTGCGTGTTTTTTGGCCAATTTACTTCCTAACCCCACACGGTCGTCTTTAACTGAAACTTTGATATGAGAAGTGGTAGCGTATGTATTTCCCACTCGACCAAGTCCCTGGCCTGGAGTCCAGCCGAGCTTCGATAAATATTGAGACCCAAATCGATTTGTGTCGTTAGACCAATTCGTGTTACGTGGGTCAAGTCCAAATCTCTGTTTTGTTTTTGTCCCAGCGAGACCCATAATTAAAGTTAAAAAGCTTCTTCCTTTTACTGACTAGAAAAAAAAAGGAAAAAAAAATTTTTTTTTATTTTTCTTGATGAGATGAATAAATTGCACCGCCACAAATAGAGTTATTTGGCCACACTAAAGCCGCCTCAAGATAATCTACAATTCTAAATTTAATTTGTTTTTAATTTGCATGATTTTTTTATTAACTTATTTAGAGCATCTAGGAAAACCATTTTTGAATTAATTCTTGTTCTTGAGCACTATATTTACCCAATAAATTCATTTTTGTTTGTTCTTCTTGTGGGATTCTTGATAGTAAACTCTTCGCTGCTGCAACAGACTTTTCAGCAGTCTTACCCATCAAAACTCCATTAACTAAAGCCTGCAAAATGGAATCAATAACTTTAACGATATTCTTCTCGATGCTAGGATGATTGTTTTCAACTAAATGACATAAGAACTGATACGTGAATGGTGCACTTTGATTATCAAAAATTATAGGCAACCCTTGAATCCAAGTATCAACTAAAGAATCATATTGATTAATATTCTGACGATGAACATGTAAAATTTTAGCAATAGCCGCTACTGCACTCTCAGTAGCAGTAACATTGTCATCACTTTTACAATCTGGTATCGTTATCATTTTGAATAATGGTTGTAACTGGGCAACAACAAATTCACCGTATTGGCCACCACCATTAAGAGCAGCAACTCCAACAATATAATTAGCAGCTTCACGGACTGAAGAATGCGGACTAGTCAATGAATCGATCACCGTTGGTATAAATAAATCTTTGAAAGCTATTGATTGACTGCCAGTGTTCTCAATCAAATCAGATACCATAGCTAAGCCACAAGCCTTCAAGGCCTTATTGTTGTCTAACAATAATGCTGACAATGTAGCACTCAATTCTTGGAAACTTGGTAAAAATTTGTTTTTAGATAACTTGAAAACCATAGAAATGGTTCGATTTATTTCATCTAATAATTCTTCATCAGTAAATTCATTGTTTTCCTCATCCAATCCTTCATCATATTGTTCGTCAGATTTTTCAGCTTCATCACGTTCTTTTATTCTCTTATAAACCGCTTGTAAATTTACATCCATTGATTTAACTAATTCCATCAATTGTTGTTCATTCAATGGATCTTCACCAATAATAACCAAACAGTTATAAAATGACGTATAAAAGCTAACCAATATATCAGTCAAAGGTTCACCTTCCAAATTTTGAATCAATTTGGTTGCAATTAATTGCCATAATTCCAAAGTTTCTTGTGGATGATTAGAAATTTTAACCACTGACAAATAAGTCGGTAATGAAGCAGCGGCAGATTCTCTAACACCATCATGGAAATAAAAATCCAATGCAGGCAATAAAATTTCTTTAACAATACTACTAGCGTATGGATAAAATGCTGCTTGTAATGTTTCAGCATATTGCTTCAAAATGTCCATTGCAGTAACTTTATCATCCAATAATGAAGTATGCAAAGCAACATGTTTACCACCCAATGGATAAACTTCCCATTGCTCGTCTTGATTAACATCATCACCCTCATCAACCAATTTAATAATTTGTTCAGCTTTAGCTTGTTCAAGCAAACTTGGCAAAACTTCTGGCAAATAAGGAACAAAAGCATCACCAATAATAGTACAAATGGTACTCCAACCTTGATCCAAATATGATCTAACTGGATCATCATCACCTTGAATTGATCGTTGAATGTTAGCATAAATCTGAATCAATTCTTGTGAATGTTGAGCAAATTTTTCTGGTCCAACAGCAGCAGCAATTAATGAAGAACATTCAATTGATTTAGCCAATAGTAGTCGATTTTCTTTACCAACATCAGTTTTCAATACATTAAATAACAATGGCATCAAAGTGTCATAATATTTAATAAATTTGGTTTCAGCAGCATCAGCAACAATCGCAATTGTGGTCAAAACTTGCTCTTGAACATATCTGTGAGGACCTTGTAACAAAGTTAACAAACTAGTTAATAAATCATCCAAATATGGCTCTAACACCACATTAGAAGCATTTTCAGAAAAATTTACCAATGCAGCGGCAGCATGTGTTTGAACTCTTGGTACAGAATTTTCATTTAATCTTGAAATTAATGCTGGAAGTATTCTGTCCCCATTGTTCTTTTGAATTAAATCAGCAAAATCAGTAGACATTTGACCAAGAGCATTACAACAAGCATATTGAACTCTTGGATGTGGATCATTTAACAATGGTAAAATCAAATCTAATATCTTCGGAATTTCAGTAATTAAAACATCAGCACAACCTTCAGCAGCTGACGATAATGCCATTAATGCAGCTTGACGTTCTCTCCAATTGGCAGACTGGATCATTTGGGTCAAATATTTAAATAATGGCTCAGCTAAAACTTTACCACCCAAGGCCAAAGCAGCACGATCCAAAGAGTTTCTAGCAGCATCATATTCTTCTTCATCAGCAGTATCTCTATCGCTGCTATTATTCCATTCAGTTGCAGCTTCATCATCAAGACAAATTTCTGTCATCAATTGTAAAGTTAACACCACCATAGATTCCAGATATGATGGTAATAATTTACACATATTAGGTGAAGCTTCACAGAAAGTAGTCAACAATTCCAAAGATGCCAATCTTGTACTAGAATCTAAATCTGTATTTTTAGTGATAGTTGAACAAAATTCAATAATTGTTGGTAACATTGGTTTAAACATCTTTGGAGCCAAACCAACCAATTCAATCAAAGATTCCAATTCTGAAGTTAAAGAATCTTCTTTACCTTCATCCAAATATTTAGGTAATCCATTCAACAAACTTGGTAATAAAGGATTAAATAAACTCCACTGTTTCTTTGGAACTCTTTGGAAAAATGCAACAAATGCTTCTGTAGCAGCTATACTGACACTTTCATCAGGATCAGAAAATCCTGCATTGAAATATGGCAAAACTTGATCGACATGATTAACAATCAATGAAGGCTGAGCAGCAAACACTCTAAATGCAGAACCCCTAAAGCTGACATCACTAGATTTTGTAGCTTCAAACAAAGTTGGTAATAAATTATCCCAAGTTCCTGGTGGTGAGATATCAGATTTAGCAACCTCAGATATAGCATCAGCAAGTTTATGTCTAACCCCGGTTGATTGCTGGCCAACAAAACCATCATAGAGGAGAGTTCTAATTTTTGCACGGACTGGTTCTGATATGCTACCAATTAAACTTGCAGTCATACTTGTAGAATTATCTGGTGGCATCTTCAAAGCATATCTCCTAAATATAACAGCAGAGAAAGATCTCAACAAATCATTAGCACCAGAAGCTGCTTGTTCAGCAAAGAATAATAACAACATTTCAACCCCATTACTATTATACCAATCATTTTCTAAAGCTCTTTCAGCATTTGATCTTATATTGTTATCCGAGGACACTAACCCTTCTAATATTTGCAACAAAGTTGAATTGACATCAGGAGGAAGCACAGTCATTATGATTGTATTATTAATAAATGATTAAAAGGCGAATTAAAAATTATAAACCAGAAAAAAAGTATAAACGATAAAGGAATATAAAAAAAGCGCCGAAAAAATTAACGGCAAAAAAAAAATTAAAGTAAAATAAAATGTGAGTAAAGGTGAGTGCAAGGATAGGAAAAAAAATTAAGCTTAACAAAAGAAATAGAAAAAAAAATTAATCAGGAGGATGGCTTCGAATAGCAGAAATTAAAAAATAATACTAAGGGTTAATTCCTTCTTAAATTGGAGTGATTGATATTGTATTTGGCTATTGTTGAAAATTGGCAAAGCCTGAACAATAGTTATTATTTTCAAATAAATTATTTGTTCACATCTGAGAGAAAAAGCAGGAAAGAAAAAAAAAATAAAAATTTTTTTTCAGTAGAGGTCACATGTATAATGGGGTTCAAAAACCCTCATGTATAAGCACTGACGTTTTTTCAGTGGCATATAATGTGTCAAATGGAAGTTAATTCGAATATTACTTGAAAACAACTGAAAACTGATATATTCTATAAACAAAACTATATATATATTAGGAAATTAAAAGTAATAAAACAAGCCGCTAATTTTTCATCTCTGCCTTGTCAAGGTTATTCCAACTAATATACCCAACGACATTGTAAACAATGCGGCTGAGATCAAAATCTCTGGTTTCATTAACAATTCGTTTAAAGGAATTGAAGTTTCAGTTGAGTTTCCAGCAGGTCTATCAGGAATTTTCTTTCTTAATTCCCCAACTTCTTCAATCGCTTTTTCTGATTGTTTTCTGGTTAAACATAAACTAATTGCGGACCCTCTCTTGTTGGCGTAACTCATTTCAATACAAGATTTCAAATCATCTTGGGTGACAATTGAAATCATATCATCATCTTCATCCAAAAAACTTAATTCAATACAATTGGCATCAATTTGTAACTTCTCCTCTATCGCTGATTTCAAATGCAACAATAGATTCTTTGACTTAGGTAGCATAATCTTCACCTTGTGGACACGGTTATTATTATCCATATCTTTCAATTTGAAAACAAATGATTGCTTCTGAGCGCGAATTATCCCACTACTAACATCACCTCCACCTTTTCTTTCACTTGCGTACAGCACCATCGAATTAACTTCACTTTCTGGTGGGTTATAACAAGATATTGAATCATCAGGTGAAATTTCTGAAGGTAATGATGCATTGTCGTCGTAATCATAAGCAATCTGTCTTCTACTATCAAAGAAATCACTGCCAGCGCTGCCGTTAACCTTTCCGTTTGTCAATCTTAGTGACTGCTTATTGTTACTAGAACTAGCCTTCTTCTTTAAGTTTGAATTATGAATGCTGATAACACTGGACTTTGTTGGTGACCTAATTGGCGGAGGCCCAGCTGATCGGAAACTATAATCAGATTTCAATGTCTCTTCTTCCAAGCTTCTATCCATAGAACCCCAGAATCGATCCCATTTAGGATTACTATTTTCACTTGGTATGAATGAAGTGTCCATCATGAGATTGTCTTTGTCAATATTCCCAGTCATTCCTTTATGTAACTGCAACAATGCCATGTTAGTCAATTGTAAGACACTGACTATCCCAATTACATTATGCATTTCATCAGTAACTGGTAAATTCAAGAAATGACCTTTGTACATAACTTCCAATGCTTGGACAATGCCCATTGTCAGATCACCAAATTCTGGACTTGGAGTCATTATTCTAGTTATGGTAGTGAAATCTGGTTCATTATCCTGTGCTAACACTCTATAAACAATGTCCTTAGTTGTCAAAATCCCTACCACACTCTTGGTGCTGCTGGCTGTATCTCGGACTAAAACAGCAGTGGTATTATTTTTCTTCATTATATCGGCAGCACTTCTAATTGTATTGTTTGCATCAATAAACAATGTCTGGGGATGTCCTGGAATACTAAGCACATCTTGTAACGTTGGCGATTCCATTAAATTCAACAACTCTTCAAAATCTTCAAATTCCTCTCCCTCTGTTAACGCAAGGTTGTTCCGATATAAATTAGTGATATTATTTTTTGCCTTCAACACCATATCTTGCGCTTGGTAATACATTTCAGAATGTTTGTCAACATTATCATCATTGTGGCTCATTTTGGCAATATTCTCTTGAACGTCAACTAGAGCTTCATTCAATTTCTGTGATGTTTCATTCAATTTCCGAAGCCTGCTTAAGGTCTGGTTGAAACATTTTGTAATATCCAATAACCCAACAACTTCACCTGAATCATCAACAACTGGTAAATGTCGGATTTTATATTTGATCATCTTGTTCAATGCTGATGAAGCAGGTTCATCGGATCTAGCACATATTGGATTAGGAGTCATAATGTCTTTTGCCTTCAATAATTGAGGATGCAACCCTCTCGCAACAACTTTGAAAGCCAAGTCTTTTGCCGTAAAAATACCAATAATTTTGTTTCGGTCTTTAACTATAGCACAATTGTTTCTTTTGGTGGCCATAGATTTGGCTATGTTGTAGGTAGATTCAAATGGTGAACATATCAATGGTAGATCAGTGTTCCATGCCATTATTGGATTCTTAGTGACCGCTCCTCTAGATGGTGAGTCGCCACCCCCACGGACTAAGCTCATATTAATTACTTTTGATACTTTTTATTGCTCGCGTAGAGTATTATGTTGGGATCAAAATTTTGTTTATATTAATGTTTTGATAAAAAATTAAAGAAAAAAAAAAAAATAAAAGTTACTTAACGAGCGCGGATCGCGATCATGTGGTGGAATTGCCGTCCTTGACAGACGAACCTGAATAACTACCATTATAATATACCTTAATTGGAAGTGATTTGTTGTAAAGTGATCGATCAGTTTGAATAATACCACCCATTAATTTTGGTAAATAATGTGAAACTTCGGGGATAAACTGTTTGGTGAAAATTGGAACAATTAATAATGCTAAGAATAGCAGCATTATCAAAAAATAGGTAATCGAATATCTAATAACAATTCTGGTTCTTGATTTTCTTTTCTTTCTAGATATCGCAGGTAATAAAATCATAGTCGATGGTTTGAACCAGAATAGCATTATAGAATGCCATTTATCAATGTATGGAATCAATAGTATTGGGGTTTGAACAAAAAGGAGAAAATGGCCCAAGATGAAATCCATGGCAAATTGTGACGATTCAATAACTTTAACCAACAATTCTCGAAAGAATAATACCATTATGAAAGATCGAACTTTTGCCTTAATCCAGCTACCATCCCACCATGCTTTATTAATATCATTGACGCCTTCTTCTCGGCTAAGAAATATCACAATCATCATTTGGAGTAAAATCTTTTGAATAGCGGTCATACAGATTAATCCAATTAATGCCTCAGTGAAGTTCCAACTCTCTAAAAACCATAACAATTCCCAGTTTATAAGATGAACAATAACTGATAACCCGTGCGGAATTACTGCAATGTAAGTTGATGTTCTGTTATTGCAAAGGTTACAAATTGGCCCCACAATCAATGAAAATGGTAACATTATAAGTATGACTGCACAATTGAATGCGATTGGCAAAACAACAACTATTGCTAATCTCAAAATTGAATTTGTTGCTTCAACTTTGCCGTCTATATCGTTTTGACTGTTGATAAATGTATAAGCACAAAATATGAAAACCGCGTAAAATAACGGGCCCAAAATTTCACTGACAAATACATTGAGAAAACTCGGTCGTTTTACTGAATTACTTTTCTTATTCCCTGTCAATCTTGCGCGAGTTTCTCGAACAAATGTAATCCAAGCTCTGTCGTGGAACTTCGCGTTTCCTCTAGTTAACCAATGGAAATATGATTTATAATCGAGAAAGAAAGCAGTCCATGAAAATTGATGAGGGTTGAAAATGAATGGCGCAAGACAGAGGGATATCGTAGTAAGCCAAAACCAAAGCAACGCAGGTTGCCACATTGAAATTGATGCGAATAACAAACATAGAAAAATATAAGATCCCGTATAGATGGAAATAGTAGCAAACCTTGAATATAAATCACAAAATGGTACCCTGGTAGTGGAATATCCTCTACCGGTTGAAACGTACCGTGCCCCACCAAGTGCAATATTTGATGTTAAAGATGAAGAATACACTTGACAAACAAATACTTCAAACAATGGTGAAAGTGAGACGAAATGGAAAAATAACCTAGTGATTGCTTTCCAAATTCCACGTTCAATCAATTCTTGGAAAACTAAAGGAACAAATGCAATGAAGAAACAAATGAATATCGAAAACACATAAATCTTGACCCAATCTAATACAGGCTGAATGTTGTAACAACCATCAGGCAATAATGGATCAGTAATTGGGACGTCCTTGTCATAAATACACTTAATTGCTTCCTGATTTAATGATCCAAGATTCAACAACACCGTCATAAACACACTGAGTGATAGAATGATAAATATATTATTAACGTGGAATCCCGTGTGCGCGTAATAAAATGAAAGTAATCTATCCAACGGTAATTGTGTTCCTAGATAATAATGCTCTCTACTTAAAATTTGTTCACCCATACCAGCTCCAATTTTGGTGGTAAAATTTAAAATTGATCCAAACCCCAAGTCTCGACCTTTACCGCATTGAAAGTAATCACTATGTTTGATTCTGCCACCTCGACATACCGCAGTCATTCCAGCATAAATATCTTCATTCAAATGTAAACTCCTTTGGGCCTTTGAGATCCCACCTCTAGTTGTCATAAAGATTCCATTTAAAAAATCTGGGTGTCCATAATGAAGTTTCCCACCAATTATTGCCAACGTCCTGGCAAACAAAGTACCAAATGTTTGTTCCTTACCAGCAGCGACATCCCCTAAAACTCCGGAATTTTCAGAAAAAATATATTCCCTTGCACCAACAATAGCCACTGGGGAGCTATGTTCTGGGATATGATCGGGAACATAAGGAGTTGTGTCTAAATCATACTCTTCAAACTCAGCTAAAATAGATCGAATTTTAATGCATTCTTCCAAGTAATTATCTTGATTTGAATCAACCACTTGAATGTATTCCCCTCGATAAAAGATAAGTGCATGATTTTGATTGTCTGCTTTACCATCACCAAGAATTGGATTTCCCGAAAGTTGGACTCGATAAGTTGGAACGCGCTTTCCATTTTCAATAGGAGAATCACCGTCAATTAAACATGAATAATAAGTTGGGTCGGTTTCCGGGTTGTCAACAACTTTTTCTAAGTAGGCAATTTGTAATTGAGGAAATGATTTCAATAAAAACTCTGTGTTCTCAATATCTTCATTATCGAATTGTTCATAGCGTTGCATTGAGACAAGTAACCTGAATTTTCTAAATGCCATAGCTTCCATTTCTTGATCGATATCACCGGCATAACTTAACTCTTGAACTAAACCAGGGTTCTCAATTCTATAGAGCAATTTCAATGCTTTTCCATAATTCATAAAACCGGATATTGTTCTATACAAAGTTTGAGTTCTTAGAGAAGCCCAAATCCGCGTTCTCAATATGAACTCTGGAGTAGCACTCTTGTATCCAATCAATGAAAACGGAGTGTCCAACATTTTTCCCTTATAAGGATCTTTCATAAATTCAATTTCTGTACTAACCCGATTATAATATTGTTGATCATCAGTTGAAGATCTCATGGCTTCGGTTTGCCCAGCGACGATCTTGGAATCATTGACAAAACAATCCCATTCAATTGGGTGCAAAATTTTCAAATACTCCAAAAGAGAAATTCTAGAATTGGCATCAGCTTCCTTAATAATTTCTTTAATATTTAAAATAATTTTTTCTGAATAATGTGGTACTAGAACTGTAAAGGTTGGCATTGCTTCAACTGGGATTGGATCAGGGATTGAAGAAGCCAAGGATCTAGCAAAAAATGAAATTCTTCTCTCGGCTTCAGAATCAAAGACGAAATCACCACCAGTAATATCAAAGAAACCAGGAACTTTCAATGTCTGTTGACCTTCAATTTCCGAATCAACTTGTTGGTAGATTAGTTTATGTACTTGATCTAATTTGAGGATATGTTCTCGATACATTGAAATTACAATAGCATTCCAAACCTGTGACACTAGAATTTTAGGTTTATATTTAACCTCCATGTTAGCAGTTGCTAATATTCTAGAATATATCCTTGCAGGTATGGTATGATAATGACTATTCCAGGGACTAAGCATTGAAAACCCTGCCAAATAAGACTGTATGAAGGAAAATACACAATTGCAGACAATATACCAAAGATAGGTATCCAAAAAGAACAAAATCAAGTCAGTAATATATAGCAAAACAAGAACAATTATAGGTTGATTTTGACAAAGAAATTTTTTCATGTACATGTCACCAGTGCAACCAGTCATTCTCATAATTGATAAGTTTCTAATTGGATCTTTCAATGAAAGAGTTAAAAACAAATAAGATTCAATAAACTTGCAAGTGAATATTGTGATCCACAACAAATATGAAGATAATTGATCTCTAGATTCCAATTTTGGGAATGATGCTGTGAATTGCAAAGCAGCATTGTGTTTGCGTTTGTTTGATCTAAATTGAAATAGTTTACCCAATGGACAAGCAGCGAAATAACAAAATGTAGTCAATGAGAAAGTTAGTTGAAAAATTGATAACCCCAAAGCAGTCTTAGAATAAATATCCAATTGCTTGTAAATTAATACATATACGGAAGGAGCAAGATTGATTACTCCAATAAATAAAATTCCCAATAATCTTATCAACACTGCTTGAGAACCTGGCCATTTTCTTGGAACGAATAGACATTCCGATAAAACAGCAAAGAATTGAATAAGACAAGCAATAAACCCACCGAGTGAAACAGCAGAAATAGTAACTTGTGCCAACGGTTTATTGTCCTCTGTTTGAACATAGTTTCTCGTGTAAAAAGTAGGTGAGTTCACCGCATTGTAATACCAAAATGTAGACAAATGAATAATCCAAATTCGATTGAAATTGGTCAAAAGATGGATCCAGGTTCTTCTTTCTTTATAAGTTTTATAAAATGTTTTCTTCCAATCAACTTCTGAAATTTTCAGGTATCTTTGTTCCCTGGGAAGGCTAATCAAGTAAGTACCATCATTCAGAACAATTTTTTTCAATCCTTGAGGGTACCAAAACAATTGATTAACGTCATCATAGCCAATAATATCCTTATGGTCTTTGTTTCTTTTTAAATATACCCCATCAACTTTTTTATAGACTTGATCTCTAATAAATTTATACAATGGAGTGATAATTTTTTCAAGGTATGGTTCATTTGTTCCTACTCTGAATTTGTAATTATCATACGCAAGTTTAAAAATAAAGCACAACAATTCAGGAGTAAATCTAATCTGATTCGCTTCTCCCCAAAGCAACAAATAGAGTGCAATTTGCTCAACTTTGTCCTTGGCGGTTAACAATCCATTTTGAACTTTCCAACGGTACTGGATTCCTCTTTGAGAATTTGATTGGATTTCGTCACGAACAAACTTCTCCACTGATAATTTATCGCTTAATGACGTTCTCAATTTATAAATTTCCTCTTCTTCTTGGCCTTTGTATTGGTCTCCGAGTATCAAATCTTCAACTCCGTCAATATCAATGATTGCAGCAAAATACCATTTACGATAGTTGGCATGTTCTCCACCAATGTAAGCAGCGTGTAATGTCATTAGAGCGTCCTCGCAATTCAATCGACTCGATCTTGAGTCTAATTGCATCATGAAATGATCAAGCATATTCTCCATTGAACTCTGCTGGAAGCCAAAGTAGTTTTGCAATGAAATGAAAATTGATTTAATATCGGCGGTTGAGATTGGTGCGCCATTTTCGGCGCACCAGCATGGATACTTGGTGCCAAGGAATGATTTTATTGATTTAGCTGTTGAATAAGCTGTGGAATTAGCTGTTGACTTAGCTGTTGGAATATCCAATTGAGGTGATTTTCCTGTTTCAATTGGTTTGCTCATATTTGATGAAGTAAAGGAAGTGACGGCCACAGATGAGTTTTTCGGTTTTTATGCATGATGGCACAAATCTACAAGTACTAAATAAAGTAATAAGTATATATATATTAGAATATAAGTGAATATCTAAAAAAAATAAAAAAAATTTACATCTTTAATAATCTCAATTTAAAAGTGGCTTGTTGAATTTCTTGCTCTCCATCAGCAATAACTTTGTGAGCTGGGGAATCATCATAAGTAGTAATTTCACCACGACAAGTCTTTTCCAAGAAGTTGGAGTAATCCTTTATGACCTTTTCCAATCCAATTGGGTCATTAATTAATTGATATTGAACAATAACATCATCGGTAGCTTGTAATCCCCCTTTCTTACGTAATCTCTGAATACGGTTAACAACCTCTCTAGCAATACCTTCAGTTTTCAACTCATCATAAATGTTAACATCCAAAATGATTAAAACATCATTATCCGATCTGAATTCTTGACCTTTACTACTAAGAGATTCTGGTAATCCTCTGATAACATTCAAATCACCTTCAACCAATTTAATTCCTTCAATAGTGATTTCGCCTATATGTAAGTAATCTTGAACTTCATCGGATGATAAATTTGGTAAAGCATTCTTTACAATTTTAACATCTTTCTTTAATTTTTTACCCAAAGTTGGCCAATCAGCTACAGCACTATACAAGACACCATATTTCTTTTCATCTGAAGTGATGATTAATTCTCTAACATTCAATTCTTCAAGAATGTATTTTTCTAATGATTTGATATCTTCCAAATAAGCCTTGTCAGAGTGTAAGATAACTAAAGATTTCAATGGGGTCTTTAAAGAAATAGTTTTCTTATCACGGATATTTCTACCCAATTCAATAACTTTTTGCATACGACCAACTGCAATTTCAATTTTAAGATCAAATTTAGATTTATCAACTTCTGGATAACTCAAGAAATGAACTGATCTAATATCTTTAGTTAAAGTTATCAAGTATTCTTTAGAGAATAATGGAACTAAACTTTGATATATGTTATCAGCTAAAAATGGAGCAAATGGCGCCATTGCTCTAGATAAAGTCAATAAAGCATCGGTCAAAGTGTTCAAGGCTTTCAACCCATCTTCAACACCACTTTCACACTTCAATCTTCTTCTATTGAATCTAATGTACCAATTAGTCAAATCATCAATGAAATGTAATAATTTAGGAACAACAGTGTATAACCTGTATTCATTCATTTCTTGATGGACGTGTTCAATCAATGATTGTAATGAAGCCAAGATCCATCTATCCATAACATTATTGGAGCTCAGTTTTGGATCATATTGGAAATTGATACCTTGTTCTTTTTTCAATAGAGCAACTTGACCTTCCAAGAATTTGTACGCATTCAACCAAGGTAACAAAACCTTTGAAATAACTTCCTTAACACCTTGTTCTTCAAATCTTAAAGATTCACCTTTCAAGACAGGAGAATTGATCAAATAAAGTCTTAAAGCATCAGCACCATACTTATTCAAAACCAAGTTTGGATCAGGATAATTCTTTAATCTTTTAGACATTTTTTTACCATCAGAAGCCAAAACAATACCGTTAACAATAACATTCTTGTAAGGAGCAGTTTGGAACAAATGAGTACCCAAAACTGTTAAAGTATAAAACCAACCTCTAGTTTGATCTAAACCTTCGGCAATGAAATTAGCTGGGAATCTTTTGTTAAAAACATCTTGATTTTCAAATGGATAATGGTGAGAAGCATAAGGCATGGATCCAGATTCAAACCAACAATCGAAAACTTCCTCAATTCTACGTAAAGTCCCTTTGCCCTTTTGAGATGGGATAGTAATATCATCAATGGAATCTCTATGCAAATCGGTGATATCATCCCTACCTGACAATTTCTTCAATTGTTCAACTGATGAAATACAAACGACTTCTTCATAATCTTCACTAACCCATAATGGAATTGGGGTACCCCAATATCTACTTCTTGAAAAATTCCAATCTCTAGCGTTACCAATCCATGATAAGAAACGGTTCTTAACGGTTAATGGAACCCATAAAGTTCTTTCAACATTTGCCAACATGTCTGGAACATAATCCTTAACTTTAATAAACCAAGCTGGGATAGTTCTTTGAAGTAATGGAGTATCAGATCTCCAACAGAATGGATAGCTATGTCTAAGTTGAGCATTAACCAAAATGTTACCCTTGGCTGTCAAATCTTTGATGATTTTTTTGTCCGCATCTTTAACATAGACACCCTCATAATCAGGAACTTCACTGGTAAATCTACCCATATCATCAAGCGGACAAGGGATGGAGGTAGTTTCATCAATAATACCATGTTTCAAACAAGCAGCATTATCGTCTTCACCATGAGCGGGAGCCTGATGGACAATACCAGTACCACTTTCCGCACTAACATAATCAGCAGAAATAACTCTGAAAGCACGATCTTTAAATTCATTGTAAAAATAATTAAACAATGGTTTATATTTCAAACCAACCAAATCCTTACCCTTGAATTTTTCAATAACCTTCAATTTTTCTTTCTTTGGTTTTTTGTATAGCGTGGTCAATAAAGATTCTATTAAAATGAAATATTTATCCTTCCCTTCATCATAAATTTTAACATATTCAAGCTCTTCATTCACACAAAGTGATAAATTACTTGGTAAAGTCCATGGGGTAGTAGTCCAGGCAATCAACATAGTCTTGGGGTCATCCAATAATTCAAAACCCACAGTAATTGCTGGGTCTAAAACTTCCTTATAATTTTGTTGAGCTTCAAATGATGATAACGGAGTTGTTAAACCAGTAGAATATGGCATGACTCTAAAACCTCTATAAACTAAACCTTTTTTGAATAATTCAGAGAAAACCCACCAAAGCGATTCCATAAAAGTTGGATATAAAGTCTTATAATCATTATCAAAATCAATCCATCGACCTAATCTCCCAATGGTAGATCTCCATTCATCAGCATATCTCATAACAATGGCTCTGCATTCTTTGTTGTAATTGGCAATCCCCATTTTCATAACATCGTGCTTACCTGAAATCCCTAATTTCTTGTCAATTTCGTGTTCGACTGGAACACCATGAGTATCCCAACCAAATCTACGTTCAACGTGATGACCATTCATTGAATAGAATCTTGGGACCACATCTTTAATGGTAGATGCTAAGATATGACCATAGTGCGGAGCACCAGTTGCAAATGGTGGACCATCATAGAATGACCATTCAGGTTTATCTTCATTTAACTTATTGGAAGTGTGGAACGCATCAATTTCATTCCAAAAATTCAAGATTTTCTCTTCTTCCTTAGGAAACGAGAAGCCAGTACTTGGTTCTTCAGACATTGTTAATGACTTTATCTTTTTTGTTGAGAGACACAGCACGAAAAAAAAAATTATCGAAATTGAAAAATATGAAAATTTCAGGTACCCGGCTGTGACTCACTGTTATGCCGCCACCGCTTATTTACAGCTGCAAATCTACAGGTACTTATCTACAACAACAGATTAAGGGGATGACTAATATATATTTAAATGCAAATCAACTTCTATAATCACCATTGATAGTGACATATTCATGTGATAAATCACACGTCCAGAATTGAGCATCTTCACCTTTGCCAGTGCCAATATCCACCAAAATTTCCAAGTCTTCACTTTGCAAAATTTCACTTGCTCTTTCTTCATCAACGATTTCTGGTTCACCATTGACCAACAATTTCAATGGTTCAGAACCATCGCTTGGGACAAAACTCACTGAAGTTTTAGTTGGGTGAATGTCATCACCAGTACCTTGGGTATAGCCAATAGCACACAAGATTCTACCCCAATTGGCATCTTTTCCGTAGAGTGCTGTTTTAACAAGTGAAGAATTAGCAATACTAGAAGCGATTTTTTTAGCATTTTCATAACTTGAACAATCCTTCACATTAATTGTCACGAATTTAGTTGCCCCTTCACCGTCTCTAACCACCAATTGTGATAAAGTTTGTGCAAACCCAGTAATTTCATCTCTGAAAATTGGATATGATTCACTTTCCAAAGTAATTTCTTCACCACCACCTGCACCATTAGCTAAGGCAGCAATAGTGTCATTGGTGGACATGTCGCCATCGACAGAAATACAATTGAATGAACGATCAACCGAGTATTGTAAAATCGATTTTAAAGCTTGTGAAGAAATTGGTGCATCAGTAACAAAATATCCCAACAATGTAGCCATATTAGGACAAATCATCCCAGCTCCTTTAGATAACCCAGCGACTCTATATTCGATACCATTAACTTTGAAAGATTTTGAGATTAATTTTGGGAAAGTGTCGGTAGTCATAATCCCCGTAGCACATTTCAACCAATCATCGTGCGTGCTTCCAAGTTGGCCCACTAAATTTTCTAATCCGGCAGTAATCTTATTGACGGGGAGTAATTGACCAATGACACCAGTTGACATCATTAGCGTAGAAGATGTAGACTTGCCTATCAATGAGCCAACTTTTTCAACAATAGCTTGAGCATCTTTATAACCCTGATCACCAGTAACTGCGTTAGCACAACCACTGTTGACGACAATTGCATGAATGTTTTCACCTTTAGTTAGGTCCAAGATTTGCTTATCTAACACCACTGGGGCAGCTTTGAATTTATTTGTAGTGAAAACAGCAGCAGCATTGCATGGTTTTTTGGAGACAATCAATGACAAATCTAATGCATCAGTTTTCTTCACTCCACAATGAAGCGACCCGACTTCATACCCTTGAGGATAAATTCCAGAAGTTGGAACATATTTAGTCCACTTAGCAGTGGAATTGAATCGAATAAAGGTTTTAGTAATTGAAATTGCGCCCTTCATAGTTAAGGAATAAATATATCTTAAAGATTGGCAATTTGAGTGGAATTTTGACTCATATAGTGGAAGTCACGTTTTCAAGATTTTTTATATGCGGAATTTTTTACGAGCTGTAGGTTAGGTTATATTATTGTGACGTAAATAATGGACAAACCAACGAGGTCTAAGATCGCATTGAAAGGATCATCCAAAATTGTTTCTGATTATTTTGAATATAGTATCAATTCATTGCTTTTCCAGCGAGATATTTACCCAGCGGAAGATTTCCAAGTTGTTAAGAAATATGGGTTGAATATAATGTTAAGCATTGATGAAGATGTCAAGGCTTACATTAAACGAATCATGGGTCAGCTACATAAATGGGTTTATGGTGGGAAAATAACAAAATTAGTCGTGCCTATAATAAATAAAGAAGATGATGAAGTAG
This sequence comes from Saccharomycopsis sp. KB-2023a, assembly GCA_030450195.1. Classification (NCBI taxonomy): domain Eukaryota; kingdom Fungi; phylum Ascomycota; class Saccharomycetes; order Ascoideales; family Saccharomycopsidaceae; genus Saccharomycopsis; species Saccharomycopsis sp. KB-2023a. Next base: position 61,995 of record JASJSC010000019.1, on the reverse strand, counting down.
TTGAAAGATGGGAGTTTAATTTAGAAATTGTTGGAAACGACGCCGAGGGTGATTGCAAACAAAAGAGCAAAGAACAAATACAAAAAGAAATTCAAGCGATAATTAGACAAATAACCGCGTCAGTTACATTTTTACCGATATTAGAAGGCCCACATACGTTCAATGTTTTAGTATATACTGATCCAAATTCCCAAATTCCAACTCACTGGATAGATACGGGAGGCGATGGCAAAGAAATTGCTGGTAATGAATCTGTGAAATTTCGTAGTTTCAGCACGGGTAATCATAAAGTAGATACTTTGGTTAGTTATAAACTAAATGAATGATTGATTAATTGATTAATTATTGTGATTCCGTTATTACCTTAAATTCTTGGCGACACATTGGACATAATCCTTTGGATGATTCAGTGTTTAGCCATTTCACAATGCAATGAGTGTGGAAGTTATGATTACATTGACCAACAACCAAAGGACATCCATCACCAGGGTAAGAACAACCAGGGCAGGTACCATCAAATGAAACTCGACAAATCCCACATAAATCATCTTCGTGACCCACTACCCAATGCCAATACGACACGTTGTGCCAATTTTTAATGTTAACCTTCATTGTTGGTGGCGTTGGCTTTTGTTTTTATGTAGTTTTGTTTTTCAAAATTTTTTCGTGCGCGTCCGAACATAACACAAAATCAAGCTGTATACAAGATTAAAAGTCCCCTTCTGTGTTCATAGCAATTGGCTCATTATGATAAAAAGAAAGAATAATGAGAAACAGGCCAATTAGATTACTCTATTTGAGATATGGAAGAAAAAAAAGAAACTCCGCGACGGGGAATTGAACCCCGGTCCTCCACGCGACAAGCGGAAATTCTAGCCACTAAACTATCACGGATTATTTCTGATTTGAAAGTTTTTTTTTTTGCACATACAAGAATCTAAGATTACATAATCTGACTGTTTTTCTATCATGCGAGAAGTTAGTTTAAATTAGTTCTAGTAGGTGTTACGATGCCTATTGGGTCTCGAGAACAACGAGATCTAAATAGAATATATGGAAAAAAGTTTGACTTTTATGAGTTTTTGTTTCATGTTTACCAAAGAAGCAACTGGGTTAAGCATTAGCTGGGATTATTAGGCATAAGAGCTAAATGGAGCGGCTGAAACTAACTCAGCCCAAAATGTCATTTGTTGCTATCTGGCATGTATTTGGCAGCAGCAGAAGCAATAGTGGCATACTATGATAGTAATAATAGAAAACGTTTATTACCAGTTTCAGTTGGCTAAATTGAACGCACTAGTGATTTTTAGTGGGTTGATAAGCAGTTATTAAATCACTGGGTTACTGAACGGCTGAATGAAAGCGGCAAACGTCGCATCGCGGGTTTCATCGCGGGCTTTATCCCAGTTGCCTATGCGCAAATTGGAATGACACAGCATAACCTCAAAAGAATACGATATTATCCCACTTGATTAAATTTATTATTTTTTCTTTTCATAAAACTGAAAAATAAATGCTCGGTTTTCACTTTGTGGTAGACATATTTTCACCAGCAAAAATTCACGCTGTCCCAATTTGGTAGCAACAGACGATAGAGCAACCTTAAAATTTGAATTAGTACCCTTTTTTCATTGTTTTTAGGACTGAATGCATACTATAATTAAACGATTGGAATTAACATCATTTGTCAATGACTAATGAATCGCTTCTGAACAGCTAACACCTACTATATCGGGGATAAATGCTGGCAAACTTCATCCCTCCAATGTGTACCAAGTAATAGATAATATTGGTATTAATTTCACTTGGTTAGTTTTTTGCGAATATTATTATGCAGTCAATACATGGCTTTAACAAATGGCATATATATGATGCGGGGTACAAGAATAATTTATATTAACTGAATTTCAGGGGAAGAATATATTCTATATATACAATATTATTATATAAAAGGAATACCAAACACCGACAATTTTCTGACAGCAGTCATGGTTAAATAAACTATAAAACAAAAAGCAGTTGAGATGCAACAATAGGACAAGGATCTGTCTATCTGTACAGAACTCAATATTGTAGTGAGCTAGAGCTTAAACTTCGAGAAAGAACATTCGCAAATTTTGTGAATCCCAACCCATATGTGAAATGAAGGAGAAATATGATACAGTACCAATAAAGTAGTATAACCTGGCCAACACCTCTGCGATGTATTTACAGTTATAATTGTATAATTTTAAATATGCTTCCTGATTTTAAAACTAATGCAATTTTTCCATTTTATACCCATTAAATGTATTTAGCCTCACCTGATGATGAGCTGTAGTTCGAAAAAAAGAAGCAGCTTATTATTATTATTATTACTAAATAATGTATAACAATGAAAACGCATATGATTTTGGCTAAGTAAACGTTATGGAACTATAATAGTCTATAGTAGATATATATTGGTGCGTCTGCTCTCTATTGACTAAAGTTGATTCAAGTTATTACAATTTTTGTTGTTCTGCTAACTTGATACGAATTATCAGCACTCGTTTAATTGTTTAACTATGCGCTAATATCATGATTAAGATTATTGTGCAGCTTTAAGACACACACTAACATCAAGAAAGACACTCGTTAAAAAATATTAGCTGAATCTCTAACATTGAATCTATAACAATAATTATCATAATTCGTAATAGAACTAAGTGCTATAAAAAGAAGTATGGCTCTAACAATAGCAACCATCTTGGCCGATTAAATCCATTTGCTATTATCGTAATGATTCATGGGTCTATTTTACCTAAGTGTTCATTCCATGGGATCAGAGAGACTCTGGCGGTGTGCATTGTTGTCATGCAGGACAACCGACGGTAACATGCAAATGTAAATTAGTTTTAAGCAGGATCCCCGGTCCTAAATACTGATATCTATTTGTCCGCATCAAAATCTTAAAGTTATAAAACCCATTGATGTTGCCATTAGGTATATTGGTTTTGCTTGTTTTTTCTTTTCTTTCTTTTTTTTATTTTCCTTTTTTTTTTTTTTTGGTGCTCGTCTCTTCTTCCTTACCGTTCACATTTAATATAGACGTACCCCAATACCATACAAAAATGGCCTACAATAAAAATAACATTATTATACCGTTTGAAAGCATTGAGTTCAAGGAGAAAACTGCGGCTAACATATACACAGTAGGTACTCCTGTTGCTGAAGATTTCACATTAGATCCTAATCAATATTATCTCAGTGAAGAAACAAAAGATTTGAAAGTGAAAGAATTAGCTAAAAATTATGGGATTGAGCATAAGAAATTAATGAGAAAGATAGATTTATGTGTATTACCAGCGTTCGCTTTACTTTATTTCATTGCTTTTCTTAACCGAAGCACATTTGGTTTAGTTTATGTCGATGGGATATTAGCCGATTTAAATATAACTCCACTTCAATTATGTTCAGCTTATGCAGCATTTTTTGCACCACTTATAGTTTTCCAATATTTCTCAAATATAGTGTTACGATTAATCAAACCACATTTTTGGATAGCGTTCACAGTTTTCATTTATGGCGCTTTCAACTTAGGTTGTGGTTTTGTTAGGAATTATGCAGGATTAGTTGCTTGTCAGTTTTTCCATGGGGTCTTCCAATCTGGTTCAGAAACTGTGATATTTTACATGATGGCTCATTATTATGAGAGAGGTGAGGCTCAAAAGAGATTTTCAGGGTTATACTCAGTTACTTGCCTTGGTGGCATGGCTGCTAATTTAATAAGTTATGGAGTAAATATTCATCTTGCCGGGTATGCTGGTTTTGCTGCTTGGAATTGGATGTTTATCACCATCGGTGCTGCTACTATGTTTTCTTCATTCATCTTATTTTTCTCGATTCCTGATTTCCCTGAAGGTGCAAGATTCTTTAACGACAATGAGACTTTATTTTTAGTCAAGAAATTAGAGTTGTATGGTGGAAAATCTGGTTACCAAGTAAATTCAAATACCCTGGATATCCTTAAAGTTCTTAGAGATCCAATAATCTTGTTACCATCGTTAGCTGCTTTAGGACTCGGCTTTGTCAGTCACGGCTACTCTTTATATGAACCAATCATTTATAGAAGTCTCCTGAAATCATTGGAAGCAACTAACATGTTCTCAGTTTTCCCCTGGATGTTAGCATTTTTCTATTCTAACATTATTTCATTCATATCCGATAAAGTTAAATTGAGATTCCCATTTTTTTATTTTAACGCCTTCTTATCGATCCTTGGTGCACTTATCATTTTCTGTGATAAGCACATTGGCTCTGATCATTATAAATTCGTCGGGAATTTCTTCCTTGTTTGTGGGTCTTATTCGGCCATGCCGGTGTTAATCTGTTGGTCAAGTTTGAATGTTGGTGGTCATCTAAGAAAATCAATCATCACTTCACTACAATTAAGTATTCATGATTTTGGTGGGTTGATTTCTATCTTTGGTTTTTACAATAATAATAGATTGTTCCAACAAGCTTTCATCTGTGGATTCTGTTTAGTGATTTTTTCATTATTGTTGATTGGTTGTTACATAGTGGTACTTCACAGGGAGAATAAACTCAAAAGGTCCAATGATTATAAAGGGAGATTTGCACAACTCGATGAAAAACAGAAAACTTTAACGGGAGATAGAAATCCAAATTTTGATTATATGTACTAGATAAATCTTTTTTATGTCATTCTTTTTTATTTTTTGTTGTGCTTAATACAGTTCGTTTGGGAAGGTCTTATTTTAATTGTAAGAATGAAAATTTTTGAATTCGAAGGGGGATTGAGAGGATCATGCTGGCTGGGATTATTTTCGCGTTTATTAACAAAATCCCTTTCATGCATGGTGATGCCAATGAAAAAGCTTGGAAGGGTCGTGATCATCGCGTTATAAAGGTACATGCAATGATAAATTTCAAGATAAAATGGAGGTAAAGTCTCGATTGGAATTGAATTTTTCTTATATTTCTTAATTCATTGTTCGTTCCTTTATTTCTAACTATCATTCATTCTTTTTCACTTACTAGTCATTTGCTATGCAATTTCAATTATTTTTCTTACTTGCTGCTGGTGCTCATGCCATAACTACAGTCACTACTTCAGCCCCAACTTCGACAACCACCACTGAAACTCAAACGGATTATCCTGAAACTATCTATGTTAGTGCAAGTAACACAGGAACTGGCCCAGTGACAACTTCATACGTTACTGTCACTGCCACCACCGTTCAAAGTATCCCTGGGGTGACCACTACAACTGTGGGGGGTTCGATTTTTACATCAATTGTGCCAACTGGAAGTGCCGTTGCTACTCCTAACTTGGGGACGCTAGTTTCTCAAATTGGTGATGGCCAAATTCAAGCACCAATTCCAACCCAATCTGCTTCAACAACTTCAACCAACCCAAGCACCTCAACCAGTGTTTCTGTCTTCCTTGTCACCAGTTATGTCACCTCAGTCAAAGTTTCGACTTTGTGGATCACAGTTTCTGAATGTACGGCAACTCCAAGTTCCTCTTCAATTTTCACATTAAACAAGAACTTCAACTCCACATTTTCTTTCACCGAACCCAAAACCACTTCAGGGTCAACTAGTTTGCCAGTCACTACCACTACTTCTCCAACCACAACTCCAGCTACCTCTCCAAGCAGCATGATCGCTAGCACCACTGGCACAACAGGCACTGAGCCCACTGGTGGATCTGCTAAATTAATCGAATCCAACTTGATCTACGCTATCTTCTTATCTTTGTTCATCTTAAATCTATAACGTTTTTTAAGTATGTCGTATGCAGTATTCGGTATGTTATTGGGGTACCTTTATTTTGTCGGGGCGCACACACACACGTGTGTGCGTACAAAATTGGAATAAAACGTTTCATGAGTTTAAAAAAAAGAGCGGTTATAATTTGTAGATAAAGAAATAAATTTTCATTTTCATTTGTTGGACAATCACTTTGTTCAAAAAGTGGTCCAGTCATCGAAAATGGTGATCAAGCTTAGTATTCTGATGTTGGCTATAGGCGTCCTCGCCGCTTCATTCCCCGTGGTTCTCCTCGCGGTTGACGTTGCCATGGATCATTTAATCTACTGGTTGGAAATATCAAATGAAGTCTACTAAGAACAATTAAAAAGTTTTGCTAGTTTTGTATTATTGGGTAAAGGTTACGTATAGATTAGATTAGATTAGATTCTGGTTTTTTTATTTTTTTATTTACATGATATTTCATCAACTAATTTTAATGATTTTGTAATAAATTGTTGCAAGTCAGACTCACTCATTGGGGCTTCTTGATTAGTATTGACCAAGTTCACTTCAACTCTTCTTCCTCCTAACAATCCACCTTCAATTACAGCATACTGAACAATAATGTCCTCTGCTAATTTAACTTCCAAGTGTTTTCTATAGTTCAGGTTAACATAGCAATAATCAATCTCTTCGGTGGTTCCATTTTCTCTTTGGAAATTTATCTTGACGTTTTTGGAAATTCTCACCGGGGTTTTACCATTGAATGTGAATTTAGATTCTTGTAAAAATCGATATAAGTCTGGCTGATTAGAGAGAAATCCTGGTACACTATTATCCCTATTAACTAAGTAATCAAATGGATTGCTGCTAGACTGCAGAATGTCTTCATCTTTCTCGGTTGGCTCACCGGTTGATTCATTGGTTGACTCATCGTCTGCATCTGCGATCTTGCTGGTTATTGAATTCGAAATTTTCAAGTCACAAGATTTATCAGGTAATTGGACATAAACATTCGATTGTCTCTCTATGGCCATTAATTTAAGCGTATCAATTTCGGCAACGTCATTTTCATTCAATTCCATCCACATTTCTAGATGTGGATAGGTCTTATAATTATCAACTTGTGATTGTAATTTATCGTTCTCATTCTCTAAGTTTAAAAATGGATTAGGAACAAGCTTGCACTGACAGTAATAACTATAATTATCACGCACTTCATCATTTGCATCACCAAATTTATTAGCTAATGGTAATTTTAATACGGTTTCTTTAATGTTTGGTAAATTCGTATGGAAAATAAACGAATTTGGCTTATTTAATTCTTCAGTAATCAACTCATCATTCTTACTATTCACAAGCATTTGCCCTAAAGTTATTGAAACCATTGGTGGGTTCCATAAACTCTGTGGGTTACCTTTAATATTTGCAATTTCAAAATCATTTAATTCCTTGTGAATAACCTTTGTATCTATTATTGTTTCTTTGGATTCTATCTCCTTCTTTTGAGGTTCTCTCATTCTAAACCATTCATTGATTCTATAAACCCATGGTAGCGATCCATTATCCAAATATTTATAAAGCTTACCCTTTGCCAATTGGAAATAATTCTTAACATGTGTGTTCATATCCAAGTACCAAATAATTAATCTTTTAGCTCGATACAAATGGCTTTTATCAGAAGCATTTAAAATGTATAACTGATCCTTTGCATTTTCAAAATAAACATCAGTAATCTGTTGAATTTGTTTAATTGGTAACTTTGAATTATTGCTATTCTTCCCTGTAAATAATTCATCGATAGCTTGCAAATCTATATCTTGCCTTTTCAAATCAGCTAAATATCTATTCAAGCTAGCTTCAAACCATCTCATTCTTGATTCATTGGCTGTGACTAATAATTTCTTAGCTGACACTAACATTACTTTAATAGCATTACTGGTATAGTTAAACAATAATCTCCCACCATTAGCTAACAAGAAAAATAAAATCTTATCATTGACTTCAAATCTTCTAGTCTCCACAGGCTCCGAATTGTCGCTCCCCACTAAATCTAAATTGGTAGGTTCTCTCAAATTGCTGCTGCTAGTATTAACCTTTAACTGCCAAAGTTCTTGCATAATTGAATTGATAACCACCGGCTTCCTGCTAGAACGTCTCACACTGTTCTTCTTAATTGGATGGTTTCTAACATACTCATATAAATTTGCTCGGGTATAATCATTCTGAAGTCTTTTGCGAAGTGACTCATATGTCTCTATCGTTATCGAAGAATTTACAGGCTTCATCTCATCAATCGAGGTATATATTTGCTCTGGAGTCGCCTGTATTTTACCGCCGATAAATGACTCACTAAAAGGATCATTTAGAAGGTAATCATATTTCAACAATTCATTGTTTACTTCCTTTTTAATTGGCTTATTCTCTTTCTTGACTTTCGATTTCTTATTCTTTTTCCGGTTCTTAATGGGCTGTAAATATGGTTTCAAATGGTCAGGATATTGCTTTATCACTCCTGACTTTTTACCGGTAAGGATAACTATATTAGACTCAGGATTGTTGAGTTGAAATGAACTAACAGAAAACCCTCTGGTTAGTCTTGGGTATAGCCTAATCATTTTTAAATGGTAAGAGAGGATATTTTATGTAATGCACTAATTTCTTGAAAAAAAAAATTTTTTTATTAAACACCCGCCCCGGTGGATTACATGCAAACCAATCATATACTGAAACCGCATAGTAGAAAGCAAAATCAGACATCATGATACACTCACTGGTTTTACTCTTCAAAAATAAAATATCTTCCTCACGATTTTCAAAAATTTGAATTTCCTCTGTACCTGTTAAAGTGAGAGTTACATTCAATGAATAATCTTGCATTACCGATATTTGGTTGTTGCATTATATTTATCAACTAAGTTTGAATACTTCGGGGATTTCATGGTTCTTCTATCGCCTATTCCGTTATTCATCAAACCGCATCATTTTCACGTTAATAGAATGAAATGGTTGCCCCATAAGCAAGTCTAAAAATGTGCTAAACTTAAGGCAAAACAGAAAACAGAGGGGTCATAATTTTGTAATAATTTTGTAACACCTAGCAGTGGGTTTGTCTACAAAATCAGTTACCCAAAGTAATCTTTCTATTTCTATTTATTGTCCTAGGTATCTGCATAACCAAATTCAGGCTTATAGTCTTGGTGATGAATGACCGCTCGATTGAGTACTAGCTTCATTACCGTCTTGCCTATTAGTATTCCAAGTATTAGTTTTCCACCACGAGGGCATTAAACAGTTTGGTAAGACTGCCAGTCCGCAGCTCTTAACAGAAGACACCACGAAACTTTTTTTTGCTACTTGACCATTCATTCTAGGTAATGCCACATCTTCCACGACAATGATTCTTTCAGAAGAACCTCGAAACTTTTTTTACAGGTAACATATGTAAGATTTCTAAATATCGATCGCATCCCTTTTTTTGATAATATTGCCATTGATAATCTTCATAATAACGCAATCCAGCTAGATTATGCTCGCCATGGTCATCATCATTAATCGAAAAACATTTTTCCCATTTCCAGCCTAAATGGATCACCGTTTGCAGAAAACTTGAGAATCGCGTTCGAATTAAGTTCTTTAATATTTTCTTCTGGCCAGAGAGGTAGATACTGGGGTTCTAGAATTACTTCTGAAATTCCCGCCAGCATTTGCTGTGCTAAGCAAAGCAAGAGCAAGTCATTAGTGCTGATATGAAAGCATAATTATAATATGGGCTTTTCAAAATGATGATTAAATGGATTTAATAGAATGGATGAGGATGATGCAATATTGTATATATTGCAGCGGCCAATTCTACTGTAGGTAATTCATGCAGGGTGCAACAACATTTCTGCGGTAGATCCACCGGTGATGCCAAACGTTGGCCTATGGATAAGAATCGCTTAGTCCAAGCTATAAGGAGAATGAAACATTAGAAGACCGAGAATAGAATTATTATTGTCGACTTTCCGTGCCTACCAAATAAGTAAAAGATGATCATTAAATCCAATTTGCATGCAGGAATAAAGAAGTCAGCAAAGCAAAATGTTTTTATTATTTTAAATTGATAGCAATATTGAGCAGTTATTTTTCATCAATGAACTGATTCACCGAATGCAAGACGGCAGGCCACGATGAAAAGAATAAACAACTCCTTGCGGATAAACTGCATGATTTTATCCAGGTGCCCAAACAAAAGATGATGTCTTTTTTATTGTAATGCCTCTGCTTTTTCTACCTAGATGTTTTTATCACTTAATCAAGCTGAAGCGTAAAGATACTAAAGATAAAGAATACAACGGAGAGTGGACAGTGTCTAATTTACTGAGATTGGCATGCCAAATATAGACACCATTTCCAATAAAAATTCCCCAGTATTTAAGAATAATCCAGGTCCACCCGCAAACTTAGGAAACGCAACATTACATGTTCTATCAGCTTAGAGAAGACGATTTAAGGGAATAGTTTAAACTAAACATCACGGGGAGATTATAAAACTTCAACGCAGAGGAAGGCACTACAAGCGCAAGTAAATATTTCAACATAAGTCAAGCTTCAAATTAATATATTAAATGTTGTCTATATTACAAAAAACAAGCATAACAAAAACCAACTCTACTCCCATTCGAAAAACTTCTTTTGGCGACGTACTGTTACATTGTCATTAATTACCACAATTTCATTACCGTCCATTGCAATCCAAGGTCCATCTAAACTTTGGTAAAGATATGGATATTCATAAGTTGAATTTTTCTCTCTAATTTCGTCCAAGGTTCTTGAATGATGATGTATCAAATTTGGATTAATTGTAGATACCATGAAATCATTAGTCATTGATGTATTAAACCCTTCTTCATCTTCATCGTCATCATTGTTATTGTCTTGGACCGCATTTGAATTTTTGATTGATCTTAGTGCAATGAAGAATGATAATGGTGCATAATGTTGTTGAAAATCATATAAAATTCCAAAAGTTATGAATGGCAAAGGAATTAAAAACAATGCTAAAACAAATCCATTTTGTAATGCCAACAATCCAGCCATAGTTAATTGGAAAATCAATAGCCCCAATATAATTCTTCTAAACACCAAAGGCCATACTTTCCCAGTGGAATGACTAGGATGAACCATCGAATACATTAATTGATATTTATAAACATAATAACCAACAAGGAAATAAACTAAGCCACTGATTAAAATTTTCGTTGACATCACTGAATAAATGATTGTAATAATCAATATTAAAATAGGTTGTGGTAATGCTAGTCCAAAATTGAAAATTGGTGGTTTATATAAACTCTTAAATTCTCTTGGTGTAGTACATCGACTATAAAAAAATGGAAATTTAATCATGGTACCAATTAATAATAATTTAAATGGGAACATCCCAATCCCCTGGAAAATTATTAAATCAACATAAAATAATGATAAATCTTTCAAAGAAGTAGCCAATTGTTTTGCGATTTTTGTAGTATCACTTATAAAACTCCAATAATTGGATGCGGTCCCTGCTAAAGTGAAAACCAAAAATAAATTAACAAATAAATAAAAAAAATTTTTAGAAACCACCGAGATTTCTTGTTCACCGTGAGAAATAAAACCTTGCTTTGACGATAATAATACATAAAAAAATGGAGTAACCAGATTTAATAATGTGAAAATATATGTTGGCAATAACCCAGTGACGAAATTTTCCGCCGATTTATGATTTTGCAAAAATTTCCCCAATTCGGGCCAGAATTTAGAGATAGTTTTTATATTAAGCAATGTGGCCAAATACGAAACTGGGAAAATTAATGCAACACTAATTATGGAAATTATCACGGTGATGTAATATGATTTGGCTAATCTTTCTCGTCTTGATAAGCATACGTTATCCCAAATAATATCATGAGGTGCTGGTGCTAATTTTGTCGTCAAATAATTCGCATGAGGATCTAAAACTGCTTGAGCAACCATTTGTGCTGAAGCAACTGATTCCATAGTGATAAACGCTGTTGGCGTATTTGGATAATATCTTAATCTTGCCTGATCTATTTCCTGGTCAATAATATGTAATTGATTAGTTAGATATTCAATAGCATCAACTTGCACTCTATGGAATATACCAATAGTCATCTTTGGTCTAGTTAACCTATTATCAGTAAGATGTATTAACCCTTCACTTATAGTTGAAGTAGCATCATCAATGTTATGTAATCCATTGCTATACATTATTCTTCGATTTAAAAGTTCAGTTTCTTCATCGTCCTCATTTATTGTGTCGTCCAGAGTGACTCCATCTAATATGTTAGTCGGTTGCTGTTTATTCAATGCGAATATCCCATTGTCAATGCCGTCGAATGTGTAGCTCTTCTTAGTAATATCAAATGGTTGCAAGTATTCACTCCATTTTTTCTCTAACTTAACTAAAACTTTCTGACGTTGATTAATTAATCTATTCAATGGCTTCCATTCTTTGCATATAACTACCGCTTTGACTTTACCGATATTTAAATTTTCAATGTGTCCTGCCAATCTTTCTTCATTCCTTAAATCTGGTGGGATCCCCGATAGTCTAATAGTTCTATCGGTGACAGAGTTTTGATTGCCCAAATATTCCTGTCTTACCTTTAGGACTTTTCTAGTTTGAATGTACAATGACCAAACCGTTATAATTGTGAAAATATAAGTGAATGCCACATACATCCACAAGTAGCCTTCATATTGTTCAGGATCCGGGTCCTCTCTTTCATCGCCATCACCTTGATCATACCCACCAGTATAATGATATCTTATAGGAGAAATAATGAAAAACCCAAAAAAACCACACACTGTCAACAATTTTATTGCCATTTTGAAAAAACTTAAAAACACGAACGCGTCCAAACCAGCATGTTCTAAGATTTGCTTTTCATCGATCTTAAACACTTCAATGATCCAAGAAAATAATGATCTTTTCAAATGAGGTAAGCCTCTTCTTCGAGTAAGCCTGGCGCTATACGATTGAGGCCATCGATATCTCACGACGCAGAATATCAAGAAATTAATTATTCCCAACACTAGTGCAATCTTCAACTGGGTTCTTATCATTCTGGCACTGGGACGCTGAATATCTGGGATCTTTGGGTCCCCGTCAGACATAAACAATATTGTCTTGAAGTAATTTTTCAACATCTCAATAAGACTAATCAGATCTATTCCAACTGATGCCATCCTGAAATGCTACATATAGTATGAAACGTAATAATAAAATACAAGATATCTATTAAACTAAAAAACAAAAAAAAACAAAAAAAAAAAAATCCAACATCCACCCCCAGAATAGATAAAGGTTCACACGATCATATATAAAACAGCCATGTGATTTTCCTAGGCAGGACTAAAATGTTTTTTTTTTTTTTTTTTTTGTTGGCAAACTGGCAGACAGGCAGGCGCATGTGACCTTAACCGTCAAACGCAACCTTACCAAAAGGAACCATATTCTTGGCTTGTAAAACCAATCGATTGTTACCATCAGGTTTAATGCCACTAATCCCACCATCTTGTGGTTCTTTTAATAATACAGGCGTATCGTCTTGTTCATAACTAGTAGGATCAACAGTTTTTTCTCGTTCCAATTGATATTCTCTTTCTTTGGATTCAATTTTAACATTTCCACCAGCTCTAGTTTCCGAATTATCAGGATTATGTTGAAACCAAGAAATATCTTGAAAATCAATTTGCTTTGGGGTATGCCATGAAATCATTTCATTAACTTCTTTTTCAAAAAATGGAATTTTAATTTCTGGTTGACCAGGTTCGTTGCTTTTCTTACTAAATTTATCAATCATTGCCCCGCCATTATTCATCAGCCCAATATCCAATTTTCTCTCTTCTGGATCAAACTCAAAAAATTTAACCGTAACCAATTCATTGTCATCTTTCCAATTTAGGGCAACTTTTCTTCGTTTACGTTTCGTGGTCGATGTATCATTCTCACGTCGAAGAATACTTTTAATCCCATTTGAATCGACTTTAGCCGGGGAATCAACTTCTTCAATCTGTGGTGTTTTAGCCACTTCTTCAGGCTTGTCAGTAGGCGTACTTTTTGGTAAAAATCTTGCAAACCCCGTCGATGATTTCTCAGCATGAGTTGACACACTGTGAGTATGTGACAATTTTTTCTTGACTATTGGAGGTGGTGGAGTCTTCGCCACTTCAGGCTTCTTAACTTTGGCCCCGGCTTTAAATAATGAAGATTTAACCGAGGCACTTGCATTTGTTGGGGCTATTGGCTTTTTCAACAGTGGCCTTTCTGGATTGGTTTGCATAGCTGTTGTTGTTGATGATGATGCTGCTGTTGCTGTTGTGGCTGTGGTTGTTGTTGCTGTTGTGGTTGATGTAGTTGCCAACTTCTTCTGTTCAGCAACGATTTTCTTACTTGAATGAATCAATTCACTAGCAGCTTTACTAATTTCCTGATTTTCATATTCTTGTAATCTTTGCAAAGGAACAGTCATCTTATATGATTCCAATGATGAATACGGTAACCCCACTGATTTCAAGAATTCAATAGTTTCAAGCAATTTATCAAAATTTTTATTAGTCATATCAAATCTAATCCAATTTGAAATTCTATTGAACAATTTATTTTTTTTAGCAAATTTAATTTTAAAGTTAATAATATTTTTCCTCAATCCGATAAATGTAGAAAGTTCCTGAATTTGTTGTAAGCAAATATATCTCCAATCAGGAGATTTCCCCCAAGTTTCTTTTTCAAAACAAGTAATTAGTTGTGATAATCTATTCATCAATTTTTCTTGATCTTCACCGGTATTAAATTCTTTAATTGTCAGAATTAAAAATAACTTAAGTTCTGAAGTGCCAGTAGCAGAATTATTCAAATTCTTAGCCAAATATTCCAATTTTTCGGTAAAATATTCATCATCTTTCATTTTATCATCATTCAAAGAAAATTTAGGTCGCTCGTTATCAACTTTCTTTTTGAAATTAGTCGGAGCAAAAGCTCCTGTTGGGATTGAACTCGTTGACTTCATGCTACTCTTAATTGTTTTAGGTTTTAAACCGTTTACAAATGATGGTGTGAATTGAGGTAATCGTCCTTGGGATAGCTTCTTTTGTTCGACCAACTGATTATATTTTAAGATATCCTGTTGAACCTCAAGGTTGACCAGTGGTGGTAGCTTATTATTGAAAGATCTATTTTCATCATTTGGCTTTGGCTTTTTAAGCACTGTGGTTTCTTTTGTTTCTGGTGATCTTTTTTTTGATGCCTTTGCAATATCTTCGAAACTATCATCAATGGTAACGATTTCCACTTCTGGCTGAACCCCTTCAAGATTCACGACTTGTCTAAAATCAACCTTCTGAGACGGCTGGCCTTGTATTTGTATCTGCTGTTGCTGTGGCTGCTGCTGCTGCTGCTGCTGCTGTTGTGGTCGTTGCTGCTGTTGTGGCTGCTGGAAAGAATTTTCAACTAAGTCATTAAACAATAGTCCATGCAGGGAATCTATTAAATTTTGATTAAATTGATTATTGAAAGGAATGATATTTTGAAACTGATTGTATAATTGTTGGTTTGCTATACTGTTAGTAGAAATTTCAAAACAAACGGGTTCCCCCTCATTTTGTGATATATGAACACACTTACGATTAACAAATTGTTGGAACTGACCGTTGGGTATTTGACTCTGCTGGAAATGAGGTTGCTGAATCAACAACTCAGGCAGGAGGATATTTAGATTTTGAGGTGCCAGATATTGAGGTTGAAACTGTGGTTGATGGTGTGGTTGATGGTGGTGTTGTTGTTGCTGTTGCTGTGGATGATGTTGCTGATGATGGATTTGCTGTTGCTGTTGCTGTTGCTGTTGCTGTTGTGATTGCTGATGAATTTGTTGCTGTTGTTGTTGAAGATGGTATTGTGTCTGCATCTGCTGAAGAATCGCCTGTTGACCCAGTAGATTCTGTTGAACAAAATGAGGATCGATTGAAAAATTGTGGGAATTATTATCATTATTTTGATTGAAGTTGTCACCGAAAGGTGGATTACTTAAATATTGGTTACCATCCATGATGAGAATGCGAACTATATAATTAAAATTAAACTGGCGCTAAAAGTATACTATAAGTACAGATTACGTAAAACAATAACAATAACAAAAACAATAATCACCACACATGAAATAATAACAATATTATTATAGCACTAATAATAACACTAACACAAGAAAGTATAGTTCTAAATTAGATGGCAAATAAAAGAGTCTTCAATGATTTTTTGCTCTGAACCGAAAGAAAACAAAAAAAAAAAAAAAAAAAAAATTTCGCGATTGGAGAGAGAGAAAAGGCAACTAAAAAAGAAAGAAAGTAAAAAAAAAGGAAGAGAATGCGAAAAGAGGGTAAATTTGTGCCTCCCGTTTAGATGGTACTGACATGAGCCCTGTCGGTTAAGTAAGACACCCCCAATGGCGGCTTAAAACACCCCATGTTGTTTAAGTTACCCTTCCATTACACCCTCAAATTGGTTGCGATTTTGGGATGTGTGCGGTTTTTTTTTCTTTATTTTTTTCTTTAAGGACACTACAATCAAATCAAGTTTTAAAATAGAGTAAAATATCATATCATCTCTTTATAGTAGTTGTTTTATCATCATTTTTTTTGCAAGGTATTAGCTATTGAGTGATTGTTATTCTCCCTGGTTGGCAAATAATAATATAAAATATTAAAAATAAGAATAGAAAGAAGTATATTTCAAAGCTTAATTTGACACATTTGTTGTGATAAATAATATCAAGTACAAATCCATCGATTCATCATTCACATTTTATTGTTTAAATTTGTATTATATTCCTGTTTATGATCAGTTTCAGTTAATTGCATATAGTGAAAAATAAAAAAACACCTCCAAAAAACAGCATGTCAATAATAAAATCTAATCACGATCCCAATTCAAATACGATAGCTGATAATTTCTTTCAGTCGCTTAATAACGATGTCAACTTTGATGATACGGGAACTGCGCCATCATCATCAAGCACGGTTCCTGTGAAACTTGATATTAAAAGTGCTGATCAGATTATACGACCAAATAGAAAACGTTCAAATTCAAAGTCAAGACGACAACTAAATCCGATAACGCCATCGTTCAGCAGCAGCAGCACCGGTAGCAGCAGTAGCAATAATCATCAACAACAGCAACAACAGCAACAGCAGCAGCAACAACGCCTTCAGCAACAGCAAGCGTCCAATAACTTGGCTAGTCGCAGGTTAGATCGTTCACAGCTCCAATATAACGTCATACTTGTGTCACTAAATGGTACATTTGAAAAGAAATCTTTGATAATTCCTTATCATCCCGATGTATTAAAATTGGGCAGACCAGCAGGTACTAAGATTCAACCAAGTTCAAACAATGGATATTTTGACTCGCGAGTTTTATCAAGAAATCATGCTCAGTTGTTTGCTGATTATAATACTGGGAAATTATATTTGAAAGATTTGGGTTCATCAAATGGCACATTTGTTAATGATGAAAAAATTGCATCGGAGAAAGATTCTGAGCCAACTGAGATTAAAAAAGGAGATGTAATTGATTTAGGTTTTGACATTGAAAGTCATCAAAATCATCGGAAGATAAGCGCAAGGGTTGAAAATATAATGATACGGCCTATAGGGAGTAATTCAAAAAACTTTCAAACTAATATATTAAATAATAATCCTCCAACTAACAACAATTCATTAATTCAAATCGAAAGTGATGTTAAGAATTCAATTTTGGGAAATTCATTTGATGCTGCATTATTTGGAGATATTTTACCAAATTTTGAAGATAATTTATTGAATATTAAAAATGATTCAATGACTGGATTATCAATAAATTCAAATTTGACAACATCATCAAATTTAGATTTTCAAATTAAAACTTTAGTTAATGAAATTTATTTAACTAAAAATTCTATACTTAAACTAAAATCTGTTGAAATTTTTTTGAAAAAATATATTAAAAGTTTGAAAAAAATTGAAATTGAAAAAAATGAAATGAATAAAAATAAGGTTAAAGATTATGAGCAGCAATTGACTAAAAAATTTGAAAAGGAATTTAATGATAGTAAAGATGAATTTGAAAAAAAATTATTGAAATTAAATGAAGTTAATCAACATTTGAAGGAAGAAAATGAAATTTTGGTAGATTCAGTTCATGAAATTACTGGACAAAATGATGAATATTCAAATGAATTGAAACAATTGAAACAAACTAATGATGAATTAATTTCTGAAAGTAATTTAATTAAAAATGAATTAGAATCTAGAGATTTAGAGATTAATGATTGGAAGATTAAATTTACAGAGTTAAGTGCCGCCACCAAAATTGAAACCAAATTATATGAAAAATCCGTGCAAACTGACCATAAAAGATTTGCTAAGATTATTAATGATAATGATAGTGATTCATCAACGTTGAACGATGATGATTTACAACGAATGTCGAAATCTAAAAACATTGATTTCAATAAGATATTAGCTAATGAAAAATTATCTGATGATGAAGCATTACCATCACCAACAATAGATAAAAGAACATTTGAAGAGGTTACAGATTTAGGTAACGAAGGTGATGATGAAATGGATGGTAGATACGAAGAATTGATGAAAAAGTTTGAAGCTATAAAATTAGAAAATTTTAAAATTAAAGATCAGTTGTCGGTTAAAGATGAAAGGATAAATTCATTGCAAGATCAATTATCATGGGCTGAAAATGGTGAATCAATACTATCAAGGAGGTCATCAAATGCTTCAAATTCATCTCCATTAATTGGATTGTTTTCTCCAAGTTTACGGAAATTACGTCCTGTTAATCCAGAAATTCCTGAAAATTTATCGGAAATTGATGATGACATCGTTGATTCAAGGAAATTTGAAAAATCTAACGTTAGCGGAATGTTTTTAAGACCAGAAAATACTAGGACAAGTATTGTCACTGCGGTGGGCGTAGTGCTAGTTGGCATTATGATATCTAAATTTGGTAGTTAGAAGATGTAATATAAATATTCACCAAAATCTGCGTAGGCCGTGCATAAAATTTTTTTCTCTGTAATGGCACAATTAATTTCCTTGCTAGACTGCGACTATGTCAATCCCAAGATATCAGTGAGACGTGACAATGAATCTGGGATGGGAATATATTATAATGGCGATGTCAATGACGGGGAATTATTGATAAGAATAAATAAATGTCATTTAATCAATTACGTGACGATTCTCAAATCGATTGGAACTGAAGATTCGAAAGTGCCGAGATCAAATAGTACGATCTATGCTGATCTTAACAGAGAGTATATCATGAATCTTAGTTCGTTTCAGCTTCTATCGATGTTCTTGGTTATTGAAATGCTTGATGAGTCCAGCCCCTGGCAACCATTTCTAACCCAATTGCCTACGCTAGAATCGTTCAATATCCCACTCAAATGGAAAATGCTCTCGATTCACATGAATGATTTGGAATTATTGCCAGCATCGACGAAGTCCCATATAGCAAAACAAGAGAAGCAATTTTTAGAGGATTTCCAAATAGTCAATGACCTAATTAGGTTGGATAAGAATGATTTTCTTTGGGCATGGTTATGTATCAATTCTCGATGTTTGTATTTCGAGTTACCTTCGTCATTGGCCAAGCTGAGCGCTGACAATTTCACGTTGTGTCCATTGGTTGATTTCATTAACCATTCAAATGAACCAACTAGTGAAGTTAAACTAGATGAGGGATTCAGCGTTTATCAAGTGGGTACTGCCTCTGGCCAAGTGTTGTTTAATTACGGCGCCCATAATAATGAATCTTTACTTTGCGAGTATGGGTTTGTTATGGAGGATAATCGGTGGGATAGCGTTGATATCACCGACAAGATATTGCTAACCGGAGAAGAGCGATCGTTTTTGGAAGAGTTTGGCTACCTTGGAGATTACACGTTAGGTGAAGAGATTAGTTTTAGAACCACTGTTGCACTTGTTACAATAACCGATAAGAAAACGGCCTTGAAATTAATTAATGGCGAAATTGATGAAGATGAAATTGACATATCCAGGCCTTTGAGGGAAATCCTACAAGAAGTTAAAAATGATCTCAAACAGACAAATAACAATATGGTATCTAAATTCTTTATGGAACAACTAAAAATTATAAATACTTGGTTAACTTTGACCAGCAAATGAATCATACCAAGTCTTCTTTTCATTACGATTAGCAAAACTAAACTTGTACAAGATTCTTCCATCAAAGTTATAAACATTAATTGAATTATGATCAGAATTAGAATACTCAAATTTGATATAGTCTAATTGTAACGGGTCTTCAACAATGTGTAATGAAACTTTATCTTCTTTGAAAAGTTTGCAGATTATTAACCAATTACTAAATAAAATTATTAATCTCCTCTTTTTGTAGATTTTATTCCCACCTTCATTAACTTTAATGAATATTTCATCGAATTTTATTAGCTTTCGAGAACAGCTATTTAAAAACAATTTTTTCATTTCCATATCAATCTCCCAATTAAACAATTTACAAAGCTTATTAAATTTTTCCAACTGGTATTTGGAATCAACAGTTTCAAGTAAATTTGTTAGTTTCGACTTAATTTCCTCTATTTTAGAAACTTCAATTTTAGAATCAATTGACCAATTTGTATTGTTTATAATTATTTGAAATTGATTGATTAGCCAAGTTAAATTTCTCCAAAAAATTTCCAAAAACTCTTTAATGTAATTACAATCAAATAATACCAAAAAATTATTATTTTGCTTCAATTTTTCAAGTTCAAAAAACCAATAACTTTCAACCAATCTAGAAACGTACTCAAGGTATATGAAATTACATTCATCCAACCAATTATTATAAATTTCAATGATGTCATATAAATTAAGATTATCTAATTTAATCATTGGAGTCAATAAATAATTCTCATGGAACCTGATCAATGGGTTAAGACATCCAAATGTATGTCTATAGATTTCATCCTTATTATAAGGGTAAATCATAATTTCATTAATTTCATTACTTAAAAATTTGAAGCCAAGAGTTCGATGGAATTTCTTAGATTCACTGATTATACCTTGTTGATTTTGAATTAACTGACATAATAATTCTTGCCTTTTATCAGCAAACTGATAAGCGTTCGACAAACTAGATTCGAAGTTAATTTCATTAAGCTTTGGTTCATTCTCGTCTTCTTCATCCTCCTCCTCTTCCTCTTCTTCCTCTTCTTCTTCAATGGCCCCTTCCAACTGGACAACTAACTGATGCCCCACTGGTTCAAATGGGTGCTCCAAGACTAAAGTGATCGATGAAACTGAATCTGTCAAGTAGACATTCTCACCGAAAATTATTTGTTTATGAGCAATATATTTTGGCTTGTCACTACCACCATCAAGCTTGAAAATTTCGACACAATTATTGCTAACTGCGTACAAATAATTATTTTTAATTGCAATATTTTCCACATTGATGTTGAAATATGTAACATCATACCGCGACATCACTTCATCATACAAATTAACAAATATCGCAAAATTTTCAAATATCAATATTAGCTCATCACCAAATGGCAAGATTTTAACTGGTTCACTTTTCCCAATTTGTTGTTGAATCTTCTGAACAAACGTTCGTTGAGAGGAGAAGTTTGGGATTATTTGTAACTTCTGGGGGATAGCAGTCTCTTGTAAATTAACTTTATAAAACCCAGTGTCAGCAGTCAAATAAATTAAATCATAATCAATCAACAACACTTCATAACAGTCAATCAGGAATTCAAAAGTTCGTATCATTTCGAATTCATTTTTGCTGTTCAACTTCAATATTTTAAAATTTGAATTACCTTCATTGGTCTCAACTCCATTTTTCTTAATAGATAGCAAGTATCTATAAATTAAATATAATTCTCCGTTAATTCTTGCAAGTTTGAAAAAATATACTTTTTCATTACTAATATCATGACCAACTAAATGATAATTAGTATCAACTATGTTCTTAATAATGTTATTGAAATCAAATTGAACAATTTGATCCCCAGTAAATACAATCAATTTTGATCCCGATTCAATAAATTCAATTTGTTTGACGTTTTTGATTCCTGAAAGTTTCTTCCAATTCAATCCAGTTCGATTGATATCATCGATAAATAATCCATTATTAGTACCAATCAAATGGTAAATTTGATTATTATAACTAATAATCAATGAACTTAAAACGTTACCATCGATTCTATTTGAGGTCTTGATACTTTTATCCAAATTCTCTAGAGCGTGCAAGATCGCAGTGTTTTCATAATTTTTAGTAAATTTCTTGTGAACACTGTTTGAATCCACAATGAAATTTGTAGATATAGGACTTAATTTAACTGGATCAATTCGGCTAGTTAAATAATTAACCCTAGTTTCATTGATTAATTTGATCCAATTATCTTTCAAATTACGATTGAAAAATTTCAAGTTATATTTCAAGTCTTTGCCATAATGCGTGATAATAAATTCGTTGTTATTGCAGTCCAAAATTTCAAGAAATTCTATCGGTAGAGGCGATTCCTTAAGAATAAATTGTTTCAAATAAATGTCTAATTTACATAAAATTAAGCAATTATTAAACAAGATCAAATAATCAATTTCATTGGAATTATTAATCTTATTATGATTAATAATTTGTAAATTCTTCCACTTAAATTCAAAATTCCCAGTAATTTCACAATCCCAAAAAAATTTCGATAAAAAATTTCGAAATTCAACAATATTATAATGATTATAACACTGTTGTGAAAAAGTCTGCAAACAATTTATCGTGATGGAAATTTTTTTATAATCACTTGATGATTTTGAAGGGTAAACTTTTATCAATTTTTCAAAGATTTTCAAGTAGTTTTTCAAATTAACAATCAAATAATTAGAAATTAAATTTTTGTAATCAAATTTGGAATTATTATTTAACCAATTCAAAAAAATATTCGATTTATAGTCTTTAAAATTCTCCATGTCTAACCAAAATTTCGTTATAATAAGTTGATTAATGTAGATTTGATAATTATCAATGATTTTAAATAGCCAAGTATTGAAAATCATACAAATCGTGTTAATATCAAATAATTTTAGAGATTTATCAACCTTATTTTTATTGAGCTCGTCGAGCAATGGTTTATACAAATATTGTTCACAAATCTGTTCAGTTTTTTCAAGGATATTAAAATATCCAAAAAATTCATCGTAA
Organism: Saccharomycopsis sp. KB-2023a; assembly: GCA_030450195.1. Lineage (NCBI taxonomy): Eukaryota > Fungi > Ascomycota > Saccharomycetes > Ascoideales > Saccharomycopsidaceae > Saccharomycopsis > Saccharomycopsis sp. KB-2023a. Next base: position 38,990 of record JASJSC010000019.1, on the reverse strand, counting down.
ACTTCGGCTTTAGTTTCTGGAAAAACTATTGATTCCGATTGTGAATACAAGAAATCATATCCTATAGTGTCCCATATATCTTTACTATCTAACTTCAAATTTAATTGTTGATATCTAATTAATTGATACACTAATTCCTGTCGTTGTAATGATTTATTACTGAGATTCCCATAAATTTCCGGGGTCAAACTGAGATATTCTATCCAAGACGTTGCATGTTTGATATCATATTTTGAGGTTGGATTGATTTGGAAATTTACATGATTTAATTTTTTATTGTTTACAATGGAGAAAAGGAGTCCATCAAAAGTCGCACTGGTCTCCTCGATTGCCGGACTATTCACCGGCGAATTTTGAATTGAACTAGGTGAAGCACGTCGTCTTTGACTAAAAGTCTTTGATCTCGAGAGTGGTTCATTGAGGGATAGTTTTTGGAAATTTTCAGCTGGTTTATAATAATGAGGTTGCTGAAGTTTTGGTTTGGATGGTAAGGTTCGAGTTCGTTTGATATCAGTTTCAGGCAATTGGGGGAAGTTGCTAAATACTGGTCGATGATTCTTTTTCACTGAGTTCGATCTTGATCGATTTTGTAATGTAAAATCGTTTTGATTCAATATTATATCGTGGTTCATTGTTGGTTAAAGGAGAAGATTATTTTTTGGGGAATTTGTTTGTTTTAAATACGCGGCCGATCGCGAGGGTCCTTGGCGTGCTTAGACCCCCCAAGTTTAGAAACGGCATGCATCACGCGTACGCGAATATTGGAATATCCCATTCCTTGATTATTTCAAGCCAATTAATTTCATCATTAATCCTTCTTAATCTCCAAGTTTCATAAATTAATTGAGTTGCTTGCCAATTTGGAATTGTTGGTCGATAATATTCAATTAATTTTTTAAATTCCGGTTGAAGAGTGTCGTGTGAGCATACCGATGCCATGAAAATTGGGAAAAATAATGGCCTAAAATCGTGTGATTTTAAATATTGGCAATGATCAAGAATTTTCTCAACGTGAGGTTTGAAAAAATTAGTTGGGAGTTCTTTAACAACATTGAAATAATAAATTATTAATGAATAATAAAATGCCATGACGTTGTGATAAATTAGGTCATCAGGGTGAGACCATTCAAGTTTCCAATTGCTGAGATTATTTTCAACCATGATCATTAATTTGGATAAGTCGACTGTGATGCCATTTTCAATGAAATAATATTGATGGTTGGCTAGGTTAGTGATTTGTTGAAATAATTTGATCAACGAGAAGGGGATGCCTAAAGATAATTCAATGATGAAATCGGGGTCTAAACTGTCTAAATTGATTGGTTTAATCTCTTGAATGACTAGGTTAACTTTCAGAGCATTTTTATTATTGAAAGTTATTTCAAAACTTGGAGTTTCTTCATTGTGTTTCAATATTTCAATCAGTGGCTTCTCGTATTGTTCTTCTTGAATATCTAATAATTTAACCAGTTGATTTGTAGATTGGAAAAAAATTTGAAGAATTTTAAATATCTTAATTAAATAATAATGCCTCTCAGAATGACTAACTGCTTTTTTATCGAAAAAATTATCATAGAATTGTTGATTGTAGTCGGTGTATGTTTCAACAATTTCATTACCAATGGTGAAATATCGATTAAGATTATGATTCAATCCCATAATATTATCAAAATGGATGTTAATAATTATGAAAATTAAATCCTTTGGAAATATTGACATTGCTTGATTATAAAGTTTGCTAGAAGTTTCGTAATCACCTAGATGGAAACTTGAAAATGCCATTATTGAATAAACTATTGGCTTATTGGTATCGTCTATCAAATATTCATTGACTATTTGACATAAATCATTGTCCCATAACAATCGCCAATAATTGTTTTGAAAATGGAAGAATTTGTCTATCAATGTTAAGAAGTGGGAAAGTAATTCTTTTTCATTTGGCGCTACTTCTGTAGGAGTGTAATGAACACTGTCATCAAACATCGCAGCCACCAAGTTATCAGTTTGCTGATTTTTATATTGCAATGTCCTTTTACAACAATCAATCAATGAAACATCTAACCATTTTTTAATTGGTAATGGTGAATATTGATAATTTGATTTATTAATGTAACGCCCGTCAAAATCCACATATTTATTATTCAGAACGAGAAATTTCAAATTTGAATCAATCAAATTATTCTTAGCTAGAAACACTGAAAACGGCCCTTTCACGCAATCCTGTTTACCTTCTAAATAACCGATATCTTCATCAATTTCATCATAAGTGGTATATGGACTAAAATTTGAAAATTCAATAACCGAGCGGTTCGAGCTCGTTTTCAATTGATGGCCATTGATAGAATACCAAGTTAACCGTATATCATAACCACAATCAAGATTCAATCGCTGGCAATTTGAACATTTCGGTTTACCTAGATCACACTTAGTCTTTCTAATTCGACAAGTCCAGCAGCCGTGGAACGACCTCTTCGTCATCGCTTAATGCGGGAAGAAAATAAATTTTACTTTTTCTTACAGATTTTAACAAAAGCGTAGATTAAGTAAGACACACACACTAAAAATACAAAGAAGTTTACATTAAGTAAGCAGCAACACCAGCCAATACGAAAGCACCACCAACTGATAATTTACCAGCATCATTTGCATGGGAAGAGCTTGAGGTTTGAGAAGCGGTGGTGGAAGCTGGAGAGGTGGCCTTCGCGATGGGGGAGTTAGATGCGGTAGCTGACTCAGAAGAAGATGATAATGAGTGTGAGCTTGCACTGCTTCCACTTGCACTTTCACTTGAACTTGGATCTAAACTTGAACTTCCGCTTCCAGTTCCGCTTCCACTTCCGCTTCCACTTCCGCCTGAGCTTGAGCTGGCACTGGAGCTGATGGTTGCGCTGCTGACTGTTACCGTTGTTGTGTAAACTGTAGTATAAGAAGTGGCTACTGAGGTGCTTGTAATAGTCAACACTTCAGAAGCAATAGATGCTGAAATAAACGAGAGCAACAATAACTTCATAACGACGGACTTGTATAAGAATAAACAAATAGCAGAAAAAACCACAACTTGATGCGAAATAATTAGCTTTTATTGGTAATTGTATATTTTTTTTTATTTTTTTTTTTTTGTATCTTGGATGTTTTTCCAATTAGGAAATCCACGATGCACTCCTATGCGCCTTCCCCATCCTGGAAAAATGCTAGTCCAAAATAGTCAATCGAAAACAATCCCCCAGAATAATACGGTTATTGTCATGTTGGTGGTTGGATTAACTGGTTCAATTTCAACTGGAAAGTCGACGGTATCAAAGAGATTCAAAGAGACTTACCATGTCCCTATTGTTGATGCTGATTTGATTGCAAGACAAGTGGTTGCTAAAGGCACCAGAGGGTATCAAGAAATTGTGGATTATTTCTCGCAATTTACGGATAACTTACTATTAGAAAATCAAGAACTAAATAGACAAGAATTAGGTAGAATAGTGTTTGGTAATAGCCTACATTTGAAGAAATTAAATTCAATAGTCCATCCGAAAGTTGGAATGGCTGTTGCTAAACAGATTGGGTATCATTATATCAAAGGAGAAGCGTTGGTCATTCTTGATGTTCCATTATTGTTTGAAAGTAATTATCATTACATCTGTGGGATAGTAATTAATATAACTTGTGAAGAATCTATTCAGCTAGATCGGTTACTTAAGCGAAATCCTGAATTAACTAGAACTCAAGCACTTGAAAGAATTCGTAGTCAAATGGCTCAGGATAAGAAATCAAAATTCTCTGATATAGTAATTGATAACAGCCGAGATTTGGATTATTTATATAAGCAAATCGATGACACCTATCAACGGATAAAACCTTCGAAATGGTGGACTTGGTTACAATTAGTTGTCGGTATTCCAATGGCAGTTGCTTGCTGCTTCTACAATTACTTCAAGTATCGCAAATTTACCAAATCGGAATAGCCCCGACAGTAGCCTAAATAGTCTACATATATTAAATAAATACCTGCGTTTTTCTCGATTCTTTCTTTCAGTAATCATCAATGAACATTCTCGTTAACAGGGATAACTTCCCATTCACTGGTGAAAAATGGGATCATTTTGATGCCAACATTGTATTCGATACTAACAAAAATTTCCAAGAATTTTGTTCAAATTTAGATAAATATAAGGACATAGAAATCATCGCTGGGGTTAAAAATGACTATAACTTGGATGCCGCAGTGTTCGATAAATTACCAAAGTTGAAAGCGGTTTGCTTTAGTTCTGCTGGCTACAATCAAATTGATTTCAAAGAAGCAACTGCTAGAAAAATTCAAATTTCAAGGGTTTACGATTTGGATACTTCAACTGCTGATACTAATCTTTTCTTGTTGTTAGGTGCAATGAGATTTTATCAAGTTGGTATTAAAGATTTGGTTATTAACAGAGAATTCAGAAACCCCGAACAAATTGGAGTTGCACCAAATGGTAAAACTCTTGGAATTATTGGACTTGGAGCTATTGGAAGACAAGTTGCTTCACGAGCCAAACCATTGGGGTTTGAAAAAATTATCTATTATAATAGAAATCCCGTTCCAAATGAAAAAGAGTTAGGGGTTAGCTATGTTCCTTTGGATAAGTTGATCGAAGAATCAGACGTTATCGATTTAAATTGTGCTTTAACTAAAGAAACCTTCCACTTAATTAATGAGGACCGAATTAAAAAGATGAAAGATGGAGTTATCATTGTTAACACTGCTAGAGGTGATGTCATTGATGAAACTGCTCTTATTAAATATTTGAAAAATGGTAAAATTCTTTCCGCTGGATTGGATGTTTTTCATAATGAACCAGATATTAATTACGAATTAGTTGATTTACCAAATGTCATTGCTTTACCTCATTTGGGTAGTTATTCAAAGGCTACCAGAGTCAATGCTCAATTGACAGTTTTCAAAAACGTAGAAAATTTCATTAAAAATGGTAAGCTTATCTCCTATATTGGGGAGCAAGAGCACTTTAAATAAACGTACACCCCCGGTTATATTTTTCCGTTACGATGTAGCACTTGAAAATTTTTTCTTCTTCGATAAATATGTCAAACTTCATCAAGGACGGTTGGTTTTATGAACTTTCCCCCAGCTTCCCAGGTCAAGGATTTGGTTTAAAAGTGGAAGAAGTTTTATTTTTTGAAAAATCTCAATTTCAAGAAATTTTAGTGTTCAAATCCGCGACTTATGGTAATGTCCTCGTATTAGATGGGATCATTCAATGTACTGAAAGAGATGAATTTTCATATCAAGAGACAATGGCTCACATTCCATTATTTACTCACCCATCCCCTGAAAAAGTATTAATTATAGGTGGAGGTGATGGTGGAGTTTTACGTGAAGTGTTGAAGCACGACCTAGAAGAAGTAACCCTTGTTGAAATTGACGAATATGTGATCAATTTGAGTAAAAAATATTTCAAGCAAATGGCAGTCGCATTTGATAATCCAAAAGTTAAAATTGTCTTAAATGATGGATTCAAATATTTACAAGAAAATAAAAATCAATTTGATGTTATTATAACCGATTCATCAGATCCTGAAGGTCCCGCAGAAAATTTTTTCCAAGAAAATTATTTTAAATTATTAAATGAGTCTTTAAGGGAAACTGGGATTATAATTTGTCAATCTTCAGAAAATATTTGGCTTAATTTACTGAAAATTAGATTACTTTGTCAAAGTTATCAAAAAATTTTCCCAACTGTAAATTATTGTTATGCTTGTACCCCCTCTTATACTTCAGGTCAATTAGGTTTAATTGTATGTTCAAATCAGAAAATTGATGTTACCAAGCCTTTAAGAACTCTACCTAGTAATTTATTTAAATATTATAATCCTCAATTACATTCTGCATCGTTTGTCTTGCCAAATTGGGCAAAAGAATATTTGAATATATAAGTAAATGGATATGCAATAATACTTAAGCTATTCGTAGACTTCCAATCCTGTCATAAATGGAATCTTTAGACTCACCCAAGTAGCTTGCGTTACGGCTCTCGAAGCCTGTAAGAAGAAATCCCAGGTCAATGCTCTTAGAAACCGATCCTAACAATAGCTAAATGAATCTTGGGTATATCCAGTGAGAGAAAGAAAGAATTATAAATCAGGCAATTGGGATCATAAAATCCACTTAAATCCGTCTTCATTTGACTGGCCATAGACATTTCCACGGAATTAACACCATTTAAAGTTGACCAAGTGACAGAAGGAAAAAAGATTTTTTGGTAATTTTTGATGAGATCACGTGCCAATAGTAGTTTTCATTGCAATTTTTTACATGGAACGCGGAACAACAACAACGGCAGCCCCTTACATTCAGCCCGTATTTATGCAAAACTTGCATCAATCAAATTAATTAAGAAACTTCAATCAAATAAATAAATAAAACATAGTTTATGGTAAATTAAGGCTTCCCTTCGACGGAACCAGATCTCTCATTGTGAACTTGAAGTTCGGAAATCTTTTCTTCGATATTAGAATCACCACCCAATTGACTCAAATCATATCCTGTAGATTCCAAGTACTCTAAGAAAGCCTTGTCTTCATTGATCATAGCAGTAGGGCTGACATCAGGCAATAAGAACAATCCAAGAATAGCTGCAAATATAGCGAGACTAGCACCAATATAGTAAGGAACTTGATTACCTTTAGCTTTAATAATATAAGGAAATGATTTTGCTCCAACGAAAGCACCAATTTTACCGATAGCTGCTGCGATACTGTAATAAGTTCCTTTAACTGGAGTTGCTGCTGTCTTTGAAGCCAAACATCCAATATTATTTCCTGGACCAAATTCACCCATTGTCATGAAAATACCATATAGAACAGTGAACGCAGCAATTTTGTTTTTCAAGGAATTATAAGAACCAGCGATTGCGTAACCGAAAATTGCCTGAAAACCTAAACCAAGAACTAATGTTAATCTTGGACCAATGTAATCAGAAAAATATCCAGAAATAAAAGCACCTGGAATATAAAACAAATTAAACACCACGTTCCATCCAAAGGTCTTATACATGTCACCGTTAGGAATGATACTTTTCAAAATCGTTGTAGAGTAGATACCAAATGCATATGCACTGAAGTCATAAATAAACCAAACGACTGAAATAACGCTCAATCTGAACCAGTAGAACTTGATAATTTTCCCATATGGGATTGTCACTTTTTTGAATCGAGTTTTCTGAAAATTAGGGTCTTCCTTGAACTTCAATCGAAACACAAAAAGCGACATTGGCCAAATAGCACCAATTCCCAAAGTAAGCCTCCAAATTAGAGTTAGATGATTTACGCCAAAGATCCAGAGCAAAACCATTGGTACAAAACTGGATACAACGAATCCCATATCGATTGCCAAGTTCGTGAACCAACAAAAATATCGATTTCTCTTGTGCGGAGGCAAGAATTGACAAGATGATTGGGCCAGGACCAGGGATAGGGGATACTCTGATCCTATGGCGTAACCTAGAAAGAACCTATAAGCTGTTAAAGCAGCTAGCATTCCACGAATTGAACCGTTGTATCCCCAAGCTCCAGCACACAAAATGGCAAAAATGATCAAGAGTGAGTTTGCAATCAACATTCCAATTTTCCTAGGCAATTTATCAGCAACATAACCAAATGATAATTGACCAAGAACAGTGCCAACAAAAACAATTGAAGAAACGTTTGAAATTGCTGTTGATTCATTGTATTCTTTAGGGTAAAGCGTAGATAAGCATGTTGACACGGTAGCGATCGAGTTGTTGAAATAACCATCAGAAAATAACCCAGTACCTGCAATCAAAATGTTCCAAATATGATCTTTAATTTTACTTCTATCAACATCTGACTCTAAATGAATTGGAGATTCATCAATGTTGTCAGTGTTTGCAAGAATTTCTTGTTCATTTTTGTTGACGATGTACTCTCTTTTCGCTCGCTTAACCCAACCAAAGGTTAGGTCTGAAAATGAGTAAGGTAAATCTCTATTCCAAACACCCATAATTCACTAATGGAAACTAGAAATGGTGTTGCTAATTGACGGGTTGCTACAAGTATTTATACCAGAAAGAAATAACTTTTTTTCAAACCCTGCAGTGGCAGCCTGCATACGGAAATTTTGGCAGAAAAAGAATAAAGTTTATCTGAAAATCAACAATATGAGGGAGATAGCAAACTAATTGTTACTACTTCATGGTCAATATTTAATCTAAACGGATAAGTTATCTATAATATTTTATGGCGAAAGTAAATACAATTGTTATTATTACTATAGAATGGAAGAAGAAGAACTAAAACGCTACTCATCCTATTTTTTTTCCTTCAAGGCAAAGATTTTCCTTTTTTTTATTTTCTTTCTTTTTTCCTGATTCATTTTGATGTCTCGCATTCTTCAGTTTCCCCTGTGTGATGACCACGTTAGGGGACGGAGAAGCCACTCACAAAAATAGATAAAAAGTTGAAATTGTTTGTCTTCAAAAAAAGAGATGAGTAGGTTGAAAAATAAGAATTTAAATGAAAAGAAATTTGATTATCATTTTTAATTCGGCGATATCTGTTTCACTACCACATTGTTACTATTATTGTGCTTATGAAATTTTTCATCAACCGTTGATCCATCAGTATCGTATTCACAATCTTGAATGATAATCCCGTTACCATCAGTTTTACCTTTTAATTTTGATAAATCTTCAGTTGAAGAAGATCCATCGCCTAATTGAGATAAATCAAAACCGGTAGATGCCAAATATTGTAAAAATGCTTCATCTTCCTTTTCCATTGCAGCAGGTGACACATCTGGTAAAAAAAACAATCCAGCTATTGCCGCAATAATTGCCAAAATTGACGCAAGATAGTAAGGTGCTTGCATTCCAGAATCGCTATGAATTCCTCCAAAACTATCAATTATTTGCTTAAATGCAAATGATCCACAGAATCCACCGATTTTACCAATAGCCGCACTAATCGAATAATAAGTTCCTCTTACTGAAACTGCACTTGTCTTTGATGCCAAACAGCCAATATTGTCACCTGGCCCAAATTCCCCCATGGTCATGAAAATCCCATACACAACAACGAATGCTCCTATTGAGTGCTTAAGGGTAGGGAAAAATATGGCCATTATTAAACCAAATATGGCTTGAACAACGAGTCCGCTGACTAATGTCAATCTTGGACCCAAATAATCTGCTGAAATGGCTCCAAGAAAAGCTCCAGGTATATAGAACGTATTTAGCAATATGTTGAATTTAAATGTTTTGGAAATATCTGAATCTGGAATAATGATGTTCAAAATAAATGATGAATACAATCCAAATGCATAAGCGCAGAAATCATACACGAACCAAATCAATGCAACAATGGACAATCTGAACCAATAAAATTTCAAAACTTTAACATAGGGTATGCCAACTTTTTGAAATCCGTTTTTCTTGAAATTTCCATCTTCTTTGAACTTCAACCTCATGAAAAAAATAGCAAATGGACAAACTGCACCAAATCCTAAGGTTAATCTCCAAACTAACTCCAACCCACTAGTTTTAAAGATCGCTAATAAAATGGCAGGCACTATTGCGGAAACCACGAAACCGATATCAATAGCAAAGTTCAGAAACCAACAAAAATAGCGATTTCTTTTCTTTTTGGGCATTAATTGACTTGCTGAGGAAAGAGCTACAGAACCAGACGAATATTCCAGGCCTACTCCTAAACCAAGGAAAAAACGATACACGGTTAAAGCGATTAACATTCCATGAATATTTCCTTTACCTGCGTAAGCTCCGGCACAAAGAATTGAAAAAGTAACCAAAAGTACACTTGACGAAATCATTCCCAACTTTCTACCATACTTATCACTTAAATAACCAAAGAGAAGTTGTCCAACAACAATTCCTATAAAAGCAATTGAGGAGACATACGCAATTGCGTTTGAGTCAGCATATTCTTTAGGGTAAAGTACTGACAAGCATGTTGACGCAGTAGATATACTATTGTTGATGTAACCATCAGAAAATAACCCTGATCCTGCAGTTATAATTGTCCAAATGGCTTCTTTTTTAGGTACTGCTGGTTGTTGCTGATTTTCTTCATCTTCAGTATTGACATCATCATCATGTTTATTGAACTGTATTTCTCTTCTCGCTCTTGTCACCCAACCAAATGCTAAATCTTTAAAAGATTTTGGAAGATCTCGCGTTAGATATCCCATTTTCTTCTTTTTTATTGTCACAATTGATGATTACCGAGAAATATTTTATTTGCTAGGCCTACCTCGATATATTCAAATATATATAACTTTTTGGATAATGTTCATGCGATGCCTTACGGGGCTCTTCAATGACATGCATATGCTGCCGCATCCACGGATGCTTGATATTTGACAACGCTTTCCCGCTCAACACAGTATAGAAATTCTCTCCAAACCACATTCAAGGCATTCGATTAATATTTCAAATCTTTTATATAAGCAGCAATTTTAGTTTATGGTATAGGGGAAGTGCCTTGCAGATATGTCGGGAACTGATATACTAAGACTAGAAGACGATTATTGTTGGTTACTAATGGTTACAACGCATTACCGCTGAACACGTAATTGTTCTATAGATAGGACTAGCTTCGAAGAAATGCCAAACAATTGTATTAGCCGCAGGTTGGGTGAAATAAAATTACCCAGTTTCAAGATATCTAGTTTCATCATATTATATAATGAAGCGCGGTTCATTATGTAATCGGTGATACAATGGGGACATGCAGACCTATATTTGTACCAAAAAAAAAATGAAAAAGTAGATCTACAAGTCGATTTACTGTTTACTCTAGTTCTTTTGTTGAAATTAATGTAGTTCGCAAACTACTGAGATAGCGATTGCTTATTGATTCTATTCTGCACATGTTTTGATTGTTCTTCTTTGGAGTTTTTGTTGACGAGCCCGTAGGATGGATTCAATTTATTTAGGGGGCGTGTATTCTTTTATGAATTAATGATAGAAATTATTCGGGCAAGATATATGAGAGCTAAGGATTTCCGCCACTCGCGCTTGGCAAAAAGAAGAAAAACTTTTTCATCAGCACTGATGAGAAGACTGTGGTCACTGGCTTGATTGCCAATATTCATTTGTCAAGAGAAATTTACACTTTCCCTATTTAAGATGATATATCCTCTATTAACGATGAATTCATTCGTATCTTTCAAGACCAATCCGTTAAACTAGGGTACTCGCAATACGTGGTTTTGACCAGGTTAAGTTGTAAAACCTTTTCTCAACTGGATGATATAGGTATGAAAATTGTCAAATCAATTAGGTTTCTACCAGCCAACAAAGGATTCGTAAAACACTTGGTTAATGGGGAAATTATAGGTCTGGCGGGCACCATAATCCAGTAAACTCAATTTCAGATGTATTAACTATGAGAAGCCCTTAGAGATTTATCTTTTTGGGACTTCGAGCCTATGTTTTTGCAAATATTTTCAACATCATTGAGGAGAATTTAGAAGAAGTGGTCTTTGACACAGCGGATTTGAAAATTTTTGATATTTCAGTTCTTTATCTACCTAAAATTAAAAAAGGTTAATTTAATGATGGATGGTGGATGATGGATATTCTTGAGGTGTTCCATTGATTGATGATGTGTTTGTAATCTGCTTTCAGAACTTGAGGCGCTTGAGATTCCTGGAACTTATTGATATGCATCTATAAGTTATTCTGCTATCGCGAAATTTAGCAGAGCTAGAAATCGGTGATGCTCTACATAGAATATTGACCTGGTTCCAAAGTTGAGGAAATTGACCAGTTTGGTTTTCAGTTCTTGGTGTTCAGTTCTAGTGAGTTGCAGATAGCGCTTGATTTCTCTAAATTTCAAGAATCAAGAGGATCTTACTTGATGGAATCGAGATTGAGCAATCGGAAATTCCAAACTCAGCCGTAGTCTGTTAGAATTAGATTTGTCTAGAAATAGTTCTAATTATAGCCGGTGAGAACCGTTTAGTTTACGAGGATTGGAGGATCTAATTAAGTTGGATATACGTGAGTGTCGCTTGACTGATTTGAAGTTCTTGGAAGGGTTACCATCGTCGCAAATATTGAATGCTGATGAAAACTCATTTGAATCATTGAAGGTGTTGGAGCTTTCAGGTAAATGTTCTTCAATAAAAGCAATCATTGAGTGTTTTAACGGTGAATGAGAGTGAATTATCTGCTGCCGCCGAAAAATCTGAGCACTTTTCGCATGTATTGATTAGTTGGAATGAGAAGAGACTAATGATATTTTCCAGCAATTCAAATTTAGTGACGGAGTGAAAAAGAGCTAATTAATTTCTTTAGATAATCATCTACATATTTCATAATGTATTCGATATCATGTGAAACCTTGAGTCTTGCTTATTTTGTAATATTTATTGACCGTGAATAAATCATCAATTGATTATATTTACTGGTCATCGAATTTGGTTTGATTGATCGTTTTGGATGGGGAAATTCCGCACACAATCAATAATTAACAAGTTGCCTCGTATAAAAATGGCCACACATGAAAAATTATAAATAGCCTCTTATTGCTGCCAAAATTTTCTTAAAAAAATAATTTTTTTCTTCTTTTCTTTTGGTGGAGGCACTTCAATGTGTTTCAGTAAATTTTACAACTTTAGTTGATTCATTAAATGCCTTAGGGCAAATTTAAGTTGATACCATCTTCAATCTTTTTAACAACTAGCTAAAAATATATAAACGTAATTTGAGTTTTCTTCAATTATGTCATTTTGAGAAAAAAATGTTTATTTTTTTATGATTAGACATGTGAATAAAAAATATAAACAATTATTGTAAGATGCCAAAATGTTGGAAGAAATTGTGTTTGCATAATGTCATTACGAAATCTAGCTCTTACGTAATCGAAACATAATCGACTTTTTTTTTTTTTTTTTTTTTTTGCCCGATGATGATGAAGAGAGCTAGAGGGTGGATCTATCAAACACTCTGAAAAATTTCAACTGTAAAATAAAATCTATAATAAGAGAAGTAAAAAGGAAATGTCTCGAGTTGGTGTAATAGCATTAGGGCCTGCCGGTGCAGGCAAAACTACATTTTGTAATTCATTAGTGAGTTACATGCAACAAATTGGTCGTGGATGCCATATTGTTAATCTTGATCCAGCAGCGGATGCTAAAAAATATGAATTTACAGTTGATATTCGTGATTTAATTTCATTAGAAGATGTAATGGAAGAACTTAGTCTTGGACCTAATGGAGGATTAATTTACTGTTTTGAATTTTTATTGAAAAATTTAGATTGGTTAGATGAAGAGATTGGTGAATATAATGATGAATTTTTAATATTTGATTGTCCCGGACAAATTGAATTATACACGCACATCCCAGTTTTCCCAACAATTATTAAACATTTAACTAGAAATTTGAATTTCCAATTATGTTGCACTTATTTAATGGAATCTACATTTTTAATTGATAAATCGAAATTTTTTTCTGGAACGCTTAGCGCAATGTCAACGATGTTATTACTTGAATTACCCCATATAAATATTTTATCTAAAATTGATTTAATTAAAGATCAAATACCAAAGAAAAAGTTGAAACAATTTTTAAATCCAGATCCGTTGTTATTGGCTGATGAAGGTGATAATAGTAAAAGACAAAAACTAGATTCTATGATTGCTAATTTAATTGATGAATTTGGAATGGTACAGTATTTACCATTAAATGCCAATGATAATGGATCATTAGCGACGATATTGAGTTATATTGATGATGTTACACAATGGGCGGAAAACCAGGAGCCTAAAGATCCAATAGATGAAGGGTTAATTCCAGAGGATGATGATGAGTGATGTCCTATAGGCTATATAATTAAATATATTTCAATTTTTTGGATCTCCTATCTTTTCACAAAGAGAAAGCTTATGTCTTCCCCGCAAAAATGCAACATAATAATTGTTCATCGTCGTATCTCTACGGTTTTAATAATATTATCATTTGAAACAATATATTAGAAAATAAAACCGGACTGGTTGAAAAGAAGCACAAGAGATTAAAAAAATGACAACATGAGAGCAATAATTAAACGAAACATTAGTATTTATTTATTAGGAACGACACCTGTATATGCACAAACTTTTTCTTATATTTCAATCTTTTTAGAAACCCCTCCTCTCCACTTTAATCTTGCCAAATGGTGGCTCAACGATGTTTCTATCATTTACACACTTATTATTCTTAGAATGATTTCGATATTCGATACCGGGAATTGGCCAATTTCATTTCAATCCCAATCTTTCATATTCTAGACATACAGGCTTCTTTCACATTAATGTTTTTTACGGCCACGACAAGTAAGATACCCATACGAGAGCGTTTAGTCGTTTACTTATTGTTATATTTTGAAGTCATTTTTGTTACTGGAGTTGATTGACGAAGAGGGGGATCTTCCATTGGAAAGATTTGATATTCGTCAGAATAATAACCACTGGTAACGACAATAACATGGAGAATGACCAGGTAATAGCAGTTATTGTTGTTGTTGTTATTGTGAGTATGGTAGTTGATTTCCGGATCCTGAAGGCGAAGGAATATCTGTGGAGATATCAAAATAATACGTAGTATAACTGCTATTATAGATCACAGAATAATTATTTTGTTAAATATGACTTTTGTTGATTTGAATCTCCGTTCATTGCACTGAGGATTTATTAATAAGTAATCTGAGTTGAAAATGAAAAAAAAAAATAAATGAAATTTAACAAGACAATGGATTTTGGTGTTAAAAATAAAAGGAGTCAAAAAATAAAACGGAACAGAAGTTCCTCAAATAAATATCTAATTTCATTGTTTTAGTCTCTTTCATTGGTTTATTTGCTGTTTTACTTTTTGTTGTCATTTCCAAGTGAGGGATGTTGAGGTTGAATGTGTGATAATAATTTCTTGAAAGAGATTCTATTGTATCTATTTAATACCCATAATTGCAATCTCCTTCTCCTCTTCCTCTGGAAGTTATGATCATATACTATTTCTTTTTATTTTTTTTTATTTTTTTTTTTTTTGTTCAGTGTGCCTTTCCCTCCAGTCAAATGAGTGTGAGTGTTGTCTAAGATGCAATATTCCAAAATGCAGGCCCTGATGCAGTGAGAATGCAACAGCTTACAATAGACCCATAACCACACAGCACGACATCATCATCATATATATTTCCATTTTGTTTGTTTTTTGGGATAGCATTGTAAAAATATTAATTAATAAAGTAAATATTGTTTTCTTTTATTATTTTAGAACCAGTTGTCCTGGGATCCATACCACTGGGGCTACCTCACTCCAAAAAAAAAAAATAAAAATAAATAGCTGACTTGCATGTACGAGTGCACGAATTATTGGAGACAATGGTGTTGCTGTCACTGTTCTGGATATTTATAATATTCTATGTCAGAGGGCATTGCAGATTCGCGCTAATTTTTAACCATTGCGCGAAAAAAACTCGATCTGGGATTCCAGAATAATAACTGATGAAATATATTTTTTATATTTATATTATTTATTTAGCAAAATCACAAAGTCAAACAGTCAGATTATTATTAACGGAGATTTTGAGTCTGTATTATCTCTTAGCACCGCCCCCCACCTCCCCCTTAGCGAAATATCACTGATGAAATGCCATATGATCTACCCCTTATTTTATCGATCAGCCAAATTTAAACGGAATTGCGGTACTTTGCCAGGTTATCTGATATTCCGTCTTGTAAGATGCACACGCTACGTGCAAGGGATTAAATATTGACAGTACGCAAATATTACAGGCGCATATTACACACAATGATCGATTAAATAAAGAGAGCATATGATTAATTATCACTTCATTTCCAACTTTCATTCTCAAGCTGGATAAATAAATCTAATCTATAATCATCAGCAATAACCTTTTCGCATCGTTTTTTAATGATTGTAGAATTCTCTCCGTCACCATAAATTATATGAATAAACCCTATCAAATTATCCTTTTTATCATCGCAGTGATCATCATGGCCATGACCATGGCCACCACCGTGAGAATGTGAATGTGAATCAACTTTTGTAGCCTCTTTCCAAACTTTAATCTTGGGTATTTCTAAAACTCCTGGTGTCTCATATAGATCATTTAATAAATCCTTAATTATTGTCTCGGATTCTCTCTCGGTTAAGATTAACAATAAATTACTAAAAGAACTCTTTATTAATGGTATCGATGAAACCAATATTAGTATGATAATAAATAAACTTGAAAATGGATCTAAAATTTTGAACGATGGGAAAAATTTTAACAAAACCGTTGAAACTATTACCCCTAAAGATCCTAATGTATCGGCTAAAATGTGTAAAAAAATCCCATGGTCGTTTTCCGATGAACCATGAGAATGACTGTGTCCTCCTTCTTCACCATGATTAAATGCGAATATCCCAACTAAGTTCACCAATAAACCTAAAATACTAACAATCAATAGTTCATTAATATTTTTTAATGACACCGGATCTAATATTCGTCCAATAGATTGGAAAAAAATATCTTGAACTATAGATAAAAGCAATATCCCATTAATAAACGCTGCTAAAGTTTCAATTCTTGTCAAACCAAATGGATATTTTGATATTATAGTTGATGCTAGCACTCCAGATTTTGATTGTCTGCCAACATCAATTGAGGTAACATGACTATGCAGATCGCGAGTATCCTCATGAAATATACTTTTAATTTTCTTTGAAATTAATTTAGCAAAGAGACCAATTGCTAATGAAGAACAGTCAAGTAACATATGTAATGAATCAGAGAATAATCCAAGGGATTTTGACCGAAACGAGTACACCATCTGAATAAACATAAAGGTAAAATTAAGTACGAGAAATTGAAATATACTTTTGGTTCCTTTATTTTCATGAAGTTGTTTGATAAATGTGAATATTGATTCTGATGATTTACCTTCTGATAGAAAGGAGGATAGGTAATTAGATTCATCATGGTCATGATGGTCGTGATAGTCGTGGTCGTGGTTGTGGTCGTGGTCGTGGTTGTGGTTGTGGTCGTGGTCGTGGTTGTGGTCGTGGTCGTGGTCGTGGTTGTGGTCGTGGTCGTGGTCGTGGCCGTGGACGTAGTCGTGATGGTCGTGGTGGTCGCAGTGATCATGCTGATGTTCATGATGATGTTCATGTCCGTGCTCTTGCCCATGTCCATGCTCATGCTCATGTTCATGGCCATGCTCAAGGCCATTGTCCTGCTTAGCTCCAAACGAAAAATCCCCTGAATATTCAAAATCATCATCATTGCTATAATCAGGCATCTTTCTAGTTCTTCTTGTTTCTGGTACTCGCAAAATAGTATCAACCACATGAGGGCGATCATTAAATGGCATAACTTTCTGAGCAACCGGTGAAACTTCATCAAATTCTTCAATGGGACTAATCATCGTCTTATAATCTTCATCCACTTCAAATTTGGTTTTTAGAAGTGGCATAGCCATCTTCTTATTATTAGCCATTATTGCCTGCTTAATCTCTACAAAAGTTTATATTCATCTTTCGGGCCCGTTGTTTATTTTATATGAAAGTTACCCTGCAACCTGCAAGGTTAATGTTCGCTTCTTTTTCGTAACTGATTGACTGTATATAATGGATAAATCTCATCCAGTTCAATGGTTTTATCAAAAATACTTGTTGATATTTCTTGATCCACCGACTCATATGTGGTTAAATCAATGAAAGACAATCCCTTTTCTGTGGCAATAATTAATTTTTCCCCGACATCCATTGCAGTTATTGGCGAATCAGCTTCAACTTTCCTCTCAAAGTCAAACTGTTTATCCCATTTATAAACAAGTATCAAATTCGTTGCTTCAATCAACACAAATAATCTATCAGCATTAACAACTAGTTTAGCCACAGTCATTTCTTTTTTATCACCTTCTTTCGCCCATCGTTCGGGAACTGCATGATGTTTTTCATTCAAATATGAATCAACTATATCTCTAATCTTTAATTTTTGAGTCAACTCACCCTTCTTCCAATCCCAAACTGCAATAAATTCATCACCTCCTCCACTAATCAAATATTGCTTGAATATCACTACCTCAGATATAAATTCACGATGTCCAAATAACCATTTATCAATAACATGCAGTTCTGGATAATTTGAAATTCTAATATGTTCATCACGATCAGCTGTTATAATCTTATTATCAACCATCAAAACTTTAGTCAACATCGAGACATGACCTAAGATTGGCGTTGGTAATTTGTTTGGTTCATTGAAATAATTTTCACTTAAATCAGTAATGACTGGTCCATAGATTGGAATCACATAAACATCACCAAATTTATCGCCCACAATGACATTTTCCCCGCTGATACTAACTGAACATGGTCGTTTTGGGAAAGGTTGCCTCTTGATTAATTCATCATCTTGAAAGATCACAACCGCTTTATCAGAATTCGTAGTGGCAATCAAGTATTTATCAGTAATGAATAGATTTCTTATATCGCTGTAAATTTGAGGAGCTCCTGCCCCTGGAGTAGGCACTTTAGCCACTTTGTTGTTTAACTTTTGCTTTTTGTTGATCTTATCAATTTTCTGTTGAATAACATAGTTAACAGCTACTTCATCTTTCCAAGAATTCTTCAATTCCCCATTGGTTAAATCAAACTTGAGAATATTATTCTGAACAGTGGCATATAATGTGTCCCCTTTTATCAATATGTTTTGAAATGGGTGCTTCATCTTTATTTATTCACTTCTTCAGCACGTTAGGCATGTCCGAGTGAAAAATTTATCGATGGCCATGCGGGCTGCCTAACCAATATAAAAACGAAAATGTTGGTAAATCGAGATTTATTGCTCCGTCTATATCGCCAAAATGGAGAAACCTCAACTATATGAATCAGAGTACAAGAGAACTATTGACCATCAGATTCCTGATGTGTTGCCGATGGAAAGAATGTATTCCATTCGAATAGGTAATACTCTTTATAAAATCTCTGGTGCTTCATTATCATCAGATTCACCATCATATTTCACAAATTTCTTTCAAAAAAATGAGAATCAAGATACAACGTTATTCATTGATAGGTCACCAATTGTTTTTAATAAGATTCTTCTTCATTTACAAGGATATTATGTGGAAGCAGAATCAGCTATCGAATTCCAATACTTATTCTCTGATGCTTTTTATTATAATCTCCCTCGTTTAAAGGAAGTTTTATATGAATCTGATATATTTGCCACGATAGGTGGTAAATCATTTAGATTCTCAAAGAAAATAATAAGTACTCCAGGAAACACTCCAAATTTTTTTACTTTGACGTACAATACATTATTTAAGGAACCATCGAAAATTGAAGAGTTGAAAAATCTAATTCGACCTCCCCCACAAGAACCAATGTTTTTGGTGGATCATTGTCCTAATCTTTTCTCCAAAATTCTTTCATTACTTCATGGCAACAGTTTAAAAATTGATAGTGATGAAGAAAGAGAAGAATTAATGAATGAATGTAGGTATTATCGATTCCTTGAATTGGAGCAACGAATAATTAAACATAAAGTAGAGTTTAATCCATTTACCGGTGAAAATGAAATTATTTTAAACCTTAAGGATATTAAGAGGAAAGGTATGCTTATTTGTCAAAAAGATGATCTTCTGGATGGGAATGGTATTGGGCTACTACATAATTTTGTTACAATTAATTATCAGCGACCGTACGTTGATGAAATTAGAAGATCATTAATAATGCAAATCAACACAAATGAAACGTTTTTATCTATTGACGCTAAACAGAAACGCTTCAGAGTGAAATTTGTAAATGAAACGGGGACACTACTCCAAATTCTTTTCAAAAGCTTTATGACAAATCCTTTAACTAAAGATTCTTTTAGAGTAATGGTTAATGAAGGTTCAAATTTCAAATTTTCAATGCTTGTGCCAGCAATAATTGATAATAATTCATACTTAGAATTGAATGGCATAGAAATGAAAGAAAATTGGATAAATGGGTTATTGAATCTGGCACAACAAGAGATTGATATTGCAGTTGTTAAAAGTCAATGGAAGATTCAAGTAACGTATAATGGGATTGCATTACTTGCTACTAAATTAGAAGCAGTCACGAATCAATTCAATTGGAATAAAACTTATGAATTTGTATAGTTAAAAATTACTAAGGCTCATCTAATCCAAAATTCCTGACACAAGTAATATATTTGCCCCACATAGCGTTTTCTTCTTCTAAAAAGCATCGTGAAGTTTGAAATTTAAATTACGAAATTTTTCCACCATTGCAGGAACTTCTTTTAACATTAATTTACTACCTCCATGGCCTTGGTAACTTGCATCCTTTAGAGTCAATGTTTAGTGGGGAGTGCTTGTAAAGTATAATAATGAGGTAATGTCACACTAATGTATTAAGTATTTTAAATTTTCATCTGCAACATATTCGCCATCTATTGAAAAAGTAACAATTGTATAAGTTGACACTTTTTATGGAAATTAGTGGTTTCGATTTTGGTGTCTCTGAAGAAGGCTGTGAGTTTTATAACTTTTAAATTATAGAAATTATCAAGATTTAATTTCAAGTTCTCTGATTCACATAATTTCAGATGCTTAAAATGTTCTACCCTACGGGGATATATACTTATATATTGTAAATAGTTTGAGTGATAATCTAGACAAATCTGGTGATGGTTGCAGTTTATTTTAGTATAAGTTGATTTTTTTCAATGTGATTAATTTTAGGATGTAATTATCAATATGCAATATCATTGACTTCAATATCCAAAAAATCTAAGTTAGTTGTAATTTCAGATATTTTTCAAGCCATACAACTCCCAAAACTCGATTTTTTTTGGAAATCCCAGATAAACGAAAGACTGCCTTAACTAACATAAGTTACTCTCTCTCCCCACTAAGCAATTATTTCTATCTGGCAATAATAAATTATTTTTCCTGTCCCTTTGCCGCATTTTAAATTTCCACCACAATTAGTAGGACTTACATAATTGTGTTTCTCCAAATATTTATCGTTGTCAACCTTCATCAACAATCTCTTCATATTATTACATCATCATTTTCACCAATCAAATCAATGTACAACGAGTAAATTGGTTTAGGTAAAAACTTATCAACATCATCTCTCAGCCGGCTGTTGTATTCAACGCAGTTAGGAGAATCCCGTTCATATCTCGTCGTGGCTTCACAATGCTTCAGGGATTCTTCTTACTTTTAAACCTACAAGACTTTTTTTCAATAAAAATTTATTGTTGCTTGTGGCAATTCTTTTATTTTTTTTTTTTTGACATCTAGAAATGGATTATCTGAAGCATTGCAATATTTGTATTAACGCATGTCAATGCACAACATCGCACTCATCACATGCATTATCAAAAAATTTCAAAAAATTTCAAAACATTATGTAAAAAAAAACTAGTTTTCTTTTCTTAAGTAATGGATTACCTTTATAGAAACTATGTACTTGATTATAACAGTCATGTAAAAGAAGTTGAGAATCAATTAAAATTTGCCAATTTCAGTGATCAATTACTTTTTAATCAAGGTTTATCATATACTAGCGAACCATTGAGAGAATCAGTAATCACCAATAGTGGAGTTTATTATCGAAGTGAAGAAGGTGGGGAAGATGTTGGAGGAACTCATTGGAGTAGAGTGGATAAAGAAATGTTTTTCACTTGTTTGTCAAGATTTTCAATTCATGATATGCCATCAATCAGGGCTCATTTAAATAAATCAGAGGTCGAAATATTGCAATATTATGATCTCCTAAAAACGGCATTAAAATCAATGAAAGATAAAAAGACAAAACGTAGTCGACTTGTCAAGTATCAAGATTTCCCTATTGCTTATGAAATGGATGAATTTTTTGTAGAATTGGAAAATAATCAAAGTGAGTGGTTAACTAGACCTGAAAACAATGCCGTTGATAGAGTTCGTTTAAATGCTCAAACAAGTGAAGATGATTTTTTCGTTGTTGAAAATTTCAAGGATTTAACTGATCTGATTTATTGGAATAATAGGTTACATTGTTTGCGGAATGATTACTTTGAAAAAGATAACTTGTATAGAATGTTCTATTGGTATCAAGATAAATTGAAACTTTCGCCCCCGAGAACAACTGCGCAGCTGAGAAGAATTCTAAGAAAATTAGTTGAACAGTATACCAGGAAATTAATATTTGAATTAGTGAGGTTAAAATTGACTGTCCCCGTTTGTGGCACCGAAATGAATGATGGATTATTGGTAATGAATGTTAGTAGTAGAGATATGTCACAGATATTGTTTGGACAAGCTGTAAATGATAATAATAATAACATTAATCCAACTTTTCTTGCCAATTATTTCAAAGGACTTAAAAGAAGACTAAATTTGAAGTCGGATAAGCGAGAAACTAATAACGATTTTGCAAAGAGAATACATTATTCACATCATACTAAAGAGTATATTAAAAGCCGTGGTGAGTATTATAAATCTAATGACATTTTGAAATACTCCAACTTTGACTTCTTCAACATAGAGCACGAAGAGACTCCCAGTGAGCGTGGCGACGAAGAAGGAAAAGATGATGAACAAGAACAAGATGAAGAAGAAGACAATGATGAAAAAAAAGATGAAGAAGAAGATAATGATGAATTAGTACTGGATGGCGGCGTTGTGAATGTGGATCAGTTGATTCAATCTAACAAACGACAATTTCATAACTTGGATAATAGAGTCATTAATACCACGAAACCCATTGAGGGAAATGATTTTATTTGCAATGAACTCTGTGGAAGTTTAGATGATGAAGATTTGTTTAGGTTGTTTGAGGAAGAGACAGGGATTGTTGATTTAAACGATTTGGAAATTTCCAAAAAATATCAGACTATGATGTTACGGTTTTTAACCAAAAATGGTCAACCGCAAGATGAAAGTTACTCTGATAAAAATTTCAAACATAGTTACAACAAGGACCCTGAATTTGCTACAAAATATATATTAAGACGACGGCAATGGGATAAAATTGCGAAACAAAATCGAAAGCAATTGAGACGCCAGTTGGAGGCAAGAAAATTGAAACGTTATATGGCAAAGTATGATTTACTTGAAAGAGATGGTGAGAACAGTGATGAGTTTATTGCTCGATTGAAAAAAGATAAAGATGAGCAAATATATTATAGTGATGAGTATGATTATTGTTTAAGCGATAACAGTAGCGATACTTCAACAGGTGAGAATGAATAAATCAAAATGTAAGAATATTACTAGCCTTAGTTTTCTACAACTTAATTGTTTGATTAAACCACTGGCTTAGATTAACTTTTTTTCTACTTTCAAGGGCGAAGATATAAGAGAATATATTATCTTTATGTAGTAAAAGAGAAAAACATTTACTCTCCAAGTTTAGCACATTCTTCTAAAAACTGTTTTGGATTCACAACCTTGGTACTACCATAAACTACACTTCTTCTTATCCCCGTTGTACTACTATCAACATTTAATTGGCCAATCCATTCTTGTAAATTTTGATACTCCAAATAGTTACCACCACCAACCAAAAACACAACTGAATTAGCGTAAGTAGATCTCTTTGGAACTTTTGAATGATTACCACGAGTTGAATATGGATCAAAATATAAATAACCATCAGTAGTTTCTAATGTTGGTTTGGAAGCTCTTGAAGGTTCTACTATAGATTCAACTAATTTTGTAATTGGCATCATTTGCTTTTCAGGTAAAAGAGTTTTAATACCAGAAATTAATGAACCAACCCCTGAAGTAATTTTAGAACCTTCAGTTAATTCATAAAGTTTTGATGAAAGTCCAGAGAATAATGCAGAATTATTTGATGATGAATTAGTATTACTTGGAGGAGCATCAGCTAATGAAAGATTAGATAATTTAACAATTTCTTTAACATTTTTGATATAGTTAAGTGGTCTTAAATCACATTCTAAATCAGTTAAAATCTTTTCCACTTGTGTACAAAATTCTGTGGATAAATCTTGAGATAGATATAAAATCAAATAAGTTCGTAACTTATCTTCCTTATTCACTTCTAATTTGTCTTCTTTTAATTTCATTAAATAATCATTTTCAACTTTTGCTCGATTTCCATTAGCATTTTGCTCAATTTCAAAGAAAACATCTAATTTCTTTGATTGTAATTGTTTCAACAAAGCCTCCAAAATTTGCATATGGGTATCAATAATTTGCTTTTTGGCAGTTAATTCAGGTAACTGCTTAATTGCTTGTTGTATTTGATAAGTATCTGATTGATTTGGATCAATATCACTAAGTGAAGTAACACCAGTTTTACTAGTCAATTCAGCAGCATTTTTTCTATAATCATTACTTTCTTTTTCAATATGTTCAACTGCATCAGGAAATGGCGAATTTGAATTTTGTTCCCAAAAGAAATCATTGGTATCAATATAACATTTTTTAGTTGCTGTTCCTTGTTCATTGGTTAAAGTAATTGAATTTCTATCCAATCCAAATACATCACTAATCATACATGAATATATCCAAGAATGAGCAAACATTGCACTTAAATCAATATTTCTATCAAGTAAAATTAGCACACTTCGATTGTCTTTATTAATACTTGTCATGCTTGACATACTTCTTAAATTCATTACATGATCTCTTAATTTTTGATCTAATCTTTGAGCAACAAAATCTGCTGGCCCACCACTTGGTGCTCGGATAATGGGAATTGAATCCATAGTTATTATAACATTAAATAATCCATTGGCTATAATTTCTGAAATTTGATTAACTTCATCCTCAGTAACTGCTGAAGTATTTAATTTAAAATAAATTTCATCTAAATCAAGTGAAAATAACTGCGGTTCGGTAATAAGATAATCCAAATATTGATCAAATACTTGTTTAACTTTTGATGATCTCCCAGTTAATGATACTAAATTGGCAAATTCTTCAAGTAGATTTCGATCTAATGATGATAAAAAATTAATATAAAATTCAGAATAATAATCATTTTCCAAATCTTTCACAATAGCTAAAATGTTTTCCTTTGTTGGCTCAACAAAATAAATTGCTGGAACATCAGGCAATGCTGTTCTTTGAGAAGAATTGATAAGAGTGTGCATCGTAGTTCCAGAATTTAAAAGGTCATTGACACTTAGAATTGATGAAACAATGTTGGTCGATTTTTTATCTAACACAAGGATCTTCCATATAACATCGTCTCCTGTTGGGTTGCCATTGGTGGTGGTTTCTGATGGCTTGTTCAATCGTAACATCCGCTCAATCGCGGTGATTTGACGACTTCTTAATGTGATTTTATTCATCAAGGGCCTTTTAGCTTTTGCCAAAGCTTGTATTATTGAACACGATTTTGAATAAAAAATATAGATTATTTTGCTAAGCGGACGCATATACGCAAGCGACAACATACATAATTATCTAAAAATCACCTAGAAGAAAATTGAATTTATATAAAATTAATCACATTCCTGGCATACCAGCTGGCATTCCTGGCATGCCTTGAGGGCCTGGTCCACCTGGACCAGCTTTCAAAGAAGAACGACCAGCTTTAAGCAACTCATCACATAATAACAAATTACTAGCAATCCCCATGGCACTAGTTAGAGCATTTCTCAAAACTCTAAAAGAATCCCAAATACCTTCAATTTCAGGATCAAAAGGTTCACCAGAATCCAAATCAATACCAACCACGTTACCTTCCAAGATTTCATCTTGACAAGAAGCAATTACATCTAAAGCGTCATAACCTGCATTAGTTGCCAAAGTCTTTGGTACAATCAACAAAGCTTCAGCAAATGCTTGAATCCCAGATTTCGTCTTCCCCTTGGTCAATTTAGATAAATTATTCAATAAATGATTATTTGCAGATAAAAAGAAGGCACCAGCACCAGGTACCAAAGCTTCATCTTTGATTGTATTTGAAACGGCTCTTAAACCATCACGAACTGCATCTTGAGTTTGTTTTAAAACATGTTGAGTTGCACCCTTGATAAGAATTGAAACAGATTTTGGTTGTTTGTTTTCAGTGACAAATGTAAATTTATCTTCACCTAAGGTTTGTTCAAATACTTTGCCAGAAAATCCTAAAATCTTTGGAGATAAATCATCAACAGAATTTTGAGCTTCTCCACCAGTCACAAGTTGTAATCTTTCCATATTACGTCTCTTAGCTCTTCTTAACGCCAATATACCATTTTTAGCCAAAACATCAAGAGACATTGGATCTATTCCCTTCTGATTTATTATGACAAAACCTTTGTCATTATTCAACCCACAAACTTCATTTTTCAACTCAACAATTTTACGTAATTTATCATCGACAAACTTTCTTTCAGATTCAACTAATTTAGCTCTTTGTTCTGCTGAACTATAAAAAAACCCAGAATTAACTTCAGTTTTTTCATATTCTAAGCTGACATTTAAAATTAATACATATGCGTTATTCACAATTTTTGGCATATCTGGGTGTCTAGCCCCATGATCTAACACTAAACCTTTAATTAACTCAGTTTGATAAGCACTTTCATGTTGCTGAGTCATTATTTCAATCATATGTAAATCGACTTTTTTAGGTTCTTCACTATCTCTCACTGAAAGAACAGCATCGGTGACAATAGGAGTCAAAACTTCGGTTAATTTGGAATTAACTTTTGTAGATAATGATGATCTAGCGACTTGTAATAGTAGTTCTCGATCTAATTCATCGGACGGTTTCTTCTTCTGGAAAGAGTTAAGATAACCTATAGTTTCCTTTCTTGCAATTTCAAACCCATCAGTGATAATTCTTGGATGAACTCCTTCACTTATAAATCGTTCAGCTTGCTTAAGTAATTCACCAACTAATAACACCACAGTGGTTGTCCCATCCCCAGTAATTTCATCTTGTGCAGTAGCAGCTCTGGCAATCATTACTGCTGTTGGATGTTGAATTTGCATTTCTGAAAGTAAAACTTTACCATCCTTAGTTAATTTGATTGCACCTGCCCCATCAACAAGCATTTTAAGGGTTCCTTTAGGGCCCAAGTTAGAGGCAAGAACCGATTGCAATCCCTGAGCGGCAGCGGAATTCACTTGAAGTGCTTGAGCTCGTCTAATTGATTCAGCTCGAGGGTTCAATAATTGAATTGAAGACATTTTTCCACTACCTAACTAATAATGATGATATTTGTTAGATTTCGTTGAAATTTTATGAAATAAAAAAAAATATTGGATGTCATTACCCGGGGGACTCTATATAAAAATTTCACCCCCCCCCCCCCATAACTTAAACTATAACTGAAAGACGGTGAGCCATATGATATCAATATTCAAATCAGCGAAAATAGTACTAGATAAATCCCAAAGGGATAGAGAAGAAGTCATTAGGACATGTCGAGATATTACTGCTGAAAGTAAGAAACTAATCTTTGCGCTTCATCGCACCGCTAACGATCGACCAATAATTTCCGAAACCACCAATGAACCTCAACTAATCAATCATTTAACCTTGATTAGTGATTCATTGAAGAAAATTCATTACAAGTTTGATTCACCAAATAAATTATTAGGATTTAAAGGTCCCATTAGTGGTGCAGTTGAAGAATTAATTGAAGCAATTGCTTTTGGTTACTACCTTTTCCATCGAGAATTTATTGCTTACGAGAAAACCATAGCGATTATCAATCTACTAGTAAGTAATGACGGAAGAGAAAGTGTCGTCGATTGTATACTAAGACAAGGCAATGGCCGAAAGGGCAACTTGGCGTATGTTCAACAGAGTGATTATATTAAAGGGTTACTTGATCTGACTGGAGAATTATTAAGATATGCAATGATCAATGAATCGAGAAATTTAACCCAGCAACAAGTAACTGAGACACAAATAATGACGGATTTATCAACTATGCAAAGCATACTAGAATCTACTCTTGAAATATATGGTTCCAAAATTGACAAGAAACAAGACATTGTGAAAAAATATCAAACTTTATGTTCATCAGTTGACAAACTTCAAAATGATAGATTGAAACGAGGAATTAGAATTTTTGAAAAGTTTTAGCTCTTAATATAATTATGGATTGCTGAATAACTAGAATAAAAATTATCTTTAAAGTAATCAATTTCTCCATTCCATAATTGCATTACTGTCAAATCACCAAAAGAATTTGTGAAAATTTTAGCACACATAATCAATGCAAATGTTGAAACCATTTTTTTAATAATTAATGTGATGATAACAATCGCGAAACTTTGTTCAAATTTAATGCCAATTGTTATTCTTAAAGATTCAATGAAATTTAAATTAGTGAAATAATGATTAATTAAATTAGTTGATAATTGAGAATCATAGGGCCAAATTAACATTAGTATAGGAAAAAGTTTTGTGCAACCACCAACGAGCACCGTTGTTGAAATTGCTTCTTTTGAATATAAAATGGGCGTAGGGCTCAGTTTATGTATAAGGTATATCACGTATTGAACAACTAATTGAGCTACTATGAATTCTGATGTACACTGCAATAAAAAAAATAAATATTGCACAATTGTTCTAGTTTGTAAGATTCTCGCAAATAATAATGTTCGATCAGTTTTCAATTCCTCATAAGCCCAATTAAGATAAACTTCAAATAATATAAAAGAAATTGTTAACCTTATAATTTGAGCCCTCTGTTTAAACCATTGAATCAAACTATGTTGCGGGGCCACCGTTGATTCTTCTTTTAATAATGTGTTGAATATTAAGTGCTTGTAAGCTTGAGGCTTTAGAAGAAGGATATCAATGAATAAAATGACATGATCAAATTCAACGTATTTGTCAGCAACAGAATTACAATTGTTGCAATAGGTTAACTTAATGTAACCGTTAGGGTATCTTGTGAAGAAGCTGGGCACTTTAGATGAACATTCCACACAGATCATTACTTGGACAACACGCTTGTTTATGGGATGAAAGGAAAATGTTGCCAAAATCACTCTTTTTTAACGTTCGCTTGGTCCCATCATATTGGAGTAGCGCTACGCCGTAGCATAGCAAAAATCATTGCAGATTGATAAAAACAAAGGAAATCTTATCTATATAGCTAAAAATAATGGTTAAAAAAAGTGTAGCAGAAGAGGTTAGAGCTCAATGGTTGAAGAAATTTGATAATTTGGAGAAGCCAGATACTGAGGATAAAAACGGGAAGAGGAAAATTGAAGAAATTGAAGAAATTGAAGAAATTGAAAAAGATCGATCGTATAAAAGAGTTGATTCCAAGGATGTGATTGAGATTGTCAGCGAATCAGAAGGTGATGAAATTGAAATAATAGGAGAAGCAATTTCCAAGCCAAAGAATAAGGAAAAGCCAAAGCCAAAGTCAAAGTCAGAGCCGGGGCTACAGGCAAATCCAAAATCACAAGAAAACCCAAAGGAAAAGCTAAAGGAAAAGCGAAATGACGACAGAAAGCTAATGACAAAGCTAAGTTCTCCAATAAAGGCGTTTCGAACTCCTGTTTTAATTCAAAAAGATTCAGTTCTTCTCTCTCAATTATTTCCGAATACCATACAGAAAACCTATCAATTTTCAATGCAAATAGATTTAGATTTCCTTGTGCCGATAATCATTAAAAACAATCGTGATTCAATTCCATCGATGTGGTTTTTGGCTGATGATTTATTTAGCTTTGAAGAATATCAGAATAAATATCCAGGGAGAATCAATAAGATACCATATGAATCACGACGATCAAGCTGGATTACTCATCATAGTAAATTCATGGTGAATTGCCATCGAGTTAATGGGCAAGAGTTTTTGGAGGTGGTGATTATGACTTGTAATTTAACATTTGCTGAGTTTGGATATATGGGATCTTGTTTTTGGAAGACTGGATTTTTGCCAAAGGGGAATGGGAAAGGCAGTAGCTTCAAGGATGATTTAATTATGTATTTGGGTAATTATAAGATTCGAGATATTGAAATTTTAACAGAATTAATTGACGAATATGATTTTAGTAGTGTTAAGGCTGAATTTATTGGATGTACCCCAGTTGGGGGTGATAACCGTAATTATGGTTTCAAGAAGTTGGATAAATTAATTGAAAAATATGGGAGCTCGCAGTATGAAGATCAAGGTCCATTGTATATTTTAGCCCATGTTTCATCGCTAGCTGGTCCAATTAAGAAATCGCCACTGTCAAACATTTTCACTCATGTGTTGTGTCCAATAATTTCTGGCCTGGATTATCCTTTGGAAGGAGGTGGTCGATCGATTAATCGAAATGAAGATAGATTTGTGCCAATGATAGTGTTCCCTACTAAAACAGATATCGAGAACGCTGAAGGTGGTCCCCAAATTAATGAAAACTATATCCATCATAAAATGAGTGGGAATAACCAATTCAAAGAGCTATTGGATGGTAGAATGTATAAAAGAGATATAGAGTCTGAGAAAAGAGATCATTTGGAAGGCTTTAAATGTAAATTTTTAAATAACCATACTAAAGTATATACTTGCACCAGAGATATTGATAGTAATGACGAGGAAATCAGATTTAACAGTGTTGATTGGTATTTAATGGGGTCAATGAATTTATCAAAGAGCGCATGGGGAGCACCATTAAAAAATTCTGGTTGGAGAGGCAATAATTGGGAAGTTGGAGTATTTATACATCCAAAAAATTATGAAGAAGAATATCCTGGGAAGAAGGTTATATTCAAGCCAGTTTGGAATAGTGACTATTATGATGAGAGACGTTTAGGTGATGATGATCAATTTATTGTTATTCCTATTCGATTTCCTTTTAAATTTCCTGTATTGCCAGCAAAACTGAATGAAGTATATGGCGGATAATACAGGTATGAATGAGTCAAATTATGACTAACACGGGCGTCAATGAAAATATATATAAAGGGCGCAGTTTCCCCATCAGGGTTTTCTGCGATATTTGGTCTTTTCTTCTCTAAACTTTATTCATTCTTTTATTATGAGACAAAAATACGAATATTGGAAGTGTTGTCGATGTTCAGCTCATTACGCTGGAACTAAGATCAAGAAAAAATGTAGCTGTTCACATCAGCGATGCAAAGGGTGTACTTATACTGTTCAATATAGGTAATCCAATCCAATTCGATATTCATTACCTGATCGTGCCATTTTATATTATAATATATGATATCTTTTTGCGTGTTTCTGATAATGTAGGGGTCGATTATGGTCGGAATAAAGATAATGTAGGGACGTTCCCTGCTGGACGATCCCGTTTGCCACAAAACAAAAACTAATCACATTAATGATGTCAAAGGGAATTTTTTTTTTAACTGTATATAACCGAAATACCCCTTATGGCGGATCAATTAGAAATTATAAATACCAATTGGGGTCGCCCTAAAACCAATCAAGATGTAAGGTATCATATTTATTGGTTTTTGTTCACATCATGACGATCGTTTACTATTGGCTTTGTTGCAAATGTCATGAATATTATATTAATAGTTTTATTAGGGAGAGCTGTGTTTGCTCACATAGGAAATGTTTGGATTGCAAATGGGGACAATATCGAGGTGACTCGCTTCGCTCGTAATTTCGCTCGGCTACTGCGTATTTTACGATTCCCTAGTCAGGTATCGACTTCAGTTGGACAACTTTTAATGACAATAAAAGTTATAATATAAGGATGCATTGGTTTTAACTTGATTGTTGTAAAAGCCATTAGTTGTGGTTGGCTATAAAAATATTTGCTCCTTAATTTTCTTGCCCTGAAGTTCCCATCGATGATCTGCAATTATCCAAAGGGAATAATGAAATGAGGCACCTCGGAATGATCTCTAATTATTTAATAACCCGAGGTCGGCCCATTTCCGCTTACCTGACATTGAATTCGTGATCACTATTCTAGTCTGTCAAAATTACTTTTTATTATTTAATATAGTAATAGATCCAATTCTAGTGGATTCTTTTGCTTCGCGTTTCGTTTGAAAAATGATTAAACAAGTATATTGGCGGTGCTGTCAGTGTCGAGCAGTTCATATTGGTGATGATAGGACACAACAACAGAAACCAATAACCTGTAAAGCATGTGTGCATTGTCGTTGTAATCGATGTTTAGTTAGTTGCCGGCTATCATAGCAATAAATAAATGCCCTCATAATAAATAGATGCATAGTTATCTACTTGTAGAGCCTTGGATGGTGCCCTGGGTTGCCTCATCTAAGAGTAAGCCATGACCATATTAGCGTGTGTGTAGCCCTTCATCTTTCACTTTAAGTGAACCACGATCACAGCCAACAAGTATAAAAGTAACAATAAATTTAGATCTCATATTATTGTTAGGTTGTTCTCATAAGTTATAACTAATAAGTCACTTCATTCGTTTCTTTTGGCGAGCTTGTTATTATCATGGATGCTATATGGAGATGCTGTGAATATCATTCAGGATCAATTAATAGCATCAATACGAATACTTGTTCGAATTGCAATCATAAGAAATGCGACCGATGTAAATTGATTATATTTTAATTAACCATAGAACGAAAGTTGGAGATTTATTTGCTCGTATGTACTGTAGTTGCCTCATTGCAGCCACTAGGTATAAACATAGTGGCTGCCCGTCCTTTCCTTTGGTTGATTCACTACACTTCCTTAAATATCTCCCAGACTCCTTTGGCGATCTACTGAATGCAAAACAATTTATTTCAGTCATGATACTAAAGTTCGTTGTCTTAATTGTCTTCCACATCATCGTCGATCTTGTCCATTTGCAAGACCATGTTAAACTAACTGGCATGCATAATATGTAATAAAAATTAAGTAACTCTGTAGACCGAGTCAATTTTCCTCAACCAACAACTTTCAACTATATATAGCTATAGTTTACATAATTTCGTAGATAACAACGATTATTTTATTTTTAAGGTCAACGGTGTTTGTTTGCTGTTACTTACGTAGAAAACAAAAAAAATTGATATAGTTCCTCTTTTTTGCAGAAATTGTTATATTTTAAGATGTATAGATTGTACTTACTAGTAATTAAGTAACTGATATTGAATATAAATGAAGTAGTTAGCCAATTTTCTTGTAATTATAGAATTCTATTCCTAGTTAATATGGCCCCCCTTAAACATTCATTGTGGGTGTGTTGTCATTGCTTCAGAAGACAAGAAGCTCTATTATTACAAAGGTACTGCAAATTTTGTCGTCATGAAAGGTGTTGTTGGTGTATGAGTGGTAAAAAAAAATATGATGATGATTACTACCAATAAGAAATAAGGATCACATAGTTGCCCCAATATAAATCTATAAAAGACCTATAAAGGTAGTGTTAATATTATTTTATTGAATCGATTTGCTCGACACGCTCGTCATGCTAAAAGAATCTTTATTCATTTGTTGCTATTGCAATAAACATCAGTGGTTCCGTCGAGTACCTCATCGATGTAAATCATGTCTTCATTTTCGATGTACTGGATGTATCTTAACCTTTTGGGGATTACAAAGATAAAATTAAATGGATAGAATGAATAAAAATGTGTATTAATCGCCATAATGGAGTATATATAAAGGGAGGAGGATCACCAGCAAAAGTGAGAAAAGCAAAAAAAAGTCCATTTGCTGCTTGTCACGCTAAATGTACTGTCATTTATCTCGGTGTTGTTGCTTCTCTTAACATTCCATGATGTTTTCTTAGTACCAATTCATTGTGAAGGCTGCCAACACGAGATCTGCTACCTGAATGAAAAAGCAACGCACAACCTTTAGTCATTGTTTCCCCCCATTTACCATTTGCGATACATAAACCCTCTTGATTTCTCCAAATTTCGAGAATTTTCAATTCTTTCATCGGCAGTCAACAATGGCTAGATTTGTTGGCGCTCCAATTTATTCCACTCAATATTTCCATTGCCATAGATGTTTCCAAAAATCTACTGGGACTTATCATCCCCCAACTAATAAGTTTAAGCATCCAGCATACTGTCTTAATTGTCGCCATAAGCCTTTTCGTTACTGTGTTTTCCACTGCTAAATAGCAAGCATGAATCTATATAAATAAATAAATATGTTCAATTGCTTTCCATTAGTTGGGTTGTAGATGTTATATTGCTGCACCCAAACGCTTATGCCACCACCGCCACCACCGCCACTAAGACACCGTCTGTTCGAAAAAAGATCTGACAATTATTTAATTAATAAAACACCACCTAAATCAAATAAAATAAGTATTATTTTCTTGTTATAATGGCCAAGAATAAGAAGAAACCAGGGAAGATCAAGTCTTCAATCGTTGAGGTCGCCAATAACGAAAATAATACAATCTCTGTCGCTGCTAACGAAGAGCCAAAAAAAATACCAAACTCCGTTAAAACTGTGAAAAGTCCAAAATTTGGGGAATTAAGAAATATGTTTGAGAATCAACTGCCTGAATCACCACCGATAATCGCAAAGAAATTAAATTTCAAGAAGAGTGAGGCGTCATTAGTTGAAAAAAAATCACCATCAATAACTGAAGAAACCAGCGATACTAAAGAATCAAAGGAGCACCCAAAAGAGCCAAAAGAGCCAACGGAGCCAAAGGTGCCAAAGGTGCCAGAGGATCCAGAAGAGCTAAAAGAGCGAAAGGATCCAGAGGATCCAGCGGAGCTAGCAGAACCAGAGGACCCAGAAGAAGAAGTTGATGATTTTGACAGTGATGATGAAGGAGATTTCGTGTTTGATGAACCTAAGAAACAAAAGCCAGAAGCAGTTCGCGAAGAACTCGCCAGCGACACTCATGATTCCACTGAGAATACTGTGATGACCGCTGAAGTTAGCGCTTCTACTATTGCTAATGACGAATTAGAGGTCAATCCATTCGTCGAATCATCATCAATTGCAAACAAAATTCAATTATCACGAAGCGACAACAACGCCAATGACAACCAATGGACTGACTCTAATAATAAACGAGATTCACCTAAAACTTTTGAAAAGATCAGATCTAGTAATAGTGGTGGTGGCAGTTCAAGTAGATCGCCTCTGTTAATCACTCGTCATAATTCAAGGCTAAGTAATCCTCGAGTTCTGCTGCTGCTGCTGCTGCTGCTGCCAAAATTGAAATCAATAGTTAAGCCATCATCACCAAGTGTTGCATTGTTCAGTCCTAAATTCGGTAAACCTAAATCCGTCAGCAGTAGCAAAAGAAACTCATTATTATCGCCAATGTTGGATAAATCACCGCAGTTAGAGAAAAAACAGCCTGCAAGTATTGAAGAAAATAGTTACTATTCTCCGTCATTCCAATCATCAATAACATCACCACTTTCACCAACTACAAAAGAACTACAAACTAATGAAATTAAGAAAATTTATAATGACCGGGCAACAACTGCTATAATCAATGATTTACCATTACCTTTCCATCGATTAAATAAGAAGAAATTCCCTACAACCGCAAAATTTGATCCATCGAAAAACACAATTTTTGCAGTTTGTTTATGTGATTTCAATCATGCTAGAGGCCCAGAGATTGAGTATTGGATAGACGAGAATGGGACAATTGATATCAATGAAAGCGCTGAAAATTTAGAAAAATTGGGGCAAAAATGGCCAATTTTGCCATTTCAAGCATTACCTGATGGTTCCCATGAATTTGAAGAAACCTTTTCATACTTCAATATCCTTTATGATGAAAAAAATGATAGCTCATTGAATTCAATCTGTGATATTGGCAGTTATACTGGTCTTACCGAATATACTAAAGATGTTAATTTAGATAAGGCGATCGCTGATAGGAGTAGTGGGAGTAAACTTGAGAATGATTTGATTGAATTTAATGAAAATGTCAGTACTCTTTGGGCGATTTCTTGTGTCAGACAAATATCCACCGATGAATTAATTGAGAAAAACAGTCAAGTTACGAGAACCACTGTTCAAAAATCGATTGTTATAATTTGTCGTCAACCTATCTTTGGTCAATTGAAAGAAAAATTAAGCATCATCACGAAGTCATTGTTTTTGCAGAAAGACTTCCGGGATAAATCAATTCTCGATGATTTATATGGGAACTTAGTTAATCAGTATGGTAGGGAAGCGATGGCTCAGACTCCTGCTGTCCCAGGCTCTGCCGGCAGTGATACCGCTACGTTAAATAGTAATTTCAATGGAGGAGTTAACAGTATTCTTCGAGAAAATGACTTTTATGTGGGACTTTCCCTAAAACAATTGATTCATGATCTTAAAAGAAATGCGTTGGTTTTATTTAAAGCGGTTTTATTAGAGAAGAAAGTTTTATTTTTCTCCAAAAATATCGAGCGATTATGCAAAAGTCAACTTTCATTGATTGCCCTTATACCAAATTTCATCACTAACTTGAATGATTGTGGGTCGCCGTATTTAAATTTCAATGAATTTAACTTATCTAAATCATTGAATTTAAAGACATCAAATAGATACTCATTGTTAACATTTTTAGGGTTACCATTTCAATTATTTGGATTCAATGGGATATTCATTCCTTATGCTCCGTTACAACAACTTCATGATATTTCAAGTGACAAAATTAACCATTACATTATTGGAACATCGAATGACTTATTATTATCTCAAAAAGAGAAATATTGTGATTTATTTGTTAATTTGGATCAACATTCAATTGAAATTGTCAACAAAGATTTGAGCGAAAGTTTAACCTTAACTGGGAATGATAAAAGATTTATTGATTTAGTGATTAAAAATGTTGACCATTTTCATTTCACTGACGTTGAAGACGAAGAACTGACTAGTTTCAAAGGCGGTGAGGACTATATTCGATTGATCTTTGAAGACTATTTAATTGGATTAATCTCATCAATAAAATATGATAAATTTTTAAACAAGTTGGGGTATCAGACTGCATTCACGGATAAGCAATTATCTGGAACATCACCTAAAAAGATAATTAATCAATCAATGTTAGTACCAAACGTTGAAATTAACAACATTGATAATTTTAATATTCATTTTATTAATAATTGGATCAACACTGAAAATTATAGAATTTTTGATAAGTTCACGGATAATGAAATTTTTTATATATTTGATCCATTACATTTTGCAATGACTGAGAATTTTAAATCTCAACAAGATGAATTTAATAGAAATTATAATAAGAATAATTTCCTCGATGGATTGAATTATTTAAGGGCAAACGTTCAAAATACGTTCAAGGGAACTTCAACGTCAACAACGGCGACGGCAACTCCTCCTGTCAAGGGCGACTCAAGCAGCGTCAAGAGTTCAGGCAGTGCTGTTGAGAAAAAACAACAGCCTATGAAATATTCAACGCTCGAATCAGGATCGTTCCTGCTTGATGATTTGACTATTCTTAACAGTATCAATGATGAAATTGAAATGATTAATCCAATGAGACTGAAAGAGAAAAATGAAGAATCGAAGAGTGCTGGAGTAGGAGGATGGATGTCTTCTATGTCATCGTGGAGTGGTTGGGGCAGCCGTTGAGCGGATCGTCCTTGCTATCCGCACCCCACGAATAAATTATCTTGCTTTGCATATAGAATATAAATTTTTCATAGAATACTTGCTAAAAGTCACTTAGTATTTTTTTTTTTTTTTTTAATTTGTTATTATTATTTTTTGTATGTCACAAGTGAAAGGAGTATTAATCAAAGGATATCTGCTTTTTTTTACACATGGTGGGTACAAGTATCCAGCAAGCTTTGCTTGTCCAGAATTTAATCTCAAATATCACCCACTTGATTGTTACTTACTGGTATTTATGAAGCTGTTCCCAATAGCGATTCAAGTTAATCATGGAACAAACGAAGCTAACGCTTATAATATCCTTGAAAAACAATTGAAAATTGAACCCGGGACATTGGGTGTTCGAGAATCTCAGAAGTTTCTCCTGAAATATTCGGTGGGGAAGGGCCCATTGAAATTTGCAATTCATAGAAATCGAACAGGGCGATTCGTGAAAAACACAATCCTTGACACTATCGATAAGGAAAAACTCCCACCAGCAAAATTCGGAGGAATTTATGTGGTAAAGATGAACGTCGCAGTTAGCAAAGACAATTACCTGGATTTACAAACCAAGTTACAACAAGCAGTGAGGAAATCTTTACATGAAGACACCCAAAAGAAGGTTTATAGAACTAACAAATGGCTTGAAAAATTTATTGTTCAATATTTAAACTCGGAATTTTATGGCAAGCAAGAAGTTATGAATTGTCATAGGAATGATGAATTAGCGATTATTGATTGGAACATTTGCAATAATCCACATTTGAGAGTATTTTTGAATAGAAACAGACCCAACTATATAAAACCAGACTATATAAAATCTAAAATGTAAAGACTGCTTCCAGAGCAGAATAGAAATGAATAATATTAATGACAAATGGCTAACAGAGGCTCGCCTAAACAGATTGATAGGCTAACAAATCAGTAGCACAACTTGAACCAGCAACGTAACTGGTAACCACAGGAACCGTATTCGTTACAGTTTCCATTACACTAATTGTAACCACCAATTCACTGTCTCTTTTCTGTAAATCTTCCACTTGTTCCATGAGATTTTTAGTTTCAGCTTCTGGCTCAGCAACTGGTTCTGCTACTGGTTCTGCTACTGGTTCAGTAACGGCATTACCTAATAATGATATTAAACCGATTAAGAAAACTGTAGATCTGGCCAACATCATCAACTGGGCCTGATTTCTATAGAAATGGGAAAAAACAGTAAGAAGAATAAGAAGAAGAAGTCGAAGAAATAGATAAAATTCCGCAAACGAGGAAACATATGAACCATCATGCTATTTAAATACCCATTAGTTAGTCAGCTTAACTTTTTACCGGTTTCACAAGTTGAAGCTTAAACAGTCGCAGCACGAAACAGATGCAACAGATGCACATTAGCGCATGTACTAACGGACAAACAAAACACGACGACTGAAAACTGAAAAAAAAAAAAAAAAAAAAAAAAAAAATTGAAACAATTTTAACATAACGTAAACCATCAAACCAAGCCGTTAAATTAAATT